>CAUYUJ010016018.1:10000-20000 GCA_963575745.1 Prorocentrum cordatum | reverse complement strand
TACTATTACTACTACTACTACTACTACTACTACTACTACTACTACTACGACCACTACTACTACTACTACTACTACTACTACTACTACTACTACTACTACTACTACTACTACTACTACTACTACTACTACTACTACTACTACTACTACTACTATTATTATTACTCATACTACTACTAGTACTACTACTACGACGACATCTATTGGAGCCACACATTATTTACACGGTTTCGTGCCCCCCCCCTCCTCTAAGGAGGCCCCGCACGAGCGGCGACGTTTTCGGAACCACACATTATTCACACGTTTTGGTGCCCGTCCCACCCCGCCAGGGAGGCCCCGCCAGAACGAGGACGGTATCGGAACCACACATTATTTTCACGGTTTCGTGCCCATTCTCCCCCATAGAGAAGCCCCGCCAGAACGAGGACGTTATCGGAACCAGACATTATTTCCACGGTGTCGTGCCCTTCCCGCTTCCCTCAGAGGGGGCCCCGCCAAAGCGAGGACGCTATCGGAACCACGCATTTTTTACACGGTTTCGTGCCCTTCCCACCCACCCCAGGGAGGCCCCGCCAGAGCGAGGACGCTATCGGAATCAGACATTCTGTGTACAGTCTCGTGCCATTCCCATCCCCGGGGAAGCCTCGCCAGAGCGAGGAGGGCATCGGAACCACACATTATTTGCACTGTTTCGTGGCCCTCCCACCCCTTCAGGGAGGCCCCGCCAGAACGAGGACGCTATGGGAACCACACGTAATTTACACGGGTTCGTGCCCTTCCTTCCCCCCCAGGGAGGCCCCGCCAGAGCGAGGAGGGTATCGGAACCACACATCGTTTTCACGATTTCGTGCTCCTCCCACACCTCCAGGGAGGCCCCGTCAGAGCGAGGAGGGTATGGGAACCGCATATCCCGCTAACCCAGCAACATCATTATGTGGGGAGCTCCTTTAGAATCTTTTTTTGTTGGGGTGGGTTTAAAGAATCCCCGAAAACGACATGCACATATTTTCCAGGGTCCGCATGGAGCTCTTGGGTCCTCGCCGGGCCCCCCTTGCCGCCACCCCCTGGCGCGCCAGGCAAAGGGGTGCGAGGATGGGGGTCCAGCGCCGACCCAAGACATCGGACCTCTAGAAGCTGATGCGCATGCTGCTTGTGGTTCCTCTGGTGGCCTTTTCTCTTCCTTTCTGCATCTCCGTGCCAGTCTGGGTGCATCATCACGGCCCCTGTCGGCCAACTCTGGTGCCTGCCACTGGCACTGGCAGCGGACCTGGGGCCTCAGTAATATCCAGCCGCGCAGCCGCGCAGATCCGACCATCCAGGTACAGTGATGCTTCAGACCCTAGAGGGTTCCTTGTTTGATGAGGGCGGCGGTGGTATCCATGGCCATGCCTCAATTGGTGTCCCAACGGCTTCCAGACCCTGGATTCCTTCTCCAAGGGTTCCTTATCCAATGCCGTCTCCGTATCTGGAAGTTTTTTTCGGGGGGGGGGCGTCTTCTGGAGGCCTTGCCAGGCTTCTCCTGCAGAGGGGTCCGTGGCCTCCGCCATGCCGCGACGGGCTCGCGGCTTCGGCTTTCATTGGGATCGAAGAAGGAACATCGACATTAGCATAAACTTTTGGCGCTCCGCGCGGGTTTCTTGGATCGGCGCCGAGCCTGCCCGGCGGCGCCTCCAGCGCCGCCCCTGGCGCGCGGAGCGCGCCAGGGAGGGGGGTGTCTTGCGCAGATCGAAGACATCCGCGCCGAGCGTCAAAAGTTCCCCAATCAGAGCTTGCCTCTGTAGGGTTCCTCGCGGATTCATATGGTTAGGTGACGCATGGCGCCGATTTCGGTGGCACGCCCGGGTGCCCGGGTGCCTGGGTGCCCGGGTGCCCGGTAGCCCAATAGCCCTGTAGCCTTATAGTAGCCTTATAGCCCTATAGCCCTATAGCCCCATAGTCCTTAGCCCTATCGTCCTATAGCCCTATAGCCCTCTAGCCCTATAGCCCTATAGCCCTATAACCCTATATCCCTACAGCCCTATAGCCCTATAGCCCTATAGCAGTTTACCATTATAGCCCTATAACTCTATGGCCCTATGGCCCTATCGCCCTATTGCCCTATAGCCCTATAGCCCTATATCCCTAAACTCCTACAGCCCTATAGCCCTATAGCCCTACAACCCTATAGCCCTATAGCCCTAGAGCCCTATAGCGTCCTATAGCCCTATAGCCCTATAGCCATATAGCCCTATAGCCCGATAGCCCTATAGCCCTATAGCCCTATAGGCCTATAGCCCTATAGCCCCATAGCCTTTTAGCCTTATAGCCCTATAGCTCTAAAGCCTAATCGCCCTAAAACCCAATTGCCCTATAGCCCTACAGTCCTATAGCCCTATAACCCTATAACCCTATAGCTCTATATGCCTATAGCCCTGTAGTCTTATAGCCCTATATACCTACAACCCTATGGTCCTGTAGCCCTACAGCCGCATAGCATAACCCTATAGCCCTAACAAGATGATGATTAGGGTTTTTCCTCCGGTATCATGTATGTTTATTGCGTTTTCTCGTCTTCTATGGGAGGCCCCACGCCCTGTGTGTTCGCAGTAGAACACGCGGGCGCACGTCGGGTCGGTTCGGTGGGGGCGGCCTTTTCACTGCCACGCGGTGAGCGGGATACCAAAGGAAGGCCAGGGTGCGTTGGGGGATCCGGGGCCTACCGTTGCCGCAGTCCCCCTTGGTAGCGGATCGAGAGCGATGAGCTCGAAAGGGACAGCTGTCTCCGTGGGTTGGCCAGAAAGAGAGAGAGAGAGAGAGAGAGAGAGAGAGAGAGAAAGAGAAAGAGAGAGAGAGAGAGAAACAAGAGAGAGAGAGAGAGAGAAAGAGATAAGAGAGAAGAGATAAGAGAGAGAGAGAGAAATGTATAGAGAGAGAGAGAGAGAGAGAGAGAGAGAGAGAGAGAGAGAGAGAGAGAGAGAGAGAAAGAGAGAAAACGAGAGAGAGAGAGAGAGAGAGAGAAAAAAAAAACGAGAAAGAGAGACAGAGAGAGAGAGAGAGAGAGAAATAGAAAGTCAGACAGAGAGAGAGAGAGCCAGAGAGAGAGAGAGAGAGAGAACGAGAGAGCCTTGGGGGGTCTTGCGTATGGGGCCCTGCGGGTCGGTCCCTTGCGTGAGCCCTGCGCTGGCCCCGTGGTCCTGTGGCCTGGTCTTGCGGCTAGGTCCTGTGTGTGGGCCTGTGTGTGTGTATGTGTGTGTGTGTATTTTTGACCGGAAGGGGCCCGCTCCCGACCTGCAGACCAAACAAGTGTGTATGTGTGTGTGTGTGTGTGTTTCCGCGCTGCAGCCCTGCCCCGCTTCCGCTCGCCCGCGGCCGCTGCGGTGTCGCTCCCGCCGCCCCTGGGCTCCTTGCCCCGCCTCAGGTCCCGTGCCGTCTCCATGCGGCCCCACCGCGGGCACCTGCTCTTCACCCTTCCTCCTCCTCCTCTTCTTCCTCCTCCTCCTCCTCCTCCTCTTCCTCCGTCTTTTTTTCCTCCTCCCCCTCCTCCTCCTCCTCCTCCTCCTCTTCCTCCTGCTCCTCCTCCGCCTCAGGTCCCGTGCCGCCTCTATGCGTCCCCGTCGCGGGCACCTGCTCCCCACCCACTCTCCCCCCTTCGGTTAAGTCGGGCCTGTCCCTCTACAGGAGGAATGTTCGAAAATGTTCAACAAATAGCCTGGGGACGACTCTTTCTGTCAAATGCCGAGCATTTTTTGACTATTTTCAATTTTTCATCGAAAATCGGCCTGTACGGGGACAGGCCCGACCTAACCCTTCGGCTGCCTGTCCTCGCCTTCTCGCCGCCCCCGCGCCGCTTGCCTCGTCCTGCCGCGTGCCTTGCCCTCTCTGGTCTTGCCCTCTGGCACTTCGCCTTGCCTTGCTCGTCCACGTACTGTCGCCACTGGCCTTGAATCGGGCATGTCCCTCTACAGGAGGAATAATACCCCAAAATAGTTCACACACAAATAGTATGAACATTTTTTTTTTTAAATACTATTTTTGGCTATTTTTGAACTTGTTCTGACTATTTCTGCTCTTCGTCCAAAATCCGCCTGTAGGAGGACATGCCCGACCTTAAACCGGCCTGTGACTGGTGACTGGAGAGTAGCAGCCAGAGGCGCACGTTCTTGTAAGTGAATGACCGGAGATTTCCTCCACCACATGAGCGCCTGCTAGTTTTCACCCGCCTGTGCCCCAAGCGGCCGCCCCTTCGCGGGCATACAGGCTTGACCTTGACCCTGACCTACACCGGCCTGTCGGAACCGTCCCCTCGTCTCTTCCCCTGGGTATGCGCATGTCGTGGTGGATCCCCTCGTGCGGATCCCTGCCCCGCCTTCCGCGGGGCCGGCCGCGCGGGGGTCTTCCTTTCTCCTGCCCGCCGGCGCTCTGCGCCTCGACGCTGGCGCCGCGAGGCCGCGGCGCCCCCCGACAGCGTGTCCCTGCGCGGGCCCGGGTGCTGTGCGTCCTGCGCGCGTGGGCCCCGGACTGCCGCGGCCCCTGGCGGGCCCGCGCACGCGCGCGCGCAGGGACGGAGCCACACGCCGCTCCTCGCTCCGGCGCGTGCACGGCGTCCTGGCCCTGTCCGCTTCTCTTCAGAAGAGGGGGAACAGCACACAGGCACAGAGAATCGTCGGTCCCCCGGGGAAGCGATGGAAAACATGGGAAGTGGAGGGGAAGGCGAACATCCAGAACACATGGAGACTCTTTGGGAATCCTCGGATCTGTGCCTACTCATTCGTGCGTCTCTGGGCGCCTTCATTCTTGGGCCCCTTCCCCCCGCCGCAGGAGCTCCTCGTGCCGGCCGCGCCGTCCGCGTGCGCCCTGCTGCAGGAGGCCTGCGCGGATTCCGCGGCAGCCCTCGGCGAGGAGTCCTCCCAGGAGGTGATCACCGCGGCGGCGCCGACCGCAGCGGCCTCATCCCTAGACCCCCTCGGGTCCTGAAGAAATCAGGACGGAGTGTTTTTCGCAGTCTTGTGCCTCGGGGTGGGGGGGGCTTACCGGCCCTCGGGACCCTAAAAACAACGAGTGGGAATGAAGGGTGGGGCCCTGGGAATGGGTTCAGACCGCATGAAAAACACCATGACGTCGAGGGTCTGGTTCCCGCATGCCCTGGATCCCCCCGCCCTCTCTCGCCTTGAGAGAACATCACATGGCAGCCTCTGGGGGCCCCCACCTGGGCCACGGGGCAGTCTAAAAGCGACTTGGGGGGGCAAGCCGGTCCCAGGGCAGGGGCCGAGCCCTCCAGAGGTCTCCTCCTCCTCCTCCTCCTCCTCCTCCTCCTCCTCCTCCTCCTCCTCTCCTCCTCCTCCTCCTCCTCCTCCTCCTCCTCCTCCTCCTCCTCCTCCTCCTCCTCCTCTCCTCTCCTCCTCCTCCTCCTCCTCCTCCTCCTCCTCCTCCTCCTCCTCCTCCTCCTCCTCCTCCCCCTCCTCCCCATCTTCCTCCGTCACGACGCCGGAGTCGGAGACCTGGGTGCGGTGGATCCGCGGCGGCGCTGCCGCGGCGGCGGCCCCTGTGCGGGCGTTCTCAAGGCTTCTTGGGTGGGAGGCCGCCAGGGGCCCGCAGCCGGCCGACAGCGAAGGAGCTGTGCCGTCGGAACGTCGCGATCGGTCAACCGTGGATTTGGGACGACTGTGCAGGAGGAAGAGGTGGAAGAGGAGGAGGAGGAGGAGGAGGAGGAGGAGGAGGAGGAGGAGGAGGAGAGGAGGAGGAGGAGGAGGAGAAGGAGGAGGAGAGGAGGAGGAGGAGGAGGAGGAGGAGGAGGAGGAGGAGGAGGAGGAGGAGGAGGAGGAGGAGGAGGAGGAGGAGGGAGGAGGAGGAGGAGGAGGAGGAGGGAGGAGGAGGAGGAGGAGGGGAGGAGGAGGAGGAGGAGGAGGAAGGGGAGGAGGAGGAGGAGGAGGAGGAGGAGGATGTCAACGATGTTGGAATTAACCCTCCCTCCAAGCTCCCTCTTCGTAGGCCCCCACAACGGTTCATTTCCACTGATGGAACTGCCTCGTTGGAAGACAACCGTTTGAAGATCTTGAACCATGCCAGACAATTGTTTCGGGATCTCAACGCCACGTATCAACCTGACTGCTGCGTCTTGAATATCCGGAATCGTGCCAGAGCGCCGTCTTTGGGACTTCAACACCGCGAACCAACATAATTGTTGCACCCGCATAATCTGGATTCCTTCCAAAACACCCTTTCTGGCACGTTGATCATGGGAATCTGTGACATTCTTGCAAATATTGAAAATGAGTGCGCGCGGCGCGAAGGCGAGAGCCACATTTTGAAAAGGAGCCGCCCTTAATCCGTGAAGGTCTTGCAAATTTTGAAAACGAATGTGCGCGGCGCTAAGGCGAGAGCCACGTTTTGAAAACGACCCGTCCTCAATCCGTGAAGCTCTTGCAAACTTTTGAGAACGAATGTGCGCGGCGCTAAGGCGAGAGCCACGTTTTGAAAACGACCCGTCCTCAATCCGTGAAGCTCTTGCATTTTTGAGAACGAATGTGCGCGGCGCTAAGGCGAGAGTCACATTTTGAAAACCACCCGCCCTCCATCCGTGAATTTCTTGCAGGGTCTTGCAATGTTTGAAAATTAATGTGCGCGGCGCGAAGCCGAGAGCCACATTTTGAAAACCGCCCGCCTTCAATCCGTTAAGCTCTTGCAGATTTTGAAAAAGAATGTGCGCGGCGCTGAGGCGAGAGCCACATTTTGAAAACGACCCGCCTTCAGGCCGTGAAACTCTTGCAAACATTTGCAAAGCGAGTGTGCGCGGCGCTGAGGCGAGAGCCACATTTTGAAAACCACCCGCCTCAATCCGTTAAGCTCTTGCAGATTTTGAAAACGAATGTGCGCGGCGCTGAGGCGAGAGCTTCATTTTGAAATTGACCCGCCTTCAATCCGTGAAGCTCTTGCAAATGTTTAAAACGAATGCGCGCAGCGCTAAAGCGAGAGCCGCGAGTCAACATAATTGTTGCACCCGCATAATCCTGAATCCTTCCACAACGCAATTTTCTGGTACGTTGATTATGGGAATCTGTGACATTCTTGCAAATTTTGAAACGAATGTGCGGGGCGCGAAGGCGAGAGCCACATTTTGAAAAGGAACCGCCCTTAATCCGTGAAGGTCTTGCAAATTTTGAAAACGAATGTGCGCGGCGCTAAGGCGAGAGCCACGTTTTGAAAACGACCCGTCCTCAATCCGTGAAGCTCTTGCAAACTTTTGAGAACGAATGTGCGCGGCGCTAAGGCGAGAGCCACATTCTGAAAACCGCCCGCCCTCCATCTGTGAAGCTGTTGCCATTTTTTAGCTTCAGAGTCAGAAATGGTAGGGAAGCCTCAAGCGAAACGCCCGGCCCGCCCTAAAAATTGGTTTCGGGGTGCGACAGGGGGGGTCATCTATAAGGAGAAGGAATGGAGGAGGAGGAGGAGGATGAGGAGGAGGAGGCGGAGGAGGAGGAGGAGCAGGAGGAGGAGGCGGAGGAGGAGGAGGACTCCCGGCGGGGAAGGAATCAAAGCGAAGGGTCTTCCCTTCGAGTGAATTACGACGTTGTTCAATTTCGCTTTGGCTGGCGCGCTTGAGGAGGAGGGCCAAGGGAAGGGCTGGGGGCGGCGACGGGCCCAGCGCTTGAGGAGGAGGGCCCAGGGAAAGGGAGGGGAGCGGCGACGGGCCCAGGGAAAGGGGGGGCGCAGGGAAAGGGGACGACAGAGAGACTACGACCAACGAATGACGGAGACGACGACTCGAACGGACAAGCGCCTCGCACACGCGTTGATTGAGTGAGTGAGTGAGTGAGTGAATTGATTGATTGAGTTGAGTGATTGATGATGACGATGGTGATGATGATGGTGCTGCTGATGGTGGTGCTGATGATGATGGTGGTGATGATGATGCTGATGGTGCTGTTGATGATGATGATGATGATGATGATGATGATGATGATGATGATGATGATGATGATGATGATGATGCTGACGATGATGATGACGATGATGATGATGATGATGATGATGATGATGATGATGATGATGATGAGGATGATGCGGAGAAGGAGGCTAACTAGGAGGAGGACGAGGAGGAGGGAGGGAGGGAAGGTGCTGATGATGTGATGGTGATATAGAGAAGCAGGATGAGGAGGCGGGGGTCCAGAAGTGTCGGAGGACGGAGCGCCCACGACGAGAGGTGCCAGGTCCTTCAGCCTTCAGGCTGCGACTCTGGTCATGGAGAGGTCCCCGGCATGGACCTTGCGCTCTGATGCATCAGCCTGCGGATTGGCGCGCGTGCGCCGGGGTCGGGACCCGTGCCGATGGCCATTCTCCAGCCGATCATGCACAGCGTCGCTGAAACCGTGCCTGCAGGCCGCGCCAGTGTTCGAGGAGCGGGGGGTCGGCCCAAACCGTGTTCTGGAGATGCCAGGGGCCGTTGTCGCTTTGACTTCGTTCTGCAGCAGGGGCGGATCGAGGGCGCAAGGATGGGAAAAAGATGACAAAACGACAACGGACAGCACCGTTTTGGTGGAGCCCTGTCGAGAAACATCCTGGGCAAGCATCCTGCGCAAGCGGGCTCTCCTCTCATCAGCTCTAGCTGCCCGACGCCCATTGACAGGCCGAGGGGTGTAAGTGACGACTTCCAGCACTTCCCAGCCAGCGCAGCACGTGTGCTAAGTCCCTGAGGCTGGTGCTGCCCATTCCGCTAAGGCAAGGAAGCGTCCAAAGTGCGCTGGACTGGTCGGTCCTACCAAGCCGCAGTCGCGGAGTTTTTGCTTGCCACGCGACGATCTCCCCGCGCCTCAACTGTTTCCCTGACCTCCACTTGGGAATCCTTACTGGCACCCATGTGCAAGTGTGCGTATGTGTGAGCCACAGTGCCGAGCATCATTTTTTGTTTTGTGTGTGTGTGTGTGTGTCTGTGGGTGGGTGGGTGTCATGGCCGCGACGTTGACTTCGCGGTGGCCGATTCATAGGATAGGATCGATGGGGGTGGCACCGCTTACGACATTTGATCGAGGCACGGTCTTGCTGAGGCTCAGCAGCGACATGGACCCCTTGATTAGCCTCTGGTTCTGTGACACTAAGCTGCAGCACGAGGTGCTCACCGTGTGCAGCCTGTGAGCCACCGCCCCTTTGCCGCGCGCGCGCGGGCGGAGGCCCCGAGCTGAGGGGAAGCTGGTGCCGCCAACGGGGGTTGGTCGGCACCGCTGGCCCCGGGGGCGCCCGCGCCCCCCCTTGTAGCTCTTGTAGAAGCTCGGGGGCGTCGAAGAGAGGGGTGAGGACACGGGGGAGGCGTGGACATCGTGGCCTGGGGCCACTATGATCTCCCAGACTCAGGCGATTGCAAACATGGATTAAGGGGGCGTGGATTAGCGACGGGTCCTGTTTCCATGGGAAATCGTGGATTTCCGTCGCCGAACGAGGCGGCACCGGCCGCGTTTTGGGGAGGGCACCTCGCCCTATCCATGGAGTTGGCGACCGCTCGCCAAGTCCATGGATCGCTGATCCATGTTTGCGCGCCTCCGACAGACGTGGGGGCCCCCTCCCCAGACCTCCGAGGTCATTCTCATTTTTCTTTCATGACGTGGACCCCCAGCGGTCTGGACCCGTTCCCCGAGGCCGGCTTTTCAGCCCGAGTCGTTTTCTGCTGTCCCGAGACTTCCAGGAGGGAAAAAACACAGAGACAGAATTAATCGTCGATCCCCAGGAAAATGTGGGAAAATATAGGAGGTGGGGGGGAAGACAAAAACCAAGAAGATATGTGAAAATATGGGGAATCCTGTTATTTGTGGGTATTTCTTTGTGTGTCCCAGGGCCTTCAAACTTGGTGAGGGCCTTCAGAGGCCGAGCATCGCCCAAAGCCTACCGTCGTGATTCTTTCATGCTCCGCGGAGGTCTGGGTCTCCTCCTCCTCTCGGTGCGTCCCCTGCCCTGGGCGCGCCGCGACAAGTTGCCCAGGGCGCGTGACCAGCGGCCCAAAGTGACCTCGGCCTCTTCCTCGGCCTCGCCCTCGGCC
>CAUYUJ010016018.1:5000-7500 GCA_963575745.1 Prorocentrum cordatum | reverse complement strand
GATGATGATGATGATGATGATGATGATGATGATGATGATGATGATGATGATGATGATGATGATGATGATGATGATGATGATGATGATGATGATGAGGATGCGTTCATCTGCACCGCTGACAGCTCGGGCCAGGGCTGCGCTCTTCCCCCCCCCTCCCGTCTTCGGCGCACCCGACAAGGGGGGCTGGTGGGCTGGGCGGGCCTCTCACTCGGCCAGGAGAGGAGGGGGAGGGCAACAAAAAAAAGGCAGGCAGGCCACTCTCAGGCGATTGCAAACATGGATCAAGGGGGCGTGGATTATCGACGGGTCCCGCTTCCATGGGAAATCGCGGACTTCCGTCGCCGAATGGGGCGGCACCGGCCGCATTTCGGCGAGGGCACCTCCCCGGATCCATGGATTTGGCGACCGCGCGCCGAATCCATAGATCGCTAATCCATGTTTGCGCGCCCCCGACATTCGCGCCCGGCGCTGCAGAGCCGCGTTTGTTTTCGGCTATACGTATTTTCCAGACCCCCAGCTGGTCATGAACAAATGACGTCGGGCAGGTTTTCTTTCTTTTCGGCCTCTGGGGGCCCTCATTGGCCCGTGGGACCGTCAAACATCGACTCGGGACGGCAAACCAGTCCAGGGGAAAGGGTCCAGACCTCTGGGGGTCCACGTCATGAAAAATTGATGACGTCGGAGGTCTGGGAAGGGCGACCTTTTGCTGGAGTGACTTGTGGTGCGGGCACACTGAGGTCCTGAGATGGCTGAGTGCGATGCGATAGCAGCGGCCTGAGCGCTCCAGTTCGGCCTCCCCGCGCCCCCCGAAAGTTGTGCACCTAAGGTCACTCTTGCCCAGGGTCGCTCTCACGTGTAGCCGATGTTTGCGTCGCTCGCCCAGAGGGGGGGACGTCGACGGGAGCGGAAGTACACCAGCAGGAACACAGTCACGCGCTGCAGTAAGGGTGCGGTGCCACATCGATGATGCCCTTGCTTCTCGAGTCCATCCTGGGCCATTCGTCGGCCAGTCCCGAGGTTCGCGTCGGGCCTGGCTCCGATTCGGCTGTTTCAATTTGGACGTCCAAGGTCCAAGGGTGCCGAATCCTTGCCCTGTGCCCTCAGTGCTCGCATCGGCGGAGGTGAGACTTAGGCACCGATCCAGACCCTGGGCGCTAGTGGAGACGCCGGGCGAACTCCGCTGTCGCCAGATCGGGAGCCGTCAGACGGGGTCACTGCAAACGGGGGTCAGCCAGAGTGCCCGATCTTGCAGGATTCTGCAGGGCCAGGGTCGCATTGACCCAGGCTTGGGTGCAGGATCCTGCAGGATCTTGCATGATCCTTCGCATTGACCCGGGTTTGGGTGCAGGATCGTGCAGGATCTTGCAGGATTCTGCAAGGCCTGACTGACCCGGGTCTGGATTGACCTGGGTCAGATAATGCCCGACCGGAGCGCTGGTCCAGGTCTGGGCCAGCACTGGCGGAGCGCGCCAGGTCTGGCACGAGTCCCTGGCGGTGGCAGCAGCAATCAGGACGTCGGGCCGGGCCTGGGGACGTCCAGACAGAGCGGCGCTTCCAGCAGAACCTCAGAGCCCCAGGAGGAGGAGGAGGAGGAGGAGGAGGAGGAGGAGGAGGAGGAGGAGGAGGAGGAGATAAGACCCTCATGCGCACAGCGTGAGGCGCAAGGAGGGGGTAAGAAGGAATGGGACTGTGGTAAGGGGAGAACGAAACTGAGTGAGCCCAGGACGTGAAGTAAGAGAAGGAGTTACATGATGATGGTGGGGAGACGGAGAAGGGCATCGATTGGAGGAGAAGCAGGAGCATGATCAGGCAATGAGAGGATTATGATGACCATGGGGAGGAAAACCACAAGAAGGACGAGGACGATGAGGAGGGGGAGGAGGAGGAGGAGGAGGAGGAGGAGAGATATACGTTGGATCAGAAGCAGCAGCGGCTGTGGGAGCGGGGACAGGGGCAGAATAATCAGAGGGATTGTACCGGGAGGAGGAATAGGAACGATAAGGACTGCAGAAGGAGCGGGATCGTGAGCGGGAGCAGGAGGAGCAGGCTGACCATTGTTCGACGTTGGGTCGACATGGCTTGCAGCTGCAAGCTGGCGGGCGCTTCTGGGACCAGACGCATCCGACTCCAGGCAGTGCCCCTTCCGCCGTGTCACTGCCTACGTGTGTGTGTGTGTGTGTGTGTGTGTGTGTGTTTGTTTCCCTGTGTCGTCGCACCCTTCACGCTTGCATGTGTCAGGTTCGGATGCCTGCCACCGGGTTGGACTTTTCCCTGCACCTGTTGCCCTGCGCGGCCATCCGCTTGCAACGCCGGGTGGAACGCAGTTCTGCTGCGCGGCGGCAGACGGGTCCATCGCTTGCCCTTCATCCATTAGGTGAAGTCCATTTGTGCACGCAGGTTTGCGGGCCCCCGCTCAACTTCACCACCCGTGGTGGGTGAACTTTGACAGCAGCTGGCGTCCCAATATATTACTCGCTGTAGTGGCGCCACTCGGCTGGCG
>CAUYUJ010016017.1:243396-300071 GCA_963575745.1 Prorocentrum cordatum | reverse complement strand
CGGCACCCTCCGGCCGAAAACCGCCCCCCCCAAAACCGGACCGTCCCGCGACCGCCGAACCGAACCGGCATAACCGACCCGGACTGGCAAAACCGGACCGACCAAAACCGGACCCCGCGCCGAAATCGAACCGCTGCAACCGAACCGGTCCGCCGCCAAACCGACCCGAACCGGCCCGAACCGGACACTTCCTGGGAGAGGGTCGTTGGGCAGTGCACTCCGTGTAGTCAAAGGGCTCCCACTTGTGGTTTTCGCACAAGCCGCCACCATGCTCGCAGTATGGATCCTTTCATCATACTTCTCCCTCGTCATGAGCCCCGAAATCAAGCAATCTCTCTCTCTCTTTCTCTCTCTCTCTCTCTCTCTCTGGAAAATCACAAAATTGAAAAGCGTGGTATACATGATCATGATGATCACAAGCGTGGTGTACATGATCTCGCGGATCAACAGCCTGCCGATCTTCAGAACCCACCCAGGCCCCAGGGTAGGTCTTCACATCGCAGGGCTCCCAGTCGAGGTACACAGACAGGTACCTCATTCCCAGCAAAATTCGTGACATCGTCACCGCCCACGCAGCACGCAGTGGAGGAAGTACGGGACGTCCGCCATCTCCACCGCATTCGCCACAGCACCCTCCCGAGGAAGAGCACCGTGCCCGCCAACACCATGACCATGCCGAAGCTGTCTGGGGGCTGCTGCTCGTTGGCCCAGTTGCACGACGCTCAGTGGTGCCACGCACCCCGAGGTCTGGGCGGTGCCGCTGCTTCGAGCCAGGCGCCTGCGCCAGATGTCGGGCCCCGGAGCCCGCACGCATCGATCGGGCTCGAACAAGGCTGCAGAAAAGAGGCCCCTGATGCGGCGGTCGAATTTCACATGTTGGCGCGTCCCCCTACAGAAGGGATCTCGTGCGACAAATTTCAAATACTCACAGAAGGACTGGTCTCGGAAATACAAAAAAAAAATAGTCCCCAGAGGAAGTGTTCGTTCCCAACCATCCTGTGATGTTGGGTCCTCGTTTTGAAGAGACAGCGCCCCGCGTCCCTCCCGCCTCCTCCTCCTCCTCCTCCTCCTCCTCCTCCTCCTGCTCCCCCCTGCTTCCCATCCTTGCCTCTGCTCTCCACATGTCCATCCCATTTCGGCGAACCCCTCAGAGGGTTCATGGCCCCATGGGGAGCTCCACCGAAGGCCCAGTGGCAGCGTTCGCATGCAGTTCCACCTGCATTTCGGGGCACCACTCATAGGTTTGGTGGCCCCATAGGGATCTCCACCGAATGCCCCAGTGGCAACGTTCGCATGCAGTTCCACCCTCATTTCGGCGCACCCCTCACAGGGTTCGTGGCCCCATAGGGGGCTCCACCGAAGGCCCCAGTGGCAGCGTTCGCATGGACTTCCACCATCATTTCGGCGCACCCCTCAACAGGTTCGTGGCCCCACAGGGAGCTCCACCGAAGGCCCCAGTGGAAGCGTTCGCTTGCAGTTCCAGCTTCATTTCGGCGCACCCCTCATAGGGTTCGTGGCCCCATACGGAGCTCCACCGAAGGCCCCAGTGACAGCGTTCGCATGGAGTTTCACCCTCATTTCGGCGCACCCCTCACAGGGTTCGTGTCCCCATAGGGAGCTCCATCGAAGGCCCCAGCGGCAGCGTTCGCATGGAGTTCCGCCTTCATTTCGGCGCACCCCTCACAGGCTTCGTGGCCCCATAGGGAGCTCCACCGAAGGCCCCAGTGGCAGCGTTCGCATGGAGTTCCATCATTTCGGCGCACCCCTCACAGGGTTCGTGTCCCCATACGGAGCTCCACCGAAGGCCCCAGTGGCAGCGTTCGCATGGAGTTCCGCCTTCATTTCGGCGCACCCCTCACAGGTCCGTGGCCCCACACGGAGCTCCACCGAAGGCCCCAGTGGCAGCGTTCGCATGCAGTCCTACCATCATTCCGGCGCACCCCTCAGGGTTCGTGGTCCCAGAGGGAGCTCCACCGAAGGCCCCAGTGGCAGCGTTCGCATGCAGTTCCAGCTTCATTTCGGCGCACCCCTCACAGGCTTCGTGGCCCCATAGGGAGCTCCACCGAAGGCCCCAGTGGCAGCGCTCGCATGGAGTTCCACCCTCATTTCGGCGCACCCCTCAAAAAGGTTCGTGGCCCCATACGGAGCTCCACCGAAAACGGTACTCACAAGTGCGGCACTCACAACTGCAGATGGGTGGATCCTTCGCCAGGCTAATTGTATCAATTCCCAACCATCCTTTGGTGTTGGGTCCCCGTTGTGAAGAGACAGCGCCCCGCGTCCACTCGTCCCGCTGCCCCCTCCCTTCTCCTCCCATCATCATCATCATCATCATCATCATCATCATCATCATCATCATCATCATCATCATCATCATCATCATCATCATCATCATCATCATCAGCATCACCAGCATAATCGTCATCAACATCATCAACATCATCAACATCATCACCACCATCATCATTATCATCACCAGCGTCATCATCGTCATCATCATCATCACCACCATCATCACCATATTATCATCATCATCGTCACCACCATCATGGTCGTCATCATCATCGTCTTCATCGTCGGCATCATCGTCATCATCACCATCGCCGCCACCATCATCGCCGTTATCGTCACGATCATCGACACCAATTCCGGTACACCCCTCACACGTCTCGTGGCCCCATGGGGAGCTCCGCCGAAGGCCCCAGTGGCAGCGACCGCATAGGGTTCCACCCCCATTTCGGCACGTCCCTGACACGTTTCGTGGCCCCACGGGGATCTCCACCGAAGGCCCCAGCGGCAGCGCCCGCATGCGGTTCCACCCCCATTTAGGCACACCCCTCGCACGATTCGTGGTCCCCAAGGGAGCTCCACCGAAGGCCCCAGCGGCAGCGCCCGCATGAGGATCCACCCCCACCGCGGCACACCCATCACACGATTCGTGGCCCCGTAGGGACCTCCACCGAAGGCCCCAGCGACAGCGCCCGCATGCGGTTCCAATGAATTGCGCTTCGTGGCCCCAAAGGGAGCTCCACCGAAGGCCCCAGCGGCAGCGCCCGCATGGGGTTCCACCCCCATTACGGCACATTCCTCACACGCTTCGTGGCCCCATAGGGAACTCCACAGAAGGCCCCAGCGGCAGCGCCCGCATTCGATTCCACCCCCGCATTTCGGTACACCCTCACACGGTTCGTGGCCCCATAGGGAGCTCCACCGAAGGCCACAACTGCTGCGTCACATGTGGTTCCACCCCCATTCCGGCACACCCCTCACACGTTTCGTGGCCCCTTGGGGAGCCCCACCGAAGGCCCCAGCGGCAGCGCCTGCATGCGTTTCCACGCCCATGCCGGCACACCTCTCACAAATGCCTGCCCCACGCGCCGCGGGAGGGCAGAGGGATACCGAGGCCCGCTCCACGGCCCACGGGAACATAGCTCCCCAGACATGTGGCGCGGGGTCCCGAGCGTCGCCGCGACGCGCGTCGCAGCGACGCCCGAGACGCCAGGGGCGCGAAGAACCCCCAGGGCGCGGGCGGGTGGGACAAAACGCGGCACGCGGCGTCGCATGGGCGGCGTGCGCGCCACGAGCCCCGCGTGGCCCCCTCCCAGAGAGGCGAACCCACGGCGCGCACAGCCGCGCGTACGGACAGGCCCCACGAGGCCGCCCCAACGCCACCTGCACCACGATGCGGTGGCCCAGCGCGGCGGGGCACGTGCCCGCCAGCTCCCACAGCCTTGGTCAACAGGCCAGCGGCCGCACATGGGCGGACCGCCGACAAGAGAGCGCAAGAAAGCAGAAGCGGCAGCCGCACAGGAAGAGCAGCACGAACATCTCTCCCACACCCACGGCCCCTCACCCCGACCCTCCCAACCGCCCCAAGGACGAGGAGAGGGCAGGGGAGAGGGGCAGACGCACGGGCAGCATTCGCGCCAGCCCACAAACCCTGCGACAGTGCGAGCACTGTCCCCGAGTTTGTCGGCTCATTACACGCTTCGTGTCCCCGTGCGGAGCTCTACCGAAAGCTCCAGTAGCTACGTTCGCATGCGGTTCCACCTCCTTTGTCGGCACACCCCTCACACGTTTCGTGGCCCACAGGGAGCTCCACCGAAGGCCCCAGTAGAACTGCCCGCATGCGTCACGCACCACCAAGTACAGCGCTTCGTGGCCCCACAGGGAGCTCCACCGACGGCCCCAATGGGCGACGGCCCCAATGGGACCACCCGCATGCATCCCTCACACCCAGTACAGCGTTTCGTGGCCCCATAGGTAGCCCCACCGAAAGTCCCACTGGGACCGCCCGCATGCGTCTCGCACACCCAGTACAGCGCTTTGTGGCCCCATGGGGAGCCCCACCGAAGGTCCCAGTGGGACCGTCCGCATGCGTCGCCCCCACCCAGTACAGCGCTTCGTGGCCCCATAGGGAGCTCTACCGAAGGTCCCAATGGGACCGCCGGCATGCGTCCCGCACACCCAATACAGTGTTTCGTGGCCCCATGGGGAGCCCCACCGAAGGTCCCAGTGGGACCGCCCGCATGCGTCCCGCACACCCAGTGCAGCGTTTCGAGGCCCCATGGGGAGCCCCACCGTTTCGTGGCCCTATAGAGAACTCCACCGAAAGCCCCAGTGGCAAAGTCCACATGCGTTTCCCCCACTCAGCACAACGTTTCGCGGTCCATACGGAGCTCCACCGAAGGCCCCAGTGGGGGGGCCCGCATGCGCTTCCCCACCACCACCACTGTGGCAGGCCCCTCACGCAGTTCGTGGCCCCATAAGGAGCTCCCACATGCGTTCCCCCCCAACCCAGCACAACGTTTCGTGGCCCATAGGGAGCTCCACCGGAGGCCCCAGTGGCAAAGTCCGCAAGCGTCTCCCCCACCCAGCACAACGTTTTGTAGCCCATGGGGAGCTCCACCGAAGGCCCCAGTGGGACCGCCCGCGTGCGTCTCCCCCACCCAGCACAACGTTTCGTGGCCCATACGGAGCTCCACCGAAGGCCCACTTGGCAAAGTCCGCAGGCGTCTCCCCCACCCAGTGCAGCGTTTCGTGGCCCATAGAGAGCTCCAGCGAAGGCCCCAGTGGCAAACTTCGCGTGCGTATCCCCCACCCAGTGAAGCGCCTCGAGGCCCCATAGGGAGCTCCACCGCATACGATACCCAGAATTGCGGTACTCACAACTGCACATGGTTGGGTCCTTCGCCAGGCTAATTTGAATATTCCTCCTGTGGAGGGACGACGGCTCGTCGGCTCGTCGGCAGCGGGCCCGCGACCGGCCCACGAGCGCGTCGCAGGCGCCGGGCCCACCGCGGGCCCGCCGGCCGCCTGCGGCCCGGGACAGGCGCGCCCAGGGGGGAAGGTCATGGGCACCGATAGGGGGGGAGAGGCATGGGGGGGATGCGTCGGCCCGCATTCGCCCAGGGTCGAAGAGTCGCCGGCGGCGTTGACGCCGACCGACCGCCCATCGGCAAATCCCCCACCTGCCGCCAGACCGCGGGCGGCGGCGGTCCCAGCGCCCACGGCGGCGGCAGCCGGCGTCGATCGGTCGGCGCCGATGGGCGCCGAGGGCGTCGGAGGCAGCGACGGCGTCGGCGTCGCCGGCAGCGGCGTCATGGTCGTCTAACCAGCCTCGAACTTATCCCTACCCCTAAGATTGACACGCCCAAAGGCGATGGCAGTCTTAGGGATGCACCCTCAGAAACTGAGGGAATCCCAAAGATCGCCATCGTGATGTGCCCAACATAGGGATAGGGATAAGTTCCAGGCTGGTAATCGTCGCCGCTGCTGGCTCCGTCTGTCAGGAAAATGAACGGTGGGGAAGGGGGAGAGGAACTGCAGTTGGGGAAAAGGTCGGCGACTCTGGGGCCGCAGACTGAAAGGATCAGATCGGAAGACAAATGAGGAGAAGGGAGGCTCCGTCGAGACGGTTTTTGCCGCCAGCGGCAATCCTTGTCGTCGCCGTTGTCTGGGAAAGATCTTTCTTCAGAAATCGAGCAACTGTGCAAGTTCAGGTTCTCCCGCTTCCGCCTCCCTCTCCCCTCCTCTGGCTGTCTCCCTCCTCATTTCTGGGAGAGGGCAGGGGGAGGAACGGGGATGTTGGGGGATGGGGTTTCATGGTTAGCCTCCTCCGATTCGTGGAGACGGGGGGGGCTCTGGGAGAGAGAGTGGGAGTAGGACCTGGAAGTCCTAAAACCTCCAAGGCTGGGGCTCGACCCGGAAGCAGGCGGAGACCCAGGGCGCGGGGGGCGAATGAATTTGGCTGGACGGCAAGATTCAGGAGAGGAATGGAGGAGGAACACCCAGAGTCTTCAAAAACCTCAAAGCCGGGCGAAGCAGGGGGTGAATGAGGGAGGACGAAGACGCAGAGAGGGGAAGAACACGCCTCTCGGTGAGCCTAGGCTCCTCCGCTTGGGTCGCCAGAACCCGCATGATTTGGCCCCTCAGTGTGAAGTCCCCTCGCCATTCAGAACAAAAGTAATACACGCTGCGCGACCGTTGCGAACAGACTAACACCATGGACATCAGTAGGAGGAAGAGCGGCACACACAACTTCAATTACTAGACGCTGCTAGAGAAACCATCGGAGTGTGAGCCATGGAGATGGTTCCACAAGAACTCGTTCACATCACGATGGGGATTTCGCTCTGCGCGCTACGAGTCTCTCGAACACTGGACTCTGCCACTTCCCAATGAGGTGCTCGGCGCCTTTCCCACCTGAAGCGGCGGGCCAATGCAAAACAAATAGCAAGACAAAGATGACAAAGAGGCAGAATAGTGGCAAGAATGGCAATGTAGAACAGAGATCGGCGGACAGGGAACGACACTGCCAAGAACTAGACGGCTGCTGTGTAATGAATCATCGAAGAAGCGTGGCCGTCCAAGGGGCTCAGCGGGAGAGATCGGATCGGCTAAAAAAGAAGGCAATATGCGCTGCCAAAGACAGGAGCACACCGCAAGCATAATAACATTTGACACAAAAACACGAACACACACAATGGCCAACTGTGAGACGGAACCGAACCCGAACCGAACGGGCCAACACCGAACTGGTGTCAAACCGAACCAAAGCCGGACCAACTCCAAAACTGGACTGGTCCGAACCGCGCCGACCCCCTCAAGTACAACCCAAACGCCCACGGAGGAATTGCAGAACACACGGGCCAGCACTGCGGCTCCGCGGGGACCTGGAGAGACCCAGGATGGCTCGAGGAGACCTCCGCGCAAATATTTCCAGGGCGGAAATTGCACTGCAAGCCTTCAGTTGAGCAGGGACCAACCGTCCCGGCAGTTCTATAGTCCTACCACGAACTGTTCTTAGAACCCAAACATGTTCTGAGAACAAAAGCAATGTTCTTATAACATTAACCCGATGGGATAAACCAAGACAGGCTCCGCCAGAAATGTTCTAAGAACATTTCGTGGATACCACAAAAGGTTCTTAGAGCACTTCCTGGTGGGGCTACAGGCGAGCCAGGACGCTTCGCCACTGCTGGACTCCCTGGTCAGAGCAGCTCGCCCGGCGAGCCGTTTCGGGATGGGCTCGATGGGCCACGTGGGGGGGCACGCGAGACGTCAAGACTGCAGAGCACACTGGCCAGCACCACCAAATGGTGGCAGCAACGCCGACCAGCCAGAACTGGGGGAGCTGTGGTCCTTACCCCCCTGTGGGAACCCATCGCATCGACGATCTCTCGAGAGGGGTGCCGAAATCGATGGGTCCCCCAGGGGGGTAAGGACCACAGCCCCCCCAGTTGCGGCTGGCCTGCAACGGGCCTTGGCCCGAGCATGCACTGCCGGCTGTGGACAGACCTCCTTTTGGGAAACCTCCCCTGAATGAAATCGGCCTGCGACCGAAACCGACAGACCTGGACCCGCGAACACGACGGCCGCGACGCCCTCTCGCGAACCGCAAACGGCCCATTCCTCAATCGACGTGTCAGGGCAGGAGGTCTATCCACCTCCGGTACCGGCAGCCTGCTCCGCGAGCCCCGCGTCCTCGCACTCGCGGTCGTACCCTCACGGCGGCCGCCGGCTCTCCCAGCGCGCTGCGCTCGCCCGGCGCGCGCTCGGCGCTCGCACGCGAGCGCGCGCGCCCCGACCTCGCAGGGGGTGCCAACGCAGAGAGGGCTGCGCTCGTGCCCCCGGGCACGGGGCAACCACGCACAGGACGTGGGATGCGGGGGGCGCGGGATCTGCAGCGCCGGTGCGGTCCGGTGGCCTCGTGCCCCAAGGGGGGGGCAGGAGGACCCGAGAGTGGAGCGGATGCCATCAGGAGGTGATATCCAGCTGGGTCAAACGCTCGAGCTCCCTGCGAGGCTCGGATGAGCGCGTTCGGCCACAGGCCTTGGGGCAAGCGTAGGAGATCATCTCGTCTGGTACTGTCAAGGGGGCTCGTGCAACGCGTGTTTCAACAATCCCACCAGCCCTCTGGGCGTCGGTGGTTTAGGGCGTTTCCTCTTCCACCCCTTCTTCTTCTTCCCCTTCGAGGAAGGGTTTACCCCTCCCCCTACCCCCTCCCCATGGACCTGGACAGGGGGTTCCCCGAGGTGTCAGGGCGTCCAAAACGGCCTCGGCGAGGAAGCCAAGGTCATTGGTTTTACTAAGGTGTTGGCCCCATTTTGGCCTCCGGGGGGGGGGCCTAATTGAAGCTCCCCTCTTGTTTGATCGATCTCGTCCAAGATGGCCCCAAGAAGCGCCCAGGAGGCCCCAAGAGGCCCCAAGATGGCCCCAAGATGGTCCCAAGAGGCCCCCAAGAGGCCCCCAGGAGGCCCCCAAGAGACCCCCAAGAGGCCCCAAGAGACCCCCCAGAGGCACCCAAGATGCTCCAAGAGGCCTCGGCGAGAATGCCAAATCATTGCTGTTACGAAGGTTTTAGCCACACGTTGGCCTCTTGGGGGGTGGCACTGATTAGGATGACTCCAAGAGCGCCTGGGAGAGCCCAAAATGACCTCCAAGATGGCTCAAGATATCCCAAAATATCTCATAATGGCTTCCTTTGTGTGCTGCACACTTCCCTGATCGAGGCAATTCCTCTAGACATCGTTTCTGGATGGGCTGGTGGATTCGCGAAACGTCAACATTTTGAAATAAGTCGGTGCTGAGAAAACGCAAGCTGTTAATAAACACACCTTTGAAAGGCCATCGTGTGGTCAAGGGGGAGGTGAGAGATCACCAAACGCGCCCCCTGCGACTGCACTGGAGCTAACATGACTGTTGTGAATGGGAGAGCCGCAACTCACCGCTTCTCTCCTCCTGCCGTCCGCGGCGCCTCAAGCAAGGGATTCTCCAGAAGAGATGTGGGATGTAGCGAGGCGGCAACCATCATAATCGCAGCACTGACCAGTGGAGGCCTACAATCATCGTACTATCGTGCAGAGCGCTACATGGAACAAGATCAATGGGGATCGAATCGGTAAGTCGGATCGAATCGGAATGCCCGTCGGATCGGGCCGTATCGGCACGGAACCGAAGTTGAGGTGGATCGGCTGCGGAACGATGCACAATAACGCCATGCATGCATCGGGCCGCATCGGACCGTCGGAACATCGAAATCGAATCGAGCCAACCGTAAACGATGCCGAACCGTGTCGACCGGATCAGAATAGGCACTGTAAGGAGCGAAGTCCCTTCTTTGCCCCAACAAAGCATGGCTGAACGAGGCGCCCTGAAGAAACCAACAAGCGAAGACCCCACGGAGCAGCGAGCCTCTTCCGAGCCCGAACGGTTCCTTGATCTCGGCATCTTGGCTGTAGAATGCCCGCCCCGGGAGAACGACACGGCCAGAGCGAATATGATGACACTTTGCCAGTGGCTCAAGATACGAGGCAGGAATTCTGGAGTTCTCTGGAGCCCATGAGCTTGTGGTCGCTCAGAATGTGGCACACTTGATTGAATGGCAACCCCGCCCGCCCCCCGCCGCCCTTTCAAACATCGCGGGGTCGCAAGAGCGCGTGAGCCCCAGCTTGCGTCAGCACTGGAGTCTAAGGAAAAACTGCCTCAAGCAGGAAATCGCGGACATGTTGGAAATCCCAGAACGCAGAAATGCCTCCGAACTGCGGGCTCGACCTGTTCCGCACTGGCCGCTGGCCCGCTGGCGCCCCGACGCCCCGACGACTCGCGCGGGCGCCTCCTCGTCCTGCGACCTCGCGCACTCGGAGGTCTCCCGAGTTCCCTCCAGTCGGGCGGGACTTAATGGGGGGGTCATAAACGGGGGGTCAGAAACGGTCGCCTTTTGTGCCCCTTTTGGGCCCCTCCAGAGCACCAGGGGGCTCGTTTAGGTACCGTTTGGGTACCTTTTCGAACCACCCTCGCCACCCCTGCTTTTTTGACCCCCCCATTACGCGACGCCCAACCCAGACGTCCCAGAAGGTCTCCGGCGGACTCGAGAGGCACCTCCAGATCTCCGACGATACACTGCTTCAAAATAGCGCTTGTCCTTAGAGTTTGACCCTCGGGGGCTGCATTTGGAACCCGGGGCCACCAGACATGGATCCAGGATTAAGTCGGGCCTGTCCCCCTACAGGGGGATCTTCGACGAAAAATAAAAAATACTCCAAACATACCCCAGAGAGGTCAAAAAATAATCAAAAAATTGTCCCCAGGCTATTTTTGGACTATGTTTGGAGTATTTTTTATTTTTCGTCGAAAATCCCCCTGTATGGGGACAGGCCCGACTTAAATCCAGGACGAAAAATCACCCTGGGGGGGGTAGCGGTCGGGACCTCTGGGGCCACGGACTGAATAGTGCAGACCAGCGACCGTCAAAGTCTGGAGGCCCCCCGGGGGGCCAGAGGTACCCAAGCTCGCCCAGAAGCCTTGACAATCGATCCTCCTCGTGGGGAAGGCGGGCAAGGCGCCACCAAGAAGGGCTTCAAGCGCTTGTACACCTGGGGAGGCGGGGCGCACCGGCGGCGACGAGAAGGGCGAATAGCCCAGGGGCGGACATTACACACTCGCGCGGTAGCCTCGCCGAAGACATGGATCAGCGGCACCCCTAGCTACATATGATAGTTCCCCCCGGGCTGTTTGGCCCGATCGTCGCCCCCGAGGGCATGGCGCCAGCGCGGCACATGTAAGCGAGAGGCGCCAAAAAGGCACGTGGGCTGCAAACATTCATCAGGAGGGGCCAGGTGACCAAGACCTCCGACGACCCTGTGCGCCCCCCTGGTGAATCCTCAAAGAACCAAAAACTGTAAGTAGCAAGAAGCGGCATTTTGCTGCTGCTCTTCTGCACAAGAGACGCCTTTTGCTCCTCATCTCGTTTGTTTCACTAAGAGGGTTCCATTCCAAATTCAGAGAGGACGACAGAAAAGTCCCACAAAGGGAACGGAGAGCCCGAGACTGCACTGGCGAGATCGCCAAGCCTGGCGGCCGTTTCGTCTGAGACCTCCTCAACATTTATTATGGAATCGTGCTCCCGCCACTCAGGGGGACGGGGGAAATGCCATGAACCCTAACGTGCCAGAATCTCTATGAAAATGCGGTCCCACTCCGTGAGACCAACGACAAAAATAACAAACGCCGCTTCCCTGCAACTTCCTGCGCGCTGCCCAGGTACCCGCCGCTGGATACCATCATCGGTGGCGCTCGGATCCGATCTTATCGAGCCGCCGGCTACTGGACCTCTCGACGCTAACAGGGGATATGTCGACCACAGGCTTCGTGGTGTTGTCCACTGAACCAAAAATTGCAGGCCCAACCCTGGGATATACAATGGGGGGGCGTCCATCCTCGATCGGGGTGCTTCCGACTAGCCTCCTTGGGGTGTATCTAAGGGTTTCCCCCTGTTTCTGAGCGGCCGAATTTTTGGGGCGGACCTCGGGGATCGGGGGCGAAAAATCGCCTGCGAGACTCCTCCTCCGAGGCACAAGTTTGTCAGCTTAGTCCGTCCACTGTCCGTCCTAAGGTTGGGGAAAGGCTCGCGGACGCCCAAACATGCAAAACGCATCCAGTGAGATGTTCTGGACAGCAGAAGTATGGTCAGGAAGCAGCTTCTCGACGGTTTTCGCAAGAACCATGACGGGCTGCCGAACTCGATCAAGGCGTCACGAAGCCAAACAAGGCCAAACTGAGCCTGGGACGAGGCCGTACTGAGCGCCGGGGTGATGCTGGATTGGACCAGCTTTCGACCACGGATACGCCAGCGCCGCTGCCGACTTTAACCTGACCGAAGGTACTTTAGTAGTGGAAGCAATTGGTTTTCAAAATGTTGGTATTTAGAAGCTCTGCCTTGCGACGCCCCCGTCGCCACCTTTGCCCTCTGCGTGCCTGCGGGGGCGCCGCCACGTAGAAGTACTGGAGACCGAGCATTTGGGGCGTCGCTACGCACGCCCTCTGCGGGGCTGCGACCACTTGTTAAAACCCTAAAACCAATTTCATTCACTAACAAAGTACATCCGAAGCCTGGGGGGAACGCTGCGCGCCCACCGCTTAGGGGCACGCCCAAGCACGCTTGGCCTGACGCTGTCGCCGACCCGCGTGTGGCCGCCGCCCTGGCACCGGCACTGGCAAGGCCAGGCCTCAGGCCGGCTCGTCGTGCGAACGAGGGGAAGGAATGGAGCCCATGTCTGGCCCAGCGGCGCCTGGATCTACGCATTCGACCATAGCACCCTTCTGACCCCTCGGCCTTGGGCGGTCTTCGGCAGTCTTCTGATGGTCTTCGGCGGGCGTCTGTGGCGGTGTCCGGCGCTCTTCGGCTGTCGTTTGCACCAACGCTGGGGTTGGGCTCAACAGGGGGTCCATGCTCGACCACCTAAGCAAGATCTACGATGGGACGCCGAGGAAAAACCCGAGGAAGGACCCAACGTCGAGCGTCTTCTTCCATTGGACGTCGAGGGTTCAGCACCCATGCGTCTGCGGCATCGCGATGCTCGTTTCTGTCGGAGGGTATGCTGTGTATCGGTGGGAGCTTCCCTTGGTGATTGGTATAAGTCCACCTTCGATTCTAGCAGTGCTGTGTTTTCAAACCTATCAGAATGAACCCGAGATTTATGCCTTCTGTTCGGACAATTTGATTATGTAGGCCACCTACCTTCGCGCATCACTTCCAGCGCCTAGACGCCGCCCCCCTGGACAAGGGCAACTGGTCTAATCCAGACCGCGACGCTCAAGGTGCTGTGATTTTCGCGCCTCTGGAGGTGACCCAGCTTGTACAGACATCCACGCCTGAACACATGTCTCGGCGGTGGACAGACCTCCCTTCAGGAAACCTCCCCTCAGTGAAAAACGGCCTGGGACCGAAACCGACGGACCTGGACCCGCAAAAACTGACGGCCGCGACGCCCCCTCGCGAACCGAAGACGGCCAATTCGCTAAGCGACGTGTCAGGGTAGCAGGTCTGTCCACCCCCGATTCACGATCGACATCGGTACCAGCACATGTCTTCCAAGAACCGGCGGCGGCCACCGCCAGGCCGAGCGGGCGGCTCTCTTTGTCTCAAACAGACCACACCCCCTCGACGACGCGACCCTGAAGGGGCCCTGGGACACACAAATAAATACACACCAATCAAGAGATTCCCCATCTTTTCTCATTTTTCAGGGTTTTTGTCTTCCCCCCCACTTTCGGTTTCGTGCGTGGCTTTTTCGCCAAATGATCAAGGATGTTCCTCGATGGTCCTCGCCGAAGGAAAAATGCACACGTCCGAGCGATGCCAAGGGGTAGGCCTGACGCTCGAATCGTGCGTGTTTGGCCACAGCGGTGCGTCTCTCGCCAGTGCAGGTCGTGGTGCGATACACGATGCCCACCACCTCGCCGAGAGAGTGGGCCCGGTGGCCGAATGATGGCCGCGTGCCCGTAGCACGTGCCTCTGCTCAGCCTTCGCGCCCTCCACCACTCCACGCAGAACGACGCGTGCCAGCTGGAGCCAGGGTCGGCACCGCGCCAAGGGAGGAAGCGAAAGGGAGCAGGCCTTCACAGAAGGCGCAGGAGTTTTTCAGAAGCCCCCTAATCTTAAGAAAAGCCCTCTTTGGCTGACCACCTACCAGACCACCCCGACCCCACCCGAAGACCCGAACTTCGGGTTGGGGGGGGTTACGGGATCCGTATGTGTGTTCTTCCTGCGTTCCCCGACCGCCACCCCCCCCACTGGGAAGGGAGGGCACATTGGGGCCTCTGGTTTGGGTTGAGATGGCTAGGTGGGTGGCTCCTCAGAAGGAGCTGCTCCTCCTCCTCCTCCTCCTCCTCCTCCTCCTCCTCCTCCTCGTGCTCCTGCTCCTCCTCCAACCTATTCCTCCTCTTCCTCCTCCTCCTCCTCCTCCTCCTCTCTTCTTCCTCCTCCACGGAAGGCCAGAGGCCTTCAAAAAGCCTTCTGCGCAAGCCCACACCCTACGCCTATACCCTCCTGGGGCACGCCGTCGGCGGCGGGGCGACGGGTGAAAATCAAACTGCTGGCAAAAGCCTGCGCACGGTATTGGAGGCCTCCCGGATGGAATCGGGTTGGCTGGGATCGGAGGATCGCAACGCATCGCCAATACTCACGCATTTGCGAAAATAAATGTCAGACTCCGGACAAAAATTTAACATCATTGTTCAAGATGTGGCAGCAGGAGGATTGGGCAGATGTTTTTCCCTTGAGCCAACACAGGCGAATCACGGGTACAAACTTGACTCGCACACCACATGCTGAACCTAGACTGATAAATCTGGCAACCTTCCACACTCGTCAGAATTTCTAGTAGGTTCAGTTCCCCGGCGTCAGTGATGACGGGAAGCAGGGAAAACTTTGAAAACCAGCACGGAAAAGGAGAGGGCCGTTTCCCCCACGGCCCCCGTCAGTGACATCCCCACTCCTAAGAAGTGGGAAAACATGAGAAAATTACTGAAAAGGAAGGGAGCCGGCCGGCCGAGAGCAAGGATCGCAGGAGGGAGGAGAGGAGAGGAGGAGACCACCACCACCACCACCATCCTGGGCCAGGAACTCCCTCCAGGTGACGAATGTCTCGGTCTTGGACAGTTCTCGACGAGAGGCCGACTGAGACCGGTCCTTGAGTCCTGGGCACGTCCGTCTCCGATCCAGCTCGCCCCCTTCATCTACCAAGCTGAGGCGGCCATGGGCCATCAAGTCAAATAGTGCAGCATTACTCTTGGTGATGTCGTCTTTCGTTAGGGAGTCGACTGGCATCCGGCCGTGCGGCATCCACCGCGCTCGACCGTGTGCTCGCTCAAGCGCCTCACATATGATCGCAAGATCCAGTGCGGTTCTCCTGTCTTTGGCGCTCGCGTCCCCCTCCTTCTGCATCGTATCGTAGATGGACTTCGCGTCCACCACGTGGACTTGGCCCTCACGGGCCCCCAGCGCACAGTCTGTCCTCAGGACAGTCGTGAAGGGCCCGGAGGCCCTCCGACAGTCGGGGATGTCCACATCCCTGAAGATCACGTCATGTTACATGACCTGCAGAAACTCGACCTCGGCGACCGCTGCGGATAGCGCCTGGGCCTCCCCGGCCAGTGTCGAAGGTACCTTGCGACGAAGCTTGCAGGGCCGCCAGCCCAGCAGTGAAGCCTTCACCGTCTGGTTGCTCATGATGGCCCGGTCGGTCGCCAGGACCATCCAGGCTCCCTGGGCGGGGTCCTCCGGCAGGCCCCTCTCGTCGCTCATGCTGGCGTTTGTACCCACTCCCCCGGCGTCCGAGAAAGACACGAAGGCGAAGGACTCTGGGTCGAGCTTCCATGCCGTCAGGCCTCGCGAGGCCGTGGCTCTGAGGTGGCGCACCAGCTTATTAGCCAGCTGCGCGTCCAGGATCGTGGGCGCTCTCAGCCGGCTGGCCAGGATGCTGGCTATGCCAGCTGCCTCCGGCCTCGCCTCCCGCCCAACCCAGTTGAAATTGTAGACCAGGGACCTGAGGGAGGTGAACTCGCCATGCTCCAGGGGGGCGCCCTTGCACCCCATCCGGCCCTTGGCGACGGACAGGGCCCGGATCTCCTCAAGCATGTACTTTTCCTGGTCTACCTGGGCCTTCCGGGGGTGGAAGGTGAGCCTGCGGCCGGCGAAGTCCACGGGACCTCCGCGACAGTCACGGTACTTGCCGAAAGTAAAGCGTGCCTCGAGAGTTTTTCGAAGCCACGCCCGGGGCTCTGGGGGCGAGCTAGCAATCATGAAGTCGTCAACCTCCAATAGCATCACGTTCTGGATGTCACCGCCCGGGCCGTGACGAATCCACCAGCACGGTTCCAAAAGGCTCCTCACGAAGCCGTGCTGTTGCAGATGCGTCACTACCGTTCGCCTCCACGCCACCGGCGCGTCGTCAAGGCCATGCGCGTTGACCAGGAGTCGCATGAAGGATCCTGGTGGGGCGTCCACCCCCTCACACGGTTCAACGTGTATCTCACCTTGCGCCCGCTTCATGGGATCTGACTGGCAAAACGCGTTCTTGACATCCGCGATGTCCCCCCACATGGGCAGGTTCATCATGATTTGAAGAAACATCATGATGGAGGAAGTCTGCGGTGACCCACTGCGGTGTGGGAGCGTACACCGCCAGCGCTCCGGAGTCGGGGTCCCGGCGCCCGTGCACACGCCAGCGGGATTTCGCGACCGGGTCGACAAAAGTGCCCTCCACCGGCTTCCACCTCCGCACCATCCTCGATGAGATGATGCGGTCGGGGTGCAGCTTCCTGACCTCTTCCGCCTGCTTGGGGGAAACGACCTCGACAGCTCCGGACTGCATCATAGCCCCCCACTCCTTCTTGTCAGAGGCATCGAACTTGGCCCGTTCGTCGGGGCTGAGTTTCTTCAAGCTAACTTCCCCCCCTCGGCCCGCCGCGAAAGCACCGCCGCCTTGACTTTCGCTCGTCTCCTCGGCCCGGTCCTCGCGGGCCGACCGAACCGACAAGCCCTCGGGCCCCGGAAACGCCCAGAAATCCTCCGACGGGGGGCCCTCAACTCCGGGGGGGGATCGACAGCGGGGGCGCCCTCTTCTCTCGAAGTCTCTCGCGATCTCGGACACGGAGCGCGAGCGCTCGTGCCCTCTGATTATTCCTGGCCTGGCCGGGTCCGCCGGGGAGGAGCCAGGAGGAAGAGAGGAGGGGGAGGCCTGGACACCGCCACCACCGGAGGGGGAGGAGGAGGAGTTCCCTTCATTCCCTTCCCCCGCGGCGGGCGGTCGGACGCCCTCGTCCGCCGCCTCGTCGAGGCGCGCCCGCTTCATCTCGGGCGGGCTGCCGGCCGCCCGGCGCGAGGCCTCGGACGACCGGATACACCAAGGTACGTCCTCGGGCTGCGCCAGTCGGCGACCCTTCTCACCTCGAGGAGGGTCAAGGCCTGGAGGTGGAGTGGGCGGAGGAGACGGAGGAAGAGACGAACCCAGAGGTTCCTTGCACTCAGAATCTGATAGCATACTTATGTTCATCAAACGTTTGATAACATGATATGTGTTTGATAGCATCACTTGACCATTTGACAATATTACCACGTGTGTTAAATGTTGTATCGATATATTCACATATATGTGAACACTTGTGTTATATGTGATGCGTGGGATGTCAGATGTGGCGCGAGCGCGGTGTCGGGATGATTGGTCGAGGGGAGGGGTGTCAGATGTGGCGCCGACGCCCAGCGCGCGCTGTTCCTTCTCCGATCTTGCCAGCACGATAAGATACCAGCACAAGCTCTTTGTCTCCAAGACGTCATCCTTGTTTCGGATGTCGCCAGCGTGAAACATGAGCTCACTCCTTATAATAATGCATGCGAGCGCACATCTAGCTGCAAGCTGCTAGCCCCTTGGGTGGGAAGTGCCGCACGGGTGAAAACTATAGGGGACGCGGTTCGTTAAATAAACGGGCGCCGCGTTTAACATTAAAAAATTAGGAATTGGAAGGGGGGGAGGGGAGGCGGGCCCTCCCGCCAGAGCGCCATGACGACCACCGCGATGTCGCCCGACGCGGGCTCGGATGGGGCTCACGGCCCCGTTCGGACCTAGATTGTCGGTGCCCCTCTTCCTCTCCCCCCCTCCCCTCTTGCTCTCTCCCTTACCCTCCCCCATCCCTCCCCCCATCCCCCCCTCCGTCGCCCTTGCGCCACTCGTCCCCCCCCCCTCCCTCCGCATCCCCATCGCCTTCGCCCCCTTTCCCCATGCCGTTGTTTCCTTGCTGATCAGCCCTTCCCCCCGCCGACGCCGCTGCCCCCTCCCCTCCTCCTTGGAGGGCCACTCAGGCTCGAGGAGTTATGGCCTCCGAACCAACAGCGGAGCCCGCCAAACGAACGCCCCCGCCGCGCACAGCAGGATTCAAAGATGCGGCCGTGCTAAAGGCAATATTCAGCGCGCATTGGCCGACGCCGCAGCACGTCGAATACAGCGCTGACGACACCGTCAGTTCCGAGGCTCCCCTTTCTTCTTACGATTCTCCTCCCACATTCTCCGTCCTCCTCCTTCTCCCCCCCGCCCTCCCCTCCTCCCCCATTCGCTTCCTCCTCCTCCTCCTCCTCCTCCTCCTCCTCCTCCCCCTGTTCCTCATCCCTCCTTCCCCTGCTCCTCCTTTTCGTCCTCCTCCTCCCCCTCCCAGCCCCCTGCTTCATCCCCGCCCTATCCAGCCTTCTGCTCCTGCGCCTGCTCGGTGCCCCCTCGCCGCCGCCACCGCCCCGACCCCCCTCCTCTCCATCTTCCTCTATCCTCACCTTCGCCGCCTGACCTCCTCCTGCTTCTCATGATCCTCATCTTTTCGCTCCCCCCCCCCCCCCCCCTCCTCGCCCTCCATTTTTATCGCGCATCCCCAGCCAGGCGCTGGTGAAGCACGCCGAGCTGCTGCAGGAGTTGCGCCGCGTCGCGCCACACGGCATCACGCCGTCCGCCACATGCGCGGCGCTCATGGAGCTCGCCGCCGAGAATGAGGACAAGTGGCACCTCAGTGGCGACGCGGCATCCTTCGCCGAGAACGGCGCGAAGATCGCGCGCTACATGATGAAACACGTTTCGAACGCTTTGAGCAGGACACGCGGGCGCCCAGAGGAGACGATGAGGATGAAGCGTCGGGCGGAACGGGAGCGGCGACGGGGGTCGATGGCGCAGGAGCGGATGGGGGGGATAGAGGGGAGGAGGAGAAGGAGGAGGAGGAGGAGGAGGAGGAGAAGGAGCAGGAGGAGAAGGAGGAGGAGGAATAGGGGGAGATGACATGTGAGGGAGGGGACGGGCGGTGAGAATGTGGCGGGGGATGCGCCCCCGAGGAAGCAGGCGCCGAAGTGGGCGCGGTCGTTCCAGGTCGGCGCGGACGCAGCGGCGGAGCCGGGCGACGCAGCGGCGGAGCCAGGCGACGCGCCCGCTGGCGATGCGCCCGCGACGAAGGCCAAAGCTAAGGCCAAGTCGAAGGCCGCCAAGGACGGAGAGGGCAATGCAATAAACAACAAAATCCTCCTCCTCCCCCCCCACCTCCCTCCGCCGCATCCTGCTCCTCGCTATCTTCCCTGGCCCGCCTCGCCCTCCTCGCATCCTTCCGCGTCGCTCTCATTTAACTCGTCCGCCTCCTCATCGCCTTCCTCGGGGTCGACCGACGGCCCCTGGGGGCCGCTGTCGTCTCGAGGCCTCCAGGGGCCATCGATGTGGTTTCGACGCAGTTTCGATGCGTCGAAGGCGCATCTAAACCGCATCGATGGCATCGAGGCGGCAGCGGCCCCCAGCGGCCGTCGGTCGACCCCGTGGTGGATGGGGGCCGGGCGGCGGCGCGCTTTCTCCCCGAGGACGTCGGGCTCGAGATCTTGCACAAGACTGAGCTGCACGGCTACGGGCACGCAGAGGAGACGCAGGCCAGCGACGACGATGATGACGACGACCAGGGGGGCGAGAGGGAGTAGGATTTGGTAGAAGGGGTTGGAGTGCGGGAGGGAGTGAGATAACCCGTGAAGGTGGATGGGGGAGGGCGGGGGGGCGACGGGCGGCGGTAGCGCGTGGGCTCTACCGGGAGCCGTCGCGCTCATCAGCGGCCGCCACCTCCCCCCCCGCGCATTTGAGAGCGCGCGGCGGGGGGGGGGCGGGGCGGAGGAGACAGATAGCAAGGGGGGCACCAAGGGCGGGGGATACATGGGGGGGCGCAGATGACTGGGCGGGGGCGAATGGAGAGGGCGGGCGGGCGGGCGAGAAAGCTGGGGGAGCGACGGGGGGCAGATGCGCTAGAGAGACGGCGTCGTCGTCGCAGTCTTCATCGTCGTCGCCGTCGTCGACCCCCCCTCCGCCAGTCTGCGTGGCGGTGCGTCCTGGCCGACGGCCCGCCGCAGCTGAGCGGCAAGTCGGCGATCACCATCGCGCCAGTGCTCGAGAGCTCGGGCACGCGGGTGGCCAAGTTCGCGGACGGCGACGAGTGGGAGCCGCCGAACCACATATTGGAGAAGGCCTCGGAGAAGGCCAATGGCGGCGAAGGGGCTTCAATCGTTTGGCGGCAGGGCGCGGCCGAGGGCGTCGTCAAGATGCAGCTGCACCTAGTGACGAAGAAGGGCACCAAGTGGCTGAGCCTCTTCCACTGGCCCATCAATCAGCGGCAGCAGGTGTTGCAGCTCGCGCCGCAACAGAACGCGCCCTCGATCGAGAATGCCACCGCCTTCATGAAGGTCAACGCGTTGAAGTTCGCGAAGGGCGAGATAAACAAGCAGAAGTTCGAGGAGTTGAAGAAGGACCACCTTGACGACGCGAAGAAAGAGGCCAGCGGGCTTCCCGCGAGGAAGCGCCCAGCGGCGGCCTCGGCGGCAGAGCCCTCCGACAACCCACAGGAGCCCCAGATCGCCAGGGAAACGCCGAACGACGACGACGAGAATGAGTGGGAAGAGGGCCGCGAAGCCCTGGCGGAGGAATCGGGTGCGACCGAGAAGAGCGAAGATGGCCTCGCAATGGGCGGTGGCGATGAGGGTTCGGCCAGTGAGCCCAAGCGCCGCCGCCGTGCGAAGACGCCAGAGAAGCCAGGGCACAAGGCGCGGTCGCCGAACACAGGGGAGAAGCCGGGCTGCCCGCAGCAGAAGCCATGCGCCGAGCAGCAGGCGCCGATCGACGGCGACATCGACAGTTCCAAGCAGGTGGTTGGCGTGAGCGCGCCGAGCGGCAGTGGCAGTGGCAAGGCCGTCGGCTTCATCCCGCGGGACGCCCACCAGCTCGCCGCACGCGTGCGCCCCGAGGACATCGAGCGCATCGCCCGAGTGCATCGCCCGCGGGACGTCAACTTCGTCATGCCCAGGATGCCGTCGCCGCCGCAGAGCGAGCTCGACGTGCTCTTCGGCTAGAGCGCGCCCGTGCTTGGCCATCCGCGAGCTCGGGCGCGACGCCACATAGTGCGGCGTCGTGGTTCGCATGCTGCTGCATGCGCGGGATCTCGGGAGGGCGTGCGCTCTCCTACGTCTGGGGAAGAAAAAGTTCCAGGATGCATCGGCGATGCGGTCCGAAGAGTTTCGGGGGTGCGTCGGCGATGCGATTCGACGAGGCTTCGACGAGGCTTCGACGCATCGATGTCGCATATAAGGGTTCGCATCGGCGATGCATCGACGTTGGTTGACATTCCTGCAATAGGCATCGGGACGTCCACATGGTTCGATGTCTTGGCCCAGCCCCTGCCCCTCCCGCCACAAATTCGCAGACCACCCCTGCCCCTCCTGCAGCCAGATGTCCGTCATCAGACACCCTCGCCAGGTCGATCTCCAGCACGGCCGCGCCTCGCCGAGAGCAGCGGGGGCGAGGGCGACAGGGCGGGAGAACTCGCCCATCTCTTCTCCTCCCTCCTCCCTCCTCACCCTCCAGATCAGACGGGGGATGGGGTATGTGTAGGGCGCGGGAGGTCGCATGAGGTGGGCGAGGGAAATTACGGCGGGGGGGGGCTTCAAACGATGAGGGCAAATCGAAATACTCCACCCCCGCGCCACAGCGTCCTACTCCCGCAGCCTCGACATGCCGAGCGGTGTCAGTTGGGAGTCGAGGCCCGTGACCGATCCTTGGTTCACGCCCATCGGCGCAGCGCTCATCCGAGCTGGAGCCATGGCGTCGAGTGGCCTTGCTGCGACTCAGGTGGAGTCGGAGGCGAAGGTGAGGACACAGGTGGAGGCGGAGGTCGACGTCGAGGTGATCGGCGAGTCGACCGACGAGGCGGAGCAAACGATCGCGGGCGATCCCGAGGAGCTGGGCGTGGACGGTGCGTCGGCGGACTCCGACGATGCCCCCCTGATGAACGTCTTCGAAACCCTGCCCCGCACGAGTGGGCAGCGGAGCTCGTTCGAGCGGTCGGCGGACTTCGACGCGGTGTCCCAGCTCAGCCCCACGCCCGCGGCTGGCGCCGCGGGGATGCCGCCGCCCGCGGAGCCGGAGCCCGCCGCCTTGGCCACCCGCGTGGAGGCGCCCCCGCCGCCCGCGGAGCTGGTCGGGTCGAGCCGCCCGCTGGCCGAGCGGGACACGCCAACGCCGCAAGATGCCCAGCTCGACGGGCACATGGGCACGGGCCTTCCCAAGCCAGGCGAAGAGGACTGCCGCGCCAGAGGGCGCCCCTCCTCCTCCGCCTCCACCTCCACCTCCTCCCCGTTATCATCCTCCTCCGCCTCCATCCTCCTCCTCCTGTCCTCCACCTCGCCTCCATCCTCATCCTCGCCCTCTTCGTCGTCGTGCTCTCCCAACTCCTTCGCCTCCTCGTCTGCGTTCTCCGTACTTTCTGTTCCTCCTTGTCCATGTCCCCGCCCCTCCCTCCGCACTCCTCTTCTCCCTCCTGCTCGTCCTCGTCGCCCGCCGCCCCGCCCTCGCACTCCGCTGCCTCTGCGAGCCTCGGCCCCTGACAGGACGCCCCCTCGAGCCGCGGGGGGTCGAAGTGGAAGTTCTGGCGCTCCTATCTGAAGGGCGCGCCGCCCGAGGGTATCCCCTCGTCGTCTTTCGTCGGGTCCTCATCCCACTCTTTCTCCTCTCGCCCCCCCCCCCCCCCCCGACGCCCCCCGCCCGCCCTGCCAGAACCTCGTTCCCGACGACGCCCTGTTCGACGAGATGATGCAAGATGCGATCCACAACGGTAAGGGCATGGCCGACGCCGAGGACAAGGCGCATGCTGGGCCGAACGCACGGCACGGGGCGGGGCGGGGGGCGAGAGAGAGAGAGAGAGAGAGAGAGAGAGAGAGAGAGAGAGAGAGAGAGAGAGAGAGAGAGAGAGAGAGAGAGAGAGAGAGAGAGAGAGAAGAGAGAGAGAGAGAGAGAGAGAGAGAGAGAGAGAGAGAGAGAGAGAGAGAGAGAGAGAGAGAGAGATGAGAGAGAGAGAGAGAGAGAGAGAGAGAGAGAGAGAGAGAGAGAGAGAGAGAGAGAGAGAGAGAGAGAGAGAGAGAGAGAGAGAGAGAGGTATAGGGGGAGACGGATGAGGGAGCGCGGCAAGGGATTTGGAAGAGTAGGTGGAGGAGCACTAAGTAGAGGAGGAGGGGGCGGAGGCGGAAGGGTGGAGGGCGGTGCTGGGAGGAGGGCCATATCAGCCCCACCCCCCAAGGTACGGCTCATGCACGAGCAGCGCGGCTGGACCTTCCCGCCGAACCGCGCGCACGAGCAAGTGGGGGGCGGGGAGAACCCGAAGAGGCGGCGGTGGGCTCTGGCGAGAGGCGTCAGGCCTGCAGCGGGCGACGAGTTCGTCGGGCCCGTGGCGACGGAGGCCAGCGCCGCCTCGCCCGCGGACTGCGCCGCGGGCCCCGCGATCGTCGCGTCCGCCACCCTCGCCACGCCAGAGAAGGCTAGGAGGCGAGCGGGGGGGGGCATGGGGGGTGGGTGGAGAAGGAGGAGGAGGAGGTGAGGAAGAGGAGGTGAGGAGGAGGAGAGGGGGAAAAGGAGGAATATGAGGAGGAGGAGGAGGAGCTGGAAGGGGGGGGGGAGGAGGAGGAGGAGGAGGAGGAGGAGGAGGAGGAGGATGGGGGAGACGGATGAGGGTGGAAGCGGGGGATGGAGCGAGGGAGAAGAGTGAATGGCGGAGGTGGGTGATGATGATGAGGAGGATGAGGAGGAGGCGGAGCAGGATGATATTGAACCGTGGGTGGAGAAGAGGACGGACGAGTATGGGGGTGGAGAGGGGTGGTAGCACGACAACGGCGGTGTGGAGGTGGCGGTGGATGTGTTGGAGGAGGTGGCTGAAGTGGGTGCGGATGTGGACGGGGTCGATGATGTGGAGGTGGGGGCCTGACGTAGATAGGGATGTGGACGAGGTGGAGGAGGTGGGTGATTGCGCCGCATCCCGAGAGGCCAGCGCACGCGGCCGACGTCGACAGCTTGCAGTCGAGCGTGACCAGCCAGGTCGAGGCGATGGGCAAGGAGCCGGACGAGCTGAGCGCCCAGAAGCTGCTGACCACCATGATGCAGCACCCCACCGTGAAACACTTGAGGCTGCTGCAGAAACAGTCTGGCTTAGGCGCGGCGAGCGAGAAGGACGAAGAGGGGAAGAATGAGGGCGACCCAGTCGACGAGAACAAGCTCAAGAAGCTGCTGGCGGAGAAGGAGTTCTGGGACAAAATCGCGAAGGACGGCTTCAACGTGCCGACATCGGCCACGAGGGGGGGGGCCCGTGAGAGGTCGCTGGGCTCGAGCGGTCAGCAAGACTGACAAGGGCGGCAACGCGTGCGACCTGAAGAATCGGTACGACGCCACCCCCGAAGATAAGAAGGCAGACTTCCGCAAGGAGTGGGCGAAGGGCGAGTGGAGCAAGTACCAGAAGGTCCAGTCCAAGTCGTCGTCGTTGAAGAAGCGGCTTCTCAAGAAGGCCACATACATGCCGATCACCCGAGTGGCGTGGAAGGAGGGGGGCGGGCGGGCTGGCTGGGCCCAGGCCATGCGCTACTTCAGCAAGTGCGTGCGCATGGGCTACCCGTGGATCAAGTTCCATCCCATGACGGAGGTGTACCGCTGCCTGTGCGGCGAGGAGTCCATCGAGGAGGAGTTCGCGGAGGCCTGGGAGACCCACGAGCGCTGGTTCGGCGACGTGGTGATGTCGGATTTGGCCCAGTCGGCAGCGGCCGAGTCGGGAGTGGCCCTTGGGGGCCCCATGCACTTCGGCACCTGCATCCCCTCTCTCTTCAGCGACGTCGCCGCGGGGGTTGCTCCTGGCTCCGACGGCTCCGCAGCCCCCGAGCAGGCCTCGCAGAAGCGCGCGCTGGAGCTGGGCGCGGCGCCCGCTGCGAAGGCCCCGAGGGCCGATGGGAGGTCCAAGGCCGATCAGAACAAGGATGGCCTGGATCAGCAGGAGGCGGCATGGGCGGCTGCCGGCGCGGCGGGCGCCGCGCGCCATGCCGACGAGGCGAGCGCCAAGCGCCGGGCCGACGAGGCGGAGGCCAAGCGCCGTGCCGACGAGGCGAGCGCCAAGCGCCAGGCCGACGAGGCGGAGGCCAAGCGCCGTGCCGACGAGGCGGCTTCCAAGCGCCAGGCCGACGAGGCGGAGGCCGAGCGCCAGGCCGAGGCGGGGGCCAAGCGCCAGGCTGACGAGGCGGATGCCGAGCGCCAGGCCGACGCTGCTGGCGGCGCCCGCAGGGGCGGGGGCGCCCGTCGCAGGGCAGCCTCGGCGGGGGCTGCTGGAGGCGGCGGCGGGGGCCCGTCGCACGATGAGGGCGCAGCCGATGAGGCCGAGCAGCTCATGAAGGAGGCGAAGACCAACGTGATGCTCGACAGCTCGGTGATCGCGACGGGGCAGACGATCCAGACGACGATCGACAGTGACCCCTCGTTGGAGTTCGCGAAGAACCTGAAGGAGGTGTCCGAGCTGAAGAAGGCCACCCGAACTCTATGACGACGGACGCGAGGAGCTACGATGGCGATGAGAAGGGTGAGGAGAATGACGAGGAGGAAGAAAATGCGGAGGATGATGGGGGATGAGCGTGAGAGCGAGGGCGCGCGGATGATGAGGGCGAGGTTACTGATGAGGAGGAGGAGGGGGAGGTGAATGAGGGGGGTGATGTGGGGGAGGAGGAGGGGAAGGTGGATGGCGGGAGGGGCTGACAGAGCAAGGATGCGCGGGATGGGGAATAGTGCGGTGGGGAGTGATGTTGAGGTTGTGGGGAGGGGGTGCGACGACGGCGACGACGACGACGACGACGCCGACGACGCCGACGGCGCGCGCGAGAGCAAATCGTGGGCGCCTCTCCTGATCGCCAGGCGATGGATAGCATCACCCGCATCGTGGGCAACTCGAACGTGCAGGACATCCTCCACACCGAGCTGAGCAAGCTGAAGCGCCAGAAGTCTGCGGATGAGTTTGCGACGTGCGTTGCTGATCTCCGCAAGCTGGTGCCGTATCTCAAGGACTCTCCTTCCTAGGTGGGATTGTTTCTGCGGTGCTTTGGGGGGGTGCGTCGTCGCCGCGGCTGGGTTCGCCCGCCACTGGCGGCGAGTCAGCGCCCCTGACGGGGCGGGGGCTGGTTTGATGGGAGTGTTGGTGGGGTGGATGACGGTATAAGCAGAGAGCGGGGAGCAAACGCAATAGCACTGCGATTGGGCCACTGGGATGGGAACGCAACGAAACGGAATGCTGGAGGATCGAGGAGCAATATGAGGGGTGGGGAGGGGGATAAAGTGGATGATGATGATGGCGACGAGGAGGAGGGGGAGGACGATGGGGGAATGGGAATGCCGCTTTCGCCGCCCTCACCCCGCCGAGAGGATATCCAGCGGAACGCGCGCGTCCTGCTGGGCTATAAGAAGGTGAATGACGATAACGACTCATGAGCTTAGCGCAGCCTGCCAGCCTGTCATTCGCTACAGCTGGGGCGAAGCGAGATGGCCCCGAGCGGGCGTCGATACGATTGTCAGGGACCATACTGAACAAACCACGTTTTTGGTTTGATGTGTAACACATATGCTAAAAACTCGGATTCGGGGGCGGCCTTCGACGCATCTATGACGCGTCTAACCTACCGTCTAACCTACCGTCTAACTACCGTCTAACCTACCGTTCAAGCCCCACGATCCCTGATAAATAACCAGGTGACCGCAGCGTCGACCTACCGTCTAACCTACCGTCTAAGACCTCTTAGATGCGACATCGACGCGTCGAAGGTACCGTCTAAATCACTGCTCTCGCGCATTTGAGCACTTTTTGCATTTTGCAGAAAGATTTCGAGCGTCGACGGCGACGCCGATGCCGTCCGCGGCATTGCATCCAGTCTAGCCTTCAGATGCGCGCTCGCTGCTCAGTCTCTCCTCTCAACTGCTCAAGGCATCTGGCCTGTAAGGGTCTTTGGCCGTTGCAATGGTCATGCCCCTGGCCTCTGCGCCTGCGCTTTTGCAATGGTCATTGGCCCTCTGTCCCACTCCCCCTTGCAATCTTCTCGCACCCGACTCCCGCCCACTCTCAGCTTCTGCCCTTGCAGCGCCGCGTGCACGCTCAATCGGCGCATTCGTGGTGGCTCGCGGTGCTGCCGAATACACATCGCGCAGTGATATTGCACGAGGCAACCGATCCTGGTTCAACGTGGGCGTCGAGGGACCGCTGGAAACACATTCCCTTGGAACTCGCGGGGGCACTGGCCACCCCGTCTCAGCGGATGCAATCGAGCCCGCGGGGGGGAGGAGGGGGCCCAGGCGTCATGTGCGCCAGCGCCTTCATCGCCCACCCCGCCTCGCCCGCCTCGCCCCCCCGTCAACAGCGGCCCCATCAACGCAGCCATCTCCGCCCGAGGTGCTTTTCAGGAAGCGCTATGGCACCGAAAAAAACACCAGATTAGGAGCCGCAGTCGGCGTCGGGGGGCTCGGCCATGGATGGACGCGAGCGCCGAGAATCGCGAAGGAGGGGCTGAGTTGATGCGGCTGCTGTTGACGTGGTACGCCTCGTGCAGAATCACGGCGCAGCAGTTCTGCGTCGCTTGCCACTACTGTGATATGGCGGGTGTGAAGGGGGGGTGCGTTCGACATGTATATGTCCGAGCCGGGCAAGCAGTCGGGTAGCTACCAGAAACACCTCGATACGATCCTGCCGTCCCCAGGTCCGCTTTACGACGTGCGAACCCCTGTGAACCTACATTATAGCCCCATACGATCGACTTCTGATATTCCGATGAGGTACATGTGGGAGCGCATCGATAAGGAGTTGAGTCTAGATTCGACGATTGCTGAAACACTTTCGATGGATCCGACCGATCGGCCCAAATGTGTCTTAGATGTACCAACCTACCACAGAACACCCGCTTGTTCAACGTGCGGTGGCAGCCGGTGAGCCGCCCCCACTCCCCCTCGGAATCTATTTAGATGGTATTCGATATATATCTCAGGCAGCTGGGCGAAGCGACACTGTTCTGGGGATCTGGATGATTAACCTCATTAGTGGAAAGAGGCATCTCTTGACTTCCCTGAGGAATTCGGACGCGTGTGCGTGCGGGTGCCGTGGATGGGACTCTCTGTACCCTCTGCTACATGCTATGCAGTGGATGCTGCGTGCTATGGTGAACGGATACACGCCACAGTTGCGGCACGATGGGTCTGCCTGGGAGGAGGGGTCCGAGTTTGCGGAGCCAAAACCTTTGGCAACGAAATCGATGTTGCTGTGGATCAAGGGTGACCTTATGGAGCATGCGAAATCGCTCGGTCTCTCAATATATTCGCAATACTACAGTCCGTGTGCGTTCTGCGAGTGCGTATCTAACGAGATGCATTCATTCTACGATGATATCGCGAGCCCAGACGGCCCCCCCTGGGTACTCCGAGAACACGAACAGTATGAGACTGCGTGCAGGGCGTGCGAACACCGAGTGCAGGTCGATGATGAGAATGATCGACGGTCCCTGATCCGATCGATTAAGTGTTTGAAGGAGAGCAAGGGGCGTGGCCGCACGATCGTGGCGCCCGTAGTTATCAACGGGGTTGCTCTGCAAGTCGGGGACCGATTGGATCCGTCGCCGAACCTCGTCGACCCTGGGAAATTGGGATCAGTAGCTCTTCCGATAACGCTGGTATTCTGGAGGCCTTCTATGTCAGCTGCTGGCCTGCCGCTCGATTGCATCACTCACAGGACCCCAGTCTGCCTTACTTGCTTGGGATGGGGGGAGGAGCATGAGCGGAGGAAGGAAGGTGGGCCTGCCTGGGTGGGAATGCCTCGTCGGCACGCGACTGAGTATTGCAGACTCGGGTCCAGGTGTCCATTATTTGATGCAGACGTTCTGATGACTTCCCCAACGAAGACGTTGGCAATCGACAGCTTGCACACTTTGTACCTGGGTCCGTGTTTGCGTTACGTGAGCGCTTGCCTCTGGCGTTGCGTATTGCACAACCCGTGGGGAGACACATCGGGTACTATAGACACAATTGTCACTAACGGTGTCCAGCACATAAGCAACGAGCTCAAAACATAGACCGCCGACAACAAAGATACCATCAATTGCAACATACAAACAATCACTCCTAAGATGCTGGGGGATCGCAAAGGGTTCAACCTCCAGAATCCCAACCACAGCGGGGGGCACATGTCGTTGAAGGCAGCGGAGGCAGGCATGCTAGTGAGGTTCGTGGTTGGTATGTTGGTCAAGCTTGGTGGCCCAGGCAAGTTCGGGCTGTCTGTGATATGCGCTGGGCAATCTTTGGTGCGGTGCATGAGCGTGATGCGGGAGATTGACGTCGTGCCAACAGATGTACAATCCAATGACATGTTGAATGCGTCGCAGGTGCATATTACCTCATGTAGAGCGCGCGGTATTGCTTTCGCCCCGCAGCATCACGTGTTCGCGCACATGACCGTCAGGACGCACGGGCTTCATACTGCTGTTCACTTCGACCCCCCCCCCCCCCCCATCCGTCAGCGGATGCGACCTCTGCCGAGAGCTCTTCTGGGCGCCGAAGTCGTCGAAGTCGACCGCCACCTGGCGCTGCGAGGGGGGCAGGGGGCAAGGCTGTGGTTCCACGGGCCCCCCTCCTCGTCCTCATCATTTTTCCCGCGTCCCCTCATCCTCGCCCTCGCCCCCCCCTTCTCCTCCTCCCCCTATCTTCTTTCTTTCCCATCCTCCTCTTCCGCGTGCCCAATCTCGCCCTCCGTTCATGCCTCCATCTCTCTCCTTCCACGCTCCTCGCCCCCGCGCCCGTGGACCTCAGCAGCAGGGCAAGCGGGCCGACGTCAGAACGAGGCCAGCTCCGCAGGGGGGGGGGGGGGAACGGGCGACCGCCAGCCAGCGAGCTGGAGCGGGGCATTCGATGCGGCATTCGACGCGTCGAATGCGCGTCGAAGTGGCGCAGCGGGCTTCGCGTTTGCAATCGAAAACGCCGTCGCCACGGCTGGGCGCGACTCGGAAAACAGCGCGGTCAGGCGGTCTGTCCAGCCCAGGATCAGATCACACGGGTCGCCGATCAATTACAACTTTTTTTTAGATGAGACGTTGGGGATACTCCTGCGAGACATTGCGGTATACGCCCACCGCGCCACGTACAACCGTCGCTCGTTTAGCCTGCTCGAGCTTCAGAGCCGACTGGAGACAAACCCGCGCATGGCAGTTTCTGGTTCTAGCATCCACATCATATCAGGGATATGACTGCCAACGTGTGGCTGATCGTGATTGCATGCTTGTCGTGGGCCTCAGGTGCTCCGCCGTTTCACGCCACGGCGAGTTCTGGGCGTGACTACGCGGTTCGGCGCGGGGACGAGCTGAGACGGTTAGGTGCCCCTGTTCACCTCGCTCGTGCCGCTGGTGCTACGGCCATGAATATTCTCGTGCATGAGGTGAAGCTGATGGCCCCCCCTAGTCACCAGGGGGCTTGCGTTGTTTGAGATGTTCTCAGGCCACGGCGGCTTCTCGTCCCAGGTGTTCTCCTTAGGCCATCGCGTCGCTACCTTCGAGCGCAAATCTGGCCCATTGTTCATGGACGCGTGCACGCTGCACGGTGCGATCTACGCGTTGTATTGCATGATGTCCGTCGCCCCCTCTGGCACGTGACACTTCGCTCCCCAATGCTCGACTTGGTGGATCGGGGCTCGGAGCCACACCCACCGCAACCTCGGCGACGTGGACATTTACGGCGACGACACGCGCCTCGACGTTGCCGAGGCGAACTGGATTATGCTGCTGACGTGGGGAGGGTGGCGGGCAGTGTCCGTTGCGCGATGAGACCATCAAGGGGCACGAGAGGTGTGCGAGTACATATGATGCATATGGAGGGCGGAGGGACGGGGGAGGACGAAAGCGACGACGAATGCGACGAGGACGCGAATACGACGAGGATAAGGAACGACGGGAGGGGAATGAGAGGGATAAGCGTCACCAACGCTCGCCACCCATCGCCCACCTTGCTCTCATCATCCTTCGTTGCTCACCCCTCGTCATCATTATCCTCTTTCGTGTCCTCGCCCGCCTCGCCCCCCCCCCCCCCGCCCCGCCCGCCCCCGCACCCTCGCCCCGCGACCCCCCGCAATGAACTTCCGCGTCGTCCGTGCCCTGAGTAAGGGGTGGAAGGGGAGGTGCTACATGATGGCCGTTGCCTGCATGAGGGGCATTTTCGTTGGCCTTGAGCAGCCGCGCGCCTCCATGTTAATGGACACGCCGCAGTTTATGTTTGCTGCGAGTCTCGCGGGCGCAAGCCCAGTCACAACGTTTCTTGGTGCGTTCGGTGCGCCCTCCCCTAAGCCAGTGCAGATTTGGACCAACGGTCCAGGTTCAGATGTATTTAAGCGGTCTAAGAAAGCCTCGGATCGGCGATTGGGCACTCTCAAAGTGAAGCTCGCTGTCGACCAGAATCGCCGCACTGTGTCGAAGCACGCCGACGGCAGCAGCAAGGGCTGGAAAGCCGATAAGTGGATCGGTGGGAAGAAGAGCCGCCAGGGCCCGAGCGAGCAATACCCCCTTGAGTTTTGCCACGCGATGGCCCTCGCTTTACTTAGTCGTGTGTCGGATGCTTCAAAGGCTGCGTCATCAGTGGCTTAGATGTTGGATTGCGTGCTGCCCATCTTTGCGTGGTCGCCACGGTGCCAATCGCGCTAGTTTGACAGCGCACGGCGCCGCGCTATCTTCCGAAGAAGGGGTGGTCGTGACCAGCAGGGAAGCCGGATGCAAGAGGGGGCGGGGGACGAGCATCGAACCGCGTCGACTTAGGCGCAGAATCGACGCGTCGAACGGACGTCGAATCGATCGGGCGAGTGCGCGCTGAACTGATCGGGGACGGGGCAGACGGTGCGGCATGATATGGGGGGCATGGGAAGTACCACTGCTAGCTGCTGCACAATTTGCGGAAATGGCGCTGGGCGCCCTGTTGGTTTCAACCTGCAGCCCGTGTGCAAACATGCGCTGCATCCGCCCGACCTCACGCGTCGCTGAGAAAGAGCGTGTCGACCGCGGGCCTGGGGGGACTGGTGGCTTCCCCGACGGCATCGGCGATGCATCAACCGTGCGCGCGCGACAAATCGAACTGGCGCTGGGAAGCGTCGCAGATGCATCGGCGATGCGCGCGTCAATCTAATATGCTACCCGCTTCGTCCTGTCTCCATTCACCGCGCCCCCCCCCCCCTCCCTCTCTCCCTCCCCCGCTTACCCCTTCCATTCCCCATCTCCCGCTCCCCCTACACCGTCTCCTCATCCCACCTCCCTCGCATCAAATTGGGGCAAGGAGCCTCGGCTCCCGCGCATGCACGGCTGCCGCCGCGCCATCGCTGCCATGCGCGAGGGCAGATGGAGGTTGATCTCCCGCGCGGGGGTCGTCGCACTCGCCTTCCCGCTTCGAGGGGAGGTCGACAGCGACGTCCGCCGCGCGCGAGGTCGACTTCCCTCTCCCTCGATGGCGCGCAGAAGAACCCACGCGCTCGACGGGGCTAGGAGTCCACCAGCGAGCCGAGCCGAGCTCTCGACAGTCGCGCCAGCGAGTTGAGCCGGAACGAGAGGGGCGGGAAATGCGACAATCAGCAGGATGCAGAGGCGGGGGGAGGATGGGGGAGGGCGAGGAGCAGGATAATAGGGGGGGGAGGATGATGAGGAGAAGCCAATCGACGCAGTTATCTTATCCAAACGAGCTTTCGAGCAAGCTGGCCCGCGTGGCTGTTTAGGCTCATTTTTTCGAGTCATCGCTTGTTGGCCCGTGCAGCGAAGGAGATGGCTATTGCCCTGGTCAGCGATTCGCAGATCCACCAGATGAAGGAAGTGACAGCCTACTTTGCCGAGTTGAAGGTGGGCGACAAGGAGGGCTCCTGGCACACATTCTGGGCGCAGAAGGGCACGAACACCGACTTCGAGGACGCGTGCGAGATCAAGGAGATCAAGCACAGGATCGAGGAGACAATGGCGATCTATCGCAACCAAACCATCGGCATCTACCACGCGCAGGGCCAGAAGGATGGTAAACCTGCACTTCCCAGGGGCGGCCTCTACGGCGACCGCTACTGTGTGTACAACGACTACCTCTACGTGACCATTAAGACGCCAGAGGAGATCGCCGAGTTCCAGAAGAATCATACCAAGGACCTCAGCTCCGACAGCTTAGACGACGAGAACGACGACGCCGACGCTGACACTTCGGAGTCGTTCAACGTGGCCGTCTACGTGATGGACCTCAGGCGCGGCTCCAAGCACCAGGTCATCAAGCTGTGCAGGTTCGTGCATGGTGCCTATGGCGATAAGCTGCCTACCCCAGTGCGCTTCCTGAAGCAGATGCTCCCTTGGCAAGCTCGGGTTCGAACCAACTCGCGACAAGGTCCGCGACGTGAAGCTCTGGAAGGGCAGCGAGGGAGACTACTTGGCAGATCGCCCAGTCTGCCCGAACTCTGAGGTCGTGCAGCCCAAGACGAACTACATCGCGCGTCTCAACCTGGAGGGCGGCTCAACCTCTGCCGACCGCAAGTGCGACTTCGTGAATCACCGTGACAGCAGCTGGGATATCCCTTCGTCGGGGTCTGACCTCGACGGCCCCGCCTAATTCGGTATTCGATGTGTGAGCAAGTTGCGTGCGTGTGCGTTTTTTTTCTGGTTTTGGCGACTTGCCTTTCGGCAGGTGCAGCCTTTGCGCCTTCGGGAGCGCCTCCCCTGCCAGAGGGGATATGTGCATGTGCATATGGCCCATGCTCGCCTCTCGCAGCAACAGTGGGAGGGAGAGGAGGAGAAGCGAAGGGATGATGAGGAGGAGGAGGATGAGACAGATGAGCGAGATGGCGACAATGGGTCGAAAGATCCACGCACGCTGACGCCGCAAGAACAGAACAGTGCTCCTCGGCAACCGTCAGCCGAGCCGACCGCGAGAACACTACCCCCTCTCCGGCTCCACCTCCGCCCAGAGACGCCAGGAGGGGACAGTGGGGGTAGAGGGAATGGGGAGGGAAGGAACGAGGGATGGGGCAAGGGAGGGAGAAGGGAGGGGAGGACGCTAGGGCGGGAAGGGGGAGGATATATAGAGAGAGATAGAGATAGAGATAGAGATAGAGAGAGAGAGAGAGAGAGAGAGCCCCGCCCGTCGTGAGCACGAGCATCGGAGCATGCGGACTTAGATGCAGCATCGACGCGTCGAACGGGGCGTCGAATGGATCGATCGTTGAATAGCACAGCAAAGCATAGCATAGCTTACATGCCGCATAACATATCATAGCATAGCATGGCATCGAAACGCACAGCGATACCGAACATCCGAGCATAGCATGGCTGAATGGCGGCACAGGTCTCGTGCCGCCGCCGCCGACGACGACGACGATGACGAGGGCGATGACGGCTGCGGCGGCGACGACGACGACGGCGACGGCGGCGGCGACGACGACGACGACGAAGACCACCCCTTTCACAATCGTTTTCCTGGCGCTGGTGCTGGTGTAGGCGCCCAGTCGGTGATGGCGTCGGCGCTGGTGTAGGCGCTCGGCCTAGTTGCGAAATACGGGCCGCCCGCAGCCCACGCAGCCCAGTCAACCGAAAGGAATGATCTGAGCTTGCACTACGCGCATGTTGCGAACGTCTGCTTCAGCAACTCATCAGCCGCCTTCGCCTCGCGATCGAAGTAGTCGTGCCCGCTCTTGATGCTGCTGATCAGGTACCTGTCGGGGTCGTAGGGGATGTCGTCCTGCTGCTCGGCGCCGTCGCTGACCTCCGAGATGACGCCGTCATGGCCATCGTAGGTGATGCCGTCCTTGCCCTCGTTGGTGACGCCGTCCTTGCCATCGTAGGTGATGCCGTCCTTGCCATCGTAGGTGTTGCCGTCCTTGCCCTCGTAGGTGTTGCCGTCCTTGCCCTCGCCCTTGCCCTCGCAGGTGCTCTCGTCGCCCAGGAGTCGCCCACTGTCATCGCGGCGACGCCAGGGCAAGGCGAGGAAGCACTGCTTCAAGGTGGAGATCGAGGCCTCGTCCGAGTCCAAGCCGTACGCGTCGCCGCCACTACCGCTCTTGGAGTTGTCGTCCTTCTTGGAGTTGTCGTCCTTCGGCGCGCCGTCGCCGCTGCCGCCCTTGGCGTAGTCGTCGCCAGTCTTCTTTGAGCAGTTGTCCTTCGGCGCGCCGCCGCCCTTGCCGCCCTTGGGGTCGGCGTCGCCGCCCTGGTTGTCGCCCTTGCCGTCGCCCTTCGGGATGCGGGCCTCGAAAGACGCGATCTTCATCTCGAGCAACTCGACTCGGACTGTCAGCTCGCATATGGTTTCTGACAGTTTCTCGTTCTCCTCCAGGGCCTTCGTCAGGGCATCCAGGCTATTCGTCCGCTGATTGTTGGCGTTGACGGCTTTCGTCAAGGCATCTGTCGCCTCCGCCATCTTCGCGTCGGCCACCTTGCACACGTCCAGCGCCGCCATGAGCGCCTGCATCGGGCTGTCTGGGAAGCGCATCCAGTGCCTCAGCGATGCTGTCGGCACTGTGACCTGCTCCGCGTTGGCCGCCTGGTCCGCGCTGGCCGCCTGATCCGCGCTGGCCGCCCGATCCGCACTGGTCGCCTGCTCCGCGATGGCCGCCTCATGCCCGCGCGGCGACCGGCTGCGGGTGACGCCTGGGGGCGGGCAGGGCGGCGTGTGCGACATCGTCGGGTAGGGCGTCGAAGTAGGGCGTCGACGCAGGGCGTCGGGCATGGCGTCGGGCCTGAGCCAAAATGGCTGCAGCTCGGACCCCAAACAGAGTTTCGCTTTGTAGCCACTTTGGACCCCAAGCAACGGAATGTCATGCGCAATGCAGTGCAATATGCGTGGTGCAAACTATGCAGTCCAGCGGCTTTGCTATGATGCCCTGTGTTATGCTATGCTACGATATTCCTTCTCCTCCTCCTCATCCTCGTCTTCCTTCTCCTCCTGATCCTCTCCCTCTCCGTTGTCATTTTGACTCCCGCACCAAACGCAACTCGCCCGTGGCGCCATAGGCGCTCGCGGTTGCGCCACAGGTGAGTTATATGTGTTATCGTATAGTTTCCTGTGCCACTATATGTTTATACACGAATAGCAGAAAACAGCTTATGCGCGTACAACTTGTTATCAAACGCAGGTTATGCTATCAAGCTCATTTGACAACATAATCCACGCACTCAGAATCTGAGTGCGAGGAACCTCTGGGAAAAGAGGGGAGCCGGCCGGAGAGGGAACCAGAGGAGAGGGGACGGGTTCGAGAGGAGGAGTGGACGCGTCTCTCGACTCGGCCGCGGTCCCCGGGACCTCGAAACTGTCCGACCCCCGTGGAGACGGGAGCGCCGTCGGAGGCTCCGACCGGAGCTCCTCGGTCTCAGGGATCGAGTGGAGCCTCGAGGGGGGCTCGGCCCTAGACGGCCCTCCCCCGAGTCTGGCCGGTCGCCCTCCCGGGACAAGAGGACCGGTCTCCGAAACGGGGGTGGGAGGCCGGACCACGGCCTCCTCCGCTGGTTCGGGTCCCCCGCCAGACACTCGCGGCCCCGGGTCCGCCTGGGGCTGGGGCGGCTCGTCCCAAGCCTCGTCCGGGGGAGGCCCCTCTCTCGTAACGTCGACGGCGGTGACCCGGCGAGTCTGGGCGGCCTGTAGCAGCTGCTGCCACTGAGGGTCCTGGGCTAGCTGCAGCCCGTACTCCTCCTCTGGACTCGCCAGCCTGGCTGCTCGACACTGCACTTCCAAAGACGCGCCCTCACCGCGACCCACACCGTCGACCCGCCTTCGGCCAGCACCGCGACCCCGGGACCCGTCCAGCCATCCCGCCTGCGACCTAAAGCGTCGGCACGGGAGGAAGTCCTGGAGAAATGCCTCCAGATGAAGACCCACTGGCCCGGGGTGAAAGTCCTGGTCCCCGGGGCCTTGGCCCTCGAGGCGCGGCTGATCTTCTCGCGGGACGTGGTCTCCATAGCGAGCCGCTGGGCGGCCGCCCGGACCTCCTGGGCCCTGGAGAACTCAGCCCCTGCCTCATCTTGCTCCGAGGCGGGCCTGACGGCGTCCTGCCACCCTGGCAACCCCTTGTGGTCGTCTGACAAAATATCGTGGGGCAGCCTGGGGTTCTCTCCGAAGACCAGCTGAAGGGGGGAGAAGCCCCCTCTGTGCCAGTATCTATCTTTGTGAGCCACCAACTCAGTCACCAGATCATCGAGCTCCTGGAGATCCCCGGGAAGCGAGGAGCCCGCGTCAACCTCGGCCTTCACACGCTCCTTCACCCAACCCCCGTGCCGCTCGACCCTCCCGTTCTGCCAGGGGGAGTCCGCGTCGCACACATGCTGGCAGATTCCCCACTGCTCCATCCCCCGGGCGAACCTGGAGCCGAACTCGGAACCCCCGTCCGAGATCACGAAGTGGGGGGCCCCAAACGGACGGATCCAGGATCGGAGAAATTTGGACCAAACCGAGGCGGACTGGGCATTGGGCACGCGGACGACAACCTGGAGGTTGGATCCGTGATCCACGATGTTCAAGAAGGGGTGGGTGACCCCCTGGAAATCGAGGTAAAACAGGTCGACCCCCACTATATCGTTGAAGCGGAAGGTGCGTGGCATCGCCACCCTGCGATGCACACCGGTCCTGGCTCTCTCAGCACACTCCGAGCACTTAAACCCCTTTCCCACCCATCGGAGGAGATGCCTCTTGGTTCCCCCGGCCCGAAGCACCCTGATGAATTTACGGGTGTCTGGGTGGCCCATGTTGACATGGAGCTTGTACAGGAGTCGTTTTTCCTCTTCCAGGGGCTCGGGTTCCTCGGGACCTTGGCCCGTCTGGGCCTTGGCGCTCGGTCCCCTGGTCTCTGGCTCGTCTCCACTGTCCTCGCCGGACTCTGCTTCCGCCGCATCCTCGCCTTCCGCCGCCTCGTCTTCTCCCGGAAACGCACCCTCGGAGAGCCCGGCCCACGAGGGTCGGAGATGTCTCGACGCTCCACTCCACTGCTCCGCCACGGCTCTCGCCACGAGCTGAACGAACTGTGGCGGGTAGCGAGACGCCTTAGTGGTGACCGAGCCTCCCTCCAGAACGGCGTGCTGATGATCTCCTGAGCACAGCTTGCCTTCCAAAAGCCTAAGGAGGTGGGGGTGATTGGACATGATTCCGGTAGGCTTCTTGTTCAGTCCACGATCGTCAACTCTCATACCAAACCTACACATGTCGATCCTCAATCTTTTAACCCCTGGGAGCCCGAGAATCGTTCGCACCACCTCAGTGGTCCAGGAAGACGCATACAAAGGATGCTCGAAGGCAAAGAAGCGATCCCGAGACACCTGGTGATCCGCGATCTCCATACAGAGGATAAGATCGCGGAGACCGTCCTGGACCAACCGATGCCAATCGCCGGGAGCCATCCGATCGCGATTCAGCTGGTTGATAACTGAAAACGCCCGGCACTCGGAACACAGCCAAATCATCTCGGGTTCCTCGAGCCGGATCTTTCTCCAGAGTTCCCCGACGTCCCGACGGCGAGAGGAGTCCCAACCCAACTTGCGGTCCCAGCTCGCCCGAGCACCGACGGGAGCCCCGGCTCTGTCGACTGCCGGGGCTATGCGGGGGGGGGAGAAGACTTCGATGAAGGCCGTCCTGGCCCGTCGACCCGAGACGAAGTCCCCGGAGGAACTTTCCCCAACTCGATTCGTCTCTCCCCCGGAGGCTCTGTCGGCGAGGGCTCTTCTCACTCGGGACCCGCACGCGACCTCGTGGTCGTCATTATACCTATCACCGTCCAACCACTCGAGTTCTAAGGCCCAGAGCCCGCTCGGGGCTTCCCGGATCTGGTTGGGAGACTCGCTGCCTTTGTGGGGCGCGCTCACGGCGCCAGAAAGTGAACAACTGCAAGCGGTGAAGCACGCGGCAAGGCTCAGCCGCGCAGCAGCGCCAGCCCAGGGCTGACTCAGATGAGGCCCGGCAGCCCGGCGTCGGACAGCACCTCCCATGTCTCGTCCGTCTGCTCCGGGATCGTCGGGAGGGGCTCCGAGACCGTCCCCGTCGCGGTGAGCTCCGTCATGATCGTGGTCGTGGTCGTCGGGCTCGGCTGATGCGGTCCGCCGCTGCCGCTCGGCCCATCCTCCGGGGGAGGAGGCTCCCACATCGGGGGAGGAGGTGGCTCTCCACTCCCCGACGCCGCACTCCCGCTCGCCTGGCTGAGCTGCTGGTGGTGCGCCTGGACCGCCGCCGCCGCCGCCTGAGGGTCGTTCAGCACGCTGACGATCCCCGCCACGGCGTTCCCCACCTGGACCATCATTTGACCCAGCTGCCCGACGGACGCCTCGAGGTTGGAGATGGACGCCTGCATGGTGTTCACCTGCTCGTGCACCGCGTCGAGGGACCCCCCGAGGTCCTCCATCACCGCCAGCGTCCCCTTGATGTGCATGATGCCCTGGTAGATCTGCTGCAGGCCCTCGAGTGTCTCGGTGGGCTGGTTCTGGGCTGTCATCACCACTTCGATCATGCGGTCCACCACCTCCTGCACCCGGCCGAACTGCCTCAGTCCCTCCGGGAGCGTCTGCAGGTGCCACTGCAGCCCCTGGAGCAGCCCGCTCAAGCTGTTCACCACGGTCAGGGCCGCTCCCCCGGCTCTGAACTCCGGGTCGTTCTGCAGGATATCGACCGCCTGCTTGGCTGAGGCTGCTGCTGCCCTGGCTGCCTCGGCCGCCGTCGGTGGTTGGGAGGGGCCCCCTGGAGCCATAGCTGCGGTTGGGATCCAGGTGAGCCTCTCCTTGCATGCCGCGCACTTGCTGCCGCTGCCCCACTGGTTGCCGAAGAACTTCACTCTGTCCCGCGGGCGAGGACAACCCGCGGCAGGAGCCGCTGCCGCTGCCGCTGCTGGCCTCGGGGGAGGCTTGCTCGCAGCGGGACCCGTCAGGGGCGCCAGGTGCTCCGGCCCTGGGGCGATCGCTGCCGCTGCCGTGGTCTGGGGCCCCGTCGGGAGACCGCTGGGGGCTGGTGGCCACCCCGCTGCCGCGGCCTGGGCCGCGGTCCAGGGCATCGGTTCGGCTGGAGGCTGCCCCGGCGCCGCTGGCTGTCCCTGAGGGAACAGTCCGAGTGGGGCGGGCCGATCCGGCGGCGGAGGCCCCGGCGGGAGAGGCGGCTGGGACAATCCTGCCGCCATCCACGCTGGCATCGTCGCAGCTGCCTGCGGGACCGCCGTGGCCTCTGGCCCCGCCGATGAGGAGCTCCCCGCCTGCGGCCCGACGCCGTCGAACTGCGTGAGAGTAGACTGCTCGCTGTCCGACTCCGATTGTGCCTAGGCCCGGCGGGCCTCGAGCAGCGCCTCCGTCGCCTGCTCGGCGCCGGGCTCCTTCTTCTTGCCGGCCTGGACCGTCGCAGCGAGGACGGCTGCTGCCACCGTGAGTACGCGGATTGCCAGCATCACTCGAAAGGGTGGGCCGGTCGGAAAACTGTGATCTTGGACGGATGCCTGAACTGAGGCTGTCGCTGGAGCCAAAACGTTCTACGGATATCTGCTGTCGGATGGGATCGAGAGCCCTGGGGTCCTGGTTGCTGGACCCGTTCTCCTTGGCCTCAGCTTTCCCTCTTGATCTTGAGCCCCGGACTGTCCTGGGGCGAGCCCGCTGAGCCCGTGACTTGATAGGCTCGAGCACCCTCTGAACGACCCCGACGATCAGCACGTATGCCGCTAGAACCCCGAGCGCGATCATCGCCCATAGCAGGTCCCCGATGTCCCTGGCCTCCCTGATGTCCCGGGCCCCCTGGTACCTCCTGGTCCGAGATCTCCTTGGAGCCCTGACGCTGCTTCTAAAGAGACCCCAGATGACGATGAGAGGGATGATGTAATCCAGCAAGGTGCCCTGGTCCGACATCTTCTGCACCGGACGCCCAGCCAGCACGAAAGAGGAAGGGGACAGAAAAGGATACTTCCGGAGAGCTGACTCCGGAACCGTGCACGGGCCTGAAACTCGGCCGACGATGTCGACCATTCGATGCCCTGAGCCGAGCCGGGTGAGAGTCACCTCCGGCTTCGGCGTGTCTAGCTTCATGGTATTGTCGGGCAGATGGATCACTGCCCCGAGAAACTCCAGCAAATTCACGCTCAGGATGTGGGGCACTGCGTCCAGTAGAACGGTGGTCTCCACCACCCCGAACGCTTCCCCTAGGCAGAGTGGAATCAGCACCGAGGCGATCACCTTCGCCGGACCGCCGACTCCGTGGGCGGCCCGAGGCTTGCGATGCTGCGTCGGAATCAGCGCGCAGCACATGTCCAGCTCCGCCAAGGCCTGGGACTCCCTGTTGAGAGCCTCGAGACCCACCAAATCGCTCGCCGCCCCCGGGTCAACCAGCCCCTGGTTGGCCCTCGTCGTCAGGTAGACCTCCGAGGACAGCTCCTGCTCGGCCTCCTGCCAGCAGGGAAAGTTGGCCGAGACACTGGGGCCCACGTAGCCGTCGAACGTGTACGCCGAGAGGCTCCTGCTCTTCAGGTTGTCGCGGTCCCTGGACTTGTCCGCTGCCGGTGGGTTGGGACACTCGTTGCCCCAGTGCCCCTTCTCCCGACACAGTCGACAGCGGGTCACCTTCATCAGCTGCTGCTGGGACAGCCTGCCTCGGCCTCCTGATCCGCGGCCGCGACCGCGTCCCTTGGCGCCTCCTCGGCCACCAGCCCGGAGACCCGGGCGGGGAGGAGGACGAGGAGGTGGAGGTGCTGCACGGTCACCTCCTGACTTGCCGCGGAAGTACTCCCGGCCCTTGCGAGCCGCACGCTTCAGGTCCTTGTTCTGCTTCCAGGACCGGTCGTTAGCCAGCAGGTTGAGCGTCTCCTCGACCTCGTCCTCGCAGAGGTCCATGTCCTCGATTTCGGCCAGCAGGGCCTCGGTGTCGATGTCCCCGTCTTCGTCGAAGTAGTCGAAGCCCTCGTCACCGTCGTCCGACTCGAGGATGGGATCGCCCGAACCGTCGACCGGACCAGAGGGGTGGAGAAAGGAGGAAGACTGAGAGACATCGGCGCCTACGCTAGGAAAAGCGTCGAGCCCTACATCGTCCTCACGTGCCATCATGGCTCCCGAGCTCGCTCGCCCAGGGAGCAGTCGCTCGGAGCCCGTCGCGTCCATCTGCCTGAGCGCCCAGGCCACGTTGGCATAGTCGAGGTGGCCGTGGGTCAGCGTCCTCAGGTTCTGCATGCCCTGCGCCGAGAGCCCGGCGCCTTCCTCGAGGAATAGGCCCTTGAGCTTCGGAGACATCCAAAGATCGTGGCCCTCAGCCTCTAGTAGCTGAGCTTCTCGCCTGGAGACATATTGGCTGAGAGACTCCTTACTCTCTCTGGCGGCTTCGAAGAGAGCCTTGCGCCCTGAGCGCCTCAACTCATCTCCTTCTCGCTCGCCAATCATCAGGTCCATCCTGGCCAGCAGCGTCTCCAGCCACGTGCTGGACGTCAGCTCGTGGTCCGGGATGTCTTCGAATCGAGCCTGCATGGACCAGTCGAAGAGCTTCATGAAGCGCTCCGAGCGCCTCCACAGCGCGACGTCCGTGTTGGCGTTCCAGCGGCGGAGGGCCCTCCGCCACTGGCGGTAGTGAGTCCAACCCGGCCAGGCCGGTGGGTCGGTGTAGTCGCCTCTGGAGCCTCCGCCCCACGCACCCTGCCATGGCTGAGACCTCCAGTCGTCACTCCACCAGCCGCTGGACCAGCCCGAGCCCGCGCCGGCGTCGCCCGTCTTCCCGCGGTCGTCCTGCCAGCCGCCGGCCCAGCCGCGGCCCGCACCTCCGGCCTGGGCTTGGCCGTCTGGTGCCGTCGCCTCGGCCGCACCGCCGCCGCCGCCTCCCCGGCCTGGCGGCCGCGACCGCTGCTCCAGGGGTCGCTGCCGGCGGCCTGCCAGGGGTCGCCGTCGTAGGCCTTGTCGTTCCAGCGGGTCCAGCCGTTGGCTCGCTCCGCTGTACTCGCCGTACTGCGTCGGGCCTCCGCCGCGGTCATAGTCTCCGACACTATGCTGGCGGCGATGGCCCTGATCTGCTCTAGGGAGATACTGAGTGTGTTGCCAGGCGCCGCGCTTCCCGAAGCGCTCCCACCGCCTGGCTGCTCTTCTCCCGTCTGCTCTCCTGTCTGCTCGCCATTCCCTGTCTTCCCCTGGGATGACATTGCCGTGGATCCCCTCACACGCCCAGCGTCTGAGCGCGGCCGTGGCGGAGGCACGCGAGCGCCGGTGGAGCCTACCCTTCACGGCTGCTCCCCGGCACCCATGGCCGCCCGCCTGGACCGCGCTCCGCTACCAACTGTGGCAGCAGGAGGATTGGGCAGGTGTTTTTCCCTTGAGCCAACACAGGCGAATCACGGGTACAAACTTGACTCGCACACCACATGCTGAACCTAGACTGATAAATCTGGCAACCTTCCACAAAGAGATGCCGGGGCGCCCGTGCACCTAGCATGGCTTAGCAAGACGTTGCAAGACATAGCACGACTTAACACGTCTTCAGCAGAATCTAGCAGGGACCCCGAATGTCCTAGCAAGACTTCGCATGCTCTGGGCTGAACTCGGTGGGAGGGAACTAACCAAGATCCAAGACCCAAGACCTAGCATGACACGACTCCGCAGGGGTCGAGCTGGGCACCCAAAGCCAAGGAAATACTGAACACCATCGAAGTATGGAAAAGTGCAAGGTTGCGAGAAGGAACGAGTGGTTTTGCTTGGCTACAAATGTTCAGTCCTTGGAAATGGGATCGAGCACGGGGTTCCACCACCTAATGGCGCAACTGAGGAAACAAACGTGCGAGAGTCCAGATCGCATGTGCAACGCAACAGCACTCAAGTAGCAGTTGTACTGGACTTGCACTAATCACATCTACGACTTGTTCTACGCTGGCACGATGTCGGGGCCGCCGTCGCACTTGTACTGCGGTACTCGTTGTAGTCGAATCGCAATCGCAGCCCAGTGCTAATCCTCCTCATGTACAGGTCGTGTGATTCTGGACAGCCAGTGGCCACCGCTATTGGCAAACTCAAGTACCAAGTCTACAAGGACGACCCTTCCTGTTGTGGACACTGCGGAGCTCACCGCCAGCGCGCGCACGCTCGTCGCGCGCTGAGCCAACTGATGGACCAGACATGTGACAAGATGGGCTCGCGCTTGTGCGTTGGTTGTTCCTGTGTTCCAATGGAATCGCGCTTGCACGTTGGCTATTCCTGTGTTGCAGTAAGTTCGCGCCTGCATGTTTGTTGCTCTGTGCTCCGATGGGTTTGCGCCTGCGCGTTCTCGCCATCGCTCGGACGTCCATTCCCTATGCATGTTTCGGTTTCGTGCGTGGTTTTTTTGCCAAATGATCGAGGGTGCTCCTCGATGGTCCTCGCCGAAAGAAAACTGCACACGTCCGAGCGATGCCAAGCGTTTGCTGTCCCATTTATGTCCCAGTGGGCTCGCCCCGATGCGCCCCGGTTGCCATGGCGCCAATATGCTCGCGCCTCTGCGCGCTTTCTGCCTCGTTCTTCGATGGGCTCGCGCCTGTGCTGCGGGTGTCTGGCCATCGCTCGGACGTCCATTTCCTGTGTTTTTTTCGGTTTCGTGCGTGGTTTTTTCGCCACATGATCAAGGATGCTCCTCGATGGTCCTCGCCGAAGGAAAAATGCACACGTCCGAGCGATGCCAAGGGTGTGCTGTGTTCTCGGGTACTCGGTGCGGGAAGCGCGCTGAACTGTGTACAAGATATACGGATCGGCACGCGAGCAGCGATCCTCCTGCGGCAGGAGGAGGAGGAAGGAGGAGGAAGTAGGAGGGAGGAGGAGGAGGAGGAGGAGCAGAAGAGGAGCAGAAGAGGAGCAGGAGGAGGAGGAGGAGCAGCGGCAGAGTGGTTCGCAGCAGTCGCAGCTCGGAGCGCGAAGCGCGCGAAGCGGAGAAGCGTATTTGCACATCGGGCGCGCGAGGCGCGACACGCTGCTTTACAAGCATTACTCCTGGGCGCGCGCAGCGCGCCTCGCGGCCCACGATTGGTTTACAATGCTGCGCGCGAGGCGCGCTGGACGGTCCACGATGCTCACACTGGTGCGCGAGGCGCGCTAGACGGACCAGACGAGGCAGGATCGGTTTAGAGGTCGACGCCACGAGGCGCGACAAACCTAGGTATAATCGATTTGGAGGTCGACGCCACGACGCGAGACAAGCCTAGGTAGAATCGATCTAGAGGTCGACGCTTATGTTGTTCCCATCCTACTTAAGGACCGCATCCCAGAAATAATTTCGAGCACCCCGAAAAGTGTCGAAAGAGTGTCGAAACAGTGTCGGGCGAGCGTCTCCCAGGGCCCGAGGCGTGAAACCCCTCGAGCTTCGGAACTTCTCCTGAAGCAGGCCGGAGCCACACACGTCGACGCCACGAAGCGCGAGAGGCTCGAGTGGAGACCAGGCGCCCCCCCCCAGCCCTCCGGGGGCGCCGGGCGTGAGGCGCCCCTCGCGCGGAGCGTGGGTGCCTCCTGTCTGCGGGACGGGGCGCGCCGAAGACGCGCGGCGGGCGCGGCACGCAGCGAAGTGAGCGGCGCGGGGCGCATTTTGCACAGGGAACGTGGCGAGCCCGGAGACAGAGAAGCAGGGTGCTTCCTGTCTGCGGGGAGGGGCGCGCTGAAGACGCGCGGCGGGTACAGCTGACTACCTACCAGACCACCCCAACCTAACCCGAAGACTCGAATTTTGGGTTGGGGGGGATATGGGCTCCATATGTTTTTTTGTTCGATGTTCCCCGACCCCCCCCCCACTGGAAATGGAGGGCAAATTGAGGCCTTCGGGTTGGGTTGGGGTGGTTTGGTAGGTGGTGAACATCACGCAGCGAAGAGATCGGCACGGGGCACATTGTTGACAGGGAAAGTGGCGAGCCGGAGAAAGAGAAGTCGGCGAACCACGAAGCGGCGAGGCGCGCCAAAAGCACGGCGAGACAATGCGCCGCGCTCTGGGGAATGTGCCGAGACACATGCACAAACTTGACCTCTGGCGGCGAAGACAAAACGGAACCGCAAAAACCAAGCACACAGCAAAGAGGTCGAAAGCAAAACATCCCAAATGACCGACACAACAGGACCCAAAAAAACCCAAAAGGACAAAAAAGGAGTAATAAAAGAAGCAAAACGACCAAACGGACCAAACGAACCAAAAAGGACCAAAAGGACCAAAAAGACCAAAAGGACCAAAAGGACCAAAAAGGACCAAAAAGGACAAAATGTACAAAAAGGACAAAGAGGACCAAAGAGACCAAAAAGACCAAGAAGGAAGAAAAGGGACCAAAAGGACCAGAAATACCAAACAGACCACAAGGACCATGAGTCGTCAAATGACATAGCTCTGCATTGAACTGCGTCGCCCTGCACCTACCCTGCCTTGCCCTGCATCAACATGCTTCGGACAAGGTGTACCGAATTCTGACATACTCAACAAAATCCCAACATATTCCTAACAATGTGATAACCGAGTTGCAACCAAATTTTAATAGCTTGAAAAAATCGGCACGATCCAAATTGTGAACAGAATTCTAACAAATTGGCCAGAAGTGGCAGCGGGCCACACCATCGTTTTGATCCTTTCGATCCTTTTGGTCCTTTTAGTCCTTGGGGTCCTTTTGGCCTGTTGCTCCGTCTGGTCCTTGTCCATGTTGGTCCTTTGTCCGGATGGTTCTTATGGCCCTTGTGGCCCTCGTGGTCCTTTTTGGTCCTTTTGGTTCTTTTGGTTCCTTGGGTCCATTGGGCCTTTTCGTTCCGTTTGGGTCCTTTCGTCCTGTCTGGTTATTTCCTTATCCTTTTGGCCATTCTGCTTTTTGCCTGTCGTTTGTGTTCCTGGCCAGGGGTACCGATTATGTTTTCCTCCCCGGCGCATTCCTCAGAGCGCGGCGCAACTGTTCGCTGTGTTGTTGGATCGCTTCGCCGCTTCGTGCTTCGCTGGCTTTTCTTCTCCCAGCCCGTCCCATGCAATGCTTGGTTTGCGGATCGCTTCGCCGCGCGATTTGCTTGCCACGTGTATTCAGCGCGCCTCTGCCGCAAGAGGAGACACAAACGCTCCGCGCGAGAGGCGCCCCACGCCCGCGCCCCACAGGGAAAGTGAAACCCCGACGACGGCCGCTTGTGACTTACATTCAGGCTTCGCTCGCTTCGCGGCGTCGACCTCTAAATTTGCTCCGTAGAGGTTGGCGCGCTTCGCACGCAGAAATGTTGACACCGTGAACCGTTTAGCGTGCTTCGCATGCAGCATTGCAAACAAGTCGTGGGCCGTTTGGGGCGCTGCGAGTCGCAAGTGTAATCGAACAGTTTGGCGCGCCTCGCGTGCAGATTTGTAAATACGGTTACCCATTTAGCGCACATCGCGCTCCGAACTGTGACTATTGTGAACCAGCGTGCCGCGCCTCGCGCACCGAACTGTACATATTGGAATCGGCTCATCGCGCTTCGCGCGCCGAGCACGCAGGGACTGCAGCACAACCACCGCGCAGGCGCGTGCCCGTCCAGAAGCAAAACAACACACGCGCAGACGCGCGCCTGTCGGAACGCAGGACAAAAAAGCGCGCAGGCGCGAGCCTACCAGGACACATAACAGCCAACGCACAGGCGCGAGATCACTGGAATCCAGAGCGGGATAATCGCGCAGGCGTGAGCCAGTCGAAGCGCAGAACAACAAATGCGCAGGCGCCAGCTCATCGGAAAGCAGAAACAGACAACGCACAGGCGTGAGCCCAATGGAGCGCAGAACATCCAACGCACAGTGGCGAGACCTGCAATTTATCGCAGTCGATGAACTTGTTCAGCGCACGGCGGGCGTGCGTGCGCACGGGCGGTGACGTTCGTATTGTCCGCAACAGGAAGGGAAGCCATTGTGGCTTGGAACTGGCTACTTACCTTTGGCTTTGGCCGATTTGATGTCCAGGAACAGCTGTGTATCACATGACATGTACACGAGTACGACTGATGCTAGCGTACAGCTACTACTACAAAACCACTGATTACTAATACGGGGGCACGAGTACGACTGCAGGCCACAACTCGTGCCAGAGTGGAACAAACAACATATCGCAAAAATATAACACAATCCTCGTACTACTGATAATACGACTACTACTACTACGACTACTACGACTACTACGACTACTACGACTACTACGACTACTACTACTACTACTACGACTACTACTACTACTACTACTACTACTACTACTACTACTACTACTACGACTACTACTATTACGACTACTACTATTACGACTACTACTACGACTACGACTACGACTACGACTACTTCTACTACTACTACTACTACTACTACTACTACTACTACTACTACTACTACTACTACTACTACTACTACTACTACTACTACTACTACTACTACTACTACTACTACTACTACTACTACTACTACTACTACTACTACTACTACTACTACTACTACTACTACTACTACTACTACTACTACGACTACGACTACGACTACGACTACGACTACGACTACGACTACGACTACGACTACGACTACGACTACGACTACGACTACGACTACGACTACGACTACGACTACGACTACGACTACGACTACGACTACGACTACGACTACGACTACGACTACGACTACGACTACGACTACGACTACGACTACTACTACTACTACTACTACTACTACTACTACTACTACTACTACTACAACGACTCGGAGTTCTGCTGCATCCGTTTACAATGGGGACTCTCGCGCTCTGTCTTCCGCTGATTGCGCCAGGGGGGACGGTGGAACCCCGCTCGCGGGCACCCCCGCGGCTGAATGTTCCTTCCTCGTGCGAAGTCCGAGACGTGGGTTGCCCACGTGCTCGACCCCCTCATCAGTGACTCAACCTTTGTAGACCTTGTCGGTCCTTCGCTCTATCTTGCAATCATAATCTGTACCAGATTTCGCTCACGCTGAACGTTTCTTCTGTTTTGGGCGCCCAGCTCGGCCCCAGCGACGTCGTGCTTTGCTAAGTCTCGGACCCCGCTTCTCCCGTTCAGCCCGAGGCGTGCTACATCTTGCTACTTAGGTCATGTCGGGTCCCTGATAAATCCTGCTGATGACCTTCGGTCGTGCTTAATCCTGCGCGTTCTTGCTAAGTCGTCGCATGTGCACATGCGCCCAAGCATCGCTTGAAACAGTATGTTAAAAAATCAGAAATTGTACTAGTATATCCGCAAACGTATGATATACATTGCCGATGCATCGGTTATGCACTGGCGATGCATCGGCGACGTCGGCGTGAAGCAAATCGGTTCCCACATCGAGCCGCATCGGCGATGCATCGGCGATGCGGCGCGATCCTCCAACCCCACCTACTCCGCCCCCACCTAGGAGGCCTAGAGGCATGCGCGCGCGGGGAGAACAGCCTGGCCTCAAGCACCTCCTGCAGCGCAGCCGGCTGCACCTGCAGACGTGCGCACAGGCGCAGCAGCCGTGCACGACAAGCACGCTGGCAAAATCCCACCAGCCCTCTGGGCGTAGGTGGTCTACGGAGTTTCCCCTTCCAACCTCCTTCTTCCCCTTCGGGGAGGGGTTTACCCCTTCCACCTATCCCCTCCCCCGGACCTGGACGGAGCGCTCCGCGAGGTGTCCGAGGGCACTTGTTCGCCCAAGATGGCTCCAAGTCAGAGAGCCCAAGATGATCTCAAAATGGCTCAAGATAGCACAAGATGCCTCAAGTCGGCTCCCAAAAATGCTCCAAGAAACTCAAGAACGCTCCAAGACGGCTCCAAGACGCCTCCGAGACCTCCAGGGAGGCCTCCAAGGAGGCCCAAATCCTCCCAAAACCTCAGGCAAATCAATGTTATTTGTTTTCTCGCCCTGTGGCTTCTGATGGCCATCCAAGGCGTCAAGATGGCTCCAAGATGGCACAAGAGAGCCCCAGGAGAAACCCAAGAGAGCCCCAAGACGGCCCCGAGAGCGCCCAAGAGCGCTCCAAGAGCGCCCCAAGAGGCGACTTGTGGGAGGGGTGGAAGGGGGAATAAGGAAACCCGTCTTTTTCATCGAGTTCCCCCAAGATGGCCCCAAGAGCGCTCCCAAGGCTCCCAAGAGCGCCCCAAGATGGCCCCATAAGTTGCCCAGACGGCCCCAAGAGGCGCCCAAGATGCTTTCAAGAGGCGCCCAAGAGGCCCCCAAGAAGCGTCAAGAGAATCCCTGAGGCACCCAAGAAGCCCCCCCAGACGGCTATGGGCTCGCCAAGATGCCCCTTCTCCTCCTCCTCCTCCTCTTCCTCCTCCTCCGTGTCCACTGTCTCTTCCTCCTTCCTCCTCTTCGCAGTCCTCCTCTTTCTCCTCCTCCTTCTTCTCCACCACCTTCTTCCCATTCTGGGGTATCGGACGGCTTCCCCCGCCCTTTGCTCGTCTGCGTGCTCCCCAATTTCCCGGATCACCTCAACTCCTCTGGGCATCGTTTCTGGATGGGCTGGTGGGGATACACGAAGCGTCAGCATATACCTAGGTCAACTAGATTCGCGCATCGCGCCCCTGGATGCACGACGCGCAGTTCTCTTTGCGCACGCGCGTCATCGCGCCGCAGCCTTGCGGAGGGCAACCGCTCTGGCGATCTTTGGACTAGACCGCGACGCGCGAAGCACGCGCGAAGCGGGATTAGCTTTGCGCCCTCGCGGGTGACTTAGGTGCACTCGCATGAGTGGCGGGAAAGGCCTTGCGAAGCCCGAAAGTCCAAACTTCACGCAAGCGGGGGCTCCCTTGCACACCTTTTCGGCCCAACGCTGCTTGGGAAGGAGGCTACCTAAGTAACGTTGACGGAATCTAAATGAAAGAGCGTTTCTTGATGTTCGGCGATGACGGGCGTCATGGGGGGGGGGGGGCTGGGGTGACGTAACGCCCCCCCCCCCCCCCCCGCCTGTGTGGCTCCGGCACCACAGCCGCGCCCGCGCGCACGACGCGACGAGCGACAAGCGACGACGACGACGACGACGACGACGCGAGCAGCATGCAAGTGGCGATCTGCCCCCTATGCGCCTGTGTACACCATAGCGCCCGCGTGCACCACAGCGCGCGTGTACACCACAGCGCCTGCGTACATCGCGACAACCGTGTGCAACGCAGCGCCTGTGTACACTGCAGTGCTTGCGTACATTACAGCGCCAGTGTACATGTGCACACCGGAGGCAACCATGTGCAACACAGCGCCTGTGTACACCACAATGCTTGAGTGAACCGCGGCGCCTGTGCACGCCACAGCGCCTGTCTACACCACAACATCCGCGTGCAACGCTGCGCTATTGTACACGACAGCGCCTGCGTCCATAGGACAGGTATAAAGAGCCTGTACGTGAGGATCTGCTGCGGAGGCACCACGCCCGGAAAGTGCTGACAATCGAATGCGATGTTCGTCCCTCTCCCTTTCTCCTCCACTCCTCCACGTCCACCTCCTCCTTCTCCTTTTTGGTTTCCTCCTCCTCCTCCTTACCCCCTGTCGTGCGGGTTGGCGCTACAGCGCACGTGCGCAACTCAGCGTGCACCGCAGAATGGTCTACTGAATCGGCCCAGTTAGTTATCGGACGGTCAATTCAGCTGGAGCGTCCTGGACGCAGATGGGAGGAATTACGGTGATGCGGGCGAACTCAGAAGGACTCGTAGATTCCCCTGGTGCTCCCTTGTCCACAAAGATTTGTTTCTGGCGTTTTCGGTGGAATCCACAAACGCTCCATTTTGTCATGTTGATCCCTTCTAACATTATACATACACCAGTGGTGCTGTGTTGCACACGGTTGCTGTGGTGCACACGAGCGCCGTAGTGTACACAGGCACTGCAATGCACGCAAGCACTGTGGTGTGCACCGCTGTGTTGCACACGGCCGATGTGGTGTACGCAGGCGCTGTGGTGTACACGAGAGCTGTTGTGCCCGCGCGCGCGGTGGCACAAACTGACGCTGTGTTGCACGCGGCGGTTGTGGTGTACGTAGGCGGTGTAGTGTACACAGGCGCTGTGGTGCACGCAAACATTGAGGTGTACACTGGCGTTGCGGTGCAGATCGCCACCTACATGCTGGTGCCACCCGTCCTCCGTCATTCCTAAGCATTCCGAGGCGCCGCCGGCGCGACGCGTGACGTCATCGACCCCCTCCACCCCCTCCAGATGATTGCCGTCATCGGCCCGGAATCAAAAAACAGGCTCCAGCCGCGTCCGCGCGCACGACGACGATGAGCGACGAGCGACGAGCCACGAGCGACGACGACAACGACGACTGCGGACCAGACTCCTATGCGGATTCCTACGCGGACACCTACGCGGGTCCCGATACGCACGGCGGCAACGCCCGGAGCGCACTGGGGGGGGGGCGTTACGTCATAGGGGGGGGCGGGGGCCATAACGCCCGTCATGCCCCAAGCAATAAAGAAATGGTCTCCAAACATGCGCTCAAAGAGGCGCGAAGAACGACAAGCAGGGTGCACGGGTCACTGCCAGGGCAGGGGGGATGAATGTTCCTGCTGCGGAGCCTGCAGGCATGACGACCTGTGCAGAAACGCTCCTGCACCGCGGCTTCTGAATATGATAACACCCCGCGCACTCATGGATAGCGGTGTCCCCACCCGTGACCACCAACGCCTCCCAGACGGACCCCATCGGGGGACAGAGCACACCGCTGCTCAGACGTGGAAGAGACTCTCGCATGCCATGAACTGTGACGCCCACCGTGCAGCTAAAATTGAATCGCCTTAAGAATGCTCGACGGATGCCTGGCGGTGGGACGCTGCCAAAGAAACATCAACGACAGAACAAAGACAAGTGCGGAAACGACCAGGACTTGCTAGTACTGTGTGTCCTCCTTGGAGGCGCGCGTCCGACCCCAACATGTAGTGCACCCATCTTGTAGTATTTCGTTTCCAAAACGATGCGGCCAGGAAGCGCCGCAACGACGCATATACCGTAAGCTTTCTCGGTGCGCGCTTCGCCCTTGGAGGGGCGACGCACATACAGTATAAGTATGTTGGGGTGTAGCCGAAGACAAAACAAAGATGAAATCCGCGCGGCGGGGCTTCGAGACATGCTGCCCTGTTGCGAACACGGTGAATGGCCTGCTCGTGGCATGCCTCACGCAAATCTGCCGCAATGGCGGGCCAGTGATGTGAGATTCTCGGCTCTGGCGGGCCGAAGGACTGAAAAAGGAAGAAGTGGAAACTGATGACTCGAGATATGGACACGTATTGAGCATGTCATCCCTCCTACGGCAACGCCCACATTCAAGGCTTCCCGTGACCAACCGATCTGATTGCTCTTTGCATTCGAAGAGAATTTGACCGCACAAGGTCTGGCCACCATGACGGGCAGGGTCTCAGATGGAGAACTGTATGAACGCGCGTCACGGGATAAGAGAAGATATGGATGGATAGAGAGTGGCAGGGCATGGGAAAGGCGTCGTCAACATCGTCGGGTCTCGCTGCACCGCCAGGAAGGCATGTGCTAACCTCCCCATTCACAAGACTTGTTCCCTTCGCCAATCTTCTTCCGCATAATACTAATACGGCGCACCTTCTTGAACCCGGTGGCGCCGCAGCCATCACACTCATACCGACACGCGCGCGCGCTCGCCAATCACCATCTGTCCGAGCCAAAGCCCAAAGCAACAGCCGCTCGTGCTAGATGACAAATCCAGCCTCCCCCCAGCACTCAACATTGGTAGGCCAGGAACCACTGACTGCCCAAACTCGTCGGACCATGGTTGGCAGGGTGGTTCTGTGACCCCCAAGACCAGCCCATTCTTGCAGCTCGGCGTTGTCAGAAGGCCACAGTCCTTCTACATTCTACATCTCCCTCATCCCCGCCTGACTGCTCCCCACCGGAGGCGCTGGCGTCATCCCGCCCCGTGTGGTCTTCGATTATGCAGCGGGCTCTTCGAGTCTGAAGGGAAAGCAGAAATGAGAAGGGGAGGGGCGAGGAGAAGGCATGAGGACGGCCAGCAGGAGGGAGGACGAGGCGGACGAGAAAGGAGGAGGAGGGGTGAAGATGGAGGAAGAAGCGGGATGAGGAAGAGGAGGACAAAGACGCCGATGACTGAAGCGAGAACGCGGTGGAGGGTGTCACTAAACCTTCCAGAACTCCACCAGTCCTGCCTCCCCTAGAAACCAATGAATGCACTCGAACCCCCTAGGTAATAAACCATGTCATTCTCCGACTCCTCCTCATCCTCATCCTCCTCCTCCTCCTCCTCCTCCTCCTCCTCCTCCTCCTCCTCTTTTCATCCGCCCCCACTCCCCCCATACACCTGGGCGAGCTCCCAAGGTCTCCCTACAAACCAACCTCCCCCTGCCAACTCCCCCCCCCCCCTCCCCCTTCCCCCTCCCCCTCCTCCTCCTCCTCTCCTCCTTCCTCCTCCTCCTCCTCCGCCTCCGCCTCCTCCTTCCTCCCCCTCCTCCTCCCCCTCCCTCCTCCTCCTCCTCCTCCTCCTCCTCCTCCTCCTCCTCCACAATCCACATCCTCCTCCTCCTCCTCCCCTCCGCCTCCTCCACCTTCCGCTCCTCCTCCTCCTCCTCCTCCTCCATCCACCAACCCATTACCCTCGCCCTTCCTTAGTTACACCTCCCTCCTCCTCTCCCCCCAACATCCCATCCAACCTTGGAGACGTCCCCGTACTCCCGGCAAGAAACGGCTACTCCCCGAACGGACACCCATGAAACAGACCGAAACACCCGAATGCACGCGACAACCTTCCCCCCCCATTTCCGTCCTACTCGGACTGCTTCGAACAGCAAGCCATCCTCGAACGCCATATCCCGACTAGCCAAACCGCCGTGACCGTATCCCTCCTGGAATGGGTCGGGGGGGCGCGAAACCTGAGAAATAGTATTGTGCAGCGATGCCCGGTTCGCCGTGGCGGGGCCTCCTTGGAGGGGTCGGAGGAGCGCGAAAACTGGAAATTGCACGGCATCTCGATACCCGGCTCGCTACCCTTCATCCCCCCCAGTTTCCCCGATCCTCCCCCCTCCTCAGCGGGGCAGGAAATCGAGCTGGAGGAAAGAAAAGCGGAAGGAAAAGAGGCGGGAATGGAGGGTTGGCCGCCCATAGAAGGAAAAGGGAGAGAGAAAGAGAGAATCTAGGGGGCGCCAGTCCGAGTAACATTTGACAGCACCTGAGACGAGTTCTGGAATCTTCCAGCGGCCAGTGCGAGAAAGAGTAGGAAGAGGAGGGGGAGGGGAAAAGAGGTCCACCTCGATCCCCCCCCCTCGACCCGTCCTCAACCCTCTCCCGTCGATCCCCCTTTCCTCGATCTCCTTCGGCCCCATCCTTACCAGCCTGGAACCTATCCCTACCCCTATGTTGGGCATCTCCCCATCACGATGCCAATCTTAGGGGTTCCCTTATTTTCTGAGGGCGCCCCCCTGAGATTGTCATCGCCTTTTGGCGTGTCAACCTTAGGGATAAGGATAAGTTCGAGGCTGGTAACGCATCCCCTGGACTCGTCAGTACTCCCTCCCTGATTCCGGCGCACATTGGCATGGACCTTAGTGGGCCCTGGAAACGACAGGACAATTTTTTTACCAGTTCCGTTTTGCCGTTTTTTTGCCGGTTCCGACGCCGTTTTTGTACCGGTTCCGTCGCCGTTTTTTGACCGGTTCCGGCTCCGGTTCTAATCCTGGAGCAGTTGTTTTGCCGTTTCCGGTCGCTTTTTTTGCCGTTTCCATTTTCAAGGGGCATTTTTGGGGAAACGGTGAAAAAACGGCCCTGCCGTTTCCGGGGCCCACAAAGGTACTCCCTCCCTGATTCTGGCGCACACTGGCATGGACTACGGATCAGATCCAGAGATCTGGGGCGAGGGCGCCAGATCCACAGATCCGGGGAGGGTAGGGGGCAAACAGGCCTACCTCGCTTTTGACCACCCTCGCTTCCAAGAGATGCCAAGCGATGCCAAACGACGGCCTGTACTGGCCAGGCCGCTTGACGAGGAGGCGCGTGGTATGACTTGGTTTTGCCTGGAAGCGGCTCTGAAAAGGTACCCCCAAAACAAGAGAAGACTGCCGTCCGAGTGGGCGACGGAGCGGGCCACTTCTGCACGGAAACGGGACCCCTCGCTAACCCACGAGCCTTCATCATGTTTGCGCTTCTCTGATCGCCACTCCCGTCCCCCATCCTCGAGAAGAGACTGACCGTCAGGGTAGTTCTTAAGGCCACCACGGGATAGTCTCAGGACAAACTGATGCTGCACTCGCAAGAGAGTTCTCGCACAGCATGAGTCAAGGGGCCCTGGGACACACAAATAGACAGAAATCCTAGGATTACCCATCGTTTCCCATATGTTCTGGGTGTTCGTCTTCCCCCACGCTTTCCATATGAAACGATTAACTGTGTGTATGGAGGCCTTCACTTCCTGAATAAAGACGATGCCTCAAAGCAAGGCTGCCTCAACAAAACTATTGCAGGAACGTGCCGTGCAGGCCATACATGGTTCTGTCAACACCCTTGCTGGACCTCCAGGCACACCAGGACGCGCTCCGTCACTGCTGCAGACTCCTGAGGGGCCTCCCAGATGGTGTCAGAGTAGATGGTACAGGAGGATCGAGCGCGCCGCATCGCTGATGTGTC
>CAUYUJ010016017.1:224263-239263 GCA_963575745.1 Prorocentrum cordatum | reverse complement strand
CGATCACTTGCAGATGCAGAAACTTCCGGGATGTCTCCGATCCCAAAGATCCGCGCGAAATGTTCATGCACTTATCACTCCTCGACTCATGGCGGCAACAGGCGGCGAGCGGGGATGGGGAAAGTGAGAAGGCGCAGGCCTTCTCAAAGGCGGCGCGGCTCCTCAGAGCGCCGCGGACTCTGGAGAAGTCTGCTGCGCCCCCGTGGAAGGCTTAGAAACCTTCTTGGCAGGCCCGCCTCTTGGGTCCTCTCGCGGGTCTACGGGGTCTTCTTGGGCTGTCTAGTATCTTCCCCCTACTTCTCCTCGTCCTCCAGCCTCCTCCTGCATTGGCTCCTTGCCGTCCCCATCACTCGAAAACCCGAGTATCCTGGATTAAAGTGAGGATCTCCAACTGTGACCAAGTAGCCCCTCCCCCTATTAAACGCAACAGGCCTCGTTCAGTGGGGTCGGCGTATGTGGCGCAAGACTACAGGATCTCCTCAGAAGGCCCGCCCCTTCTCAGCATGGGGGACATGGTTCCTGTGCGAAACTTGAGCAGTGACCGACCGTCCCGGCATTCCTATAGTCCTACCACGAAATGTTCTTAGAACCCAAACAAGTTCTGAGAACAAAAACAATGTTCTTAGACCATAAACCGGACGTGTTAAAACAAGGCAGACTCCGCCAGAAATGTTCTAAGAACATTTTGTGGAAACCACAAAAGGTTCTTAGAACATTGTTTGGTAAGGCTATATGCGAGCCAGGACGCTTCGCCACTGCTTGAGAAACGGGCTCCCCCAGGACCACTTCTTCCTCCTGAGCCGCTTGCTGACTGCACTGGGGCCCGTGGAGGGCCCCGAGGGCCTGAAAATGAAATAAAAAACCCAAGGCCCTTTTTCCTCGGGACCCGCTTCCCCCTGGCGACCCCTCTCACTTCCCTGCGACGAGGCCAGGGCGAGGACAACACCGGGTGAGGATAAATCGCGAATATCTGAGATCCGGCGGCTCTGGAGGATGTGCTGGGCGCCGCAGCCTTCTCACAGCGTTCCGGAACGCTCCGAAGGCGTTCCAGAACGCTCTGGAACTCGTCCTGGCCACGTCCGACCCCCCCTCTGACGGCCTCGGGGGCCTGACAACGGAGACAAACCTCAAGGCCCGTTTCCCTCCAGACCCCCCTTCCTGGCCCACCGCTGATCGACCCTTCTCACTCCACCCCCTGGCTCGCCGCCGATCTAAGAGGGCAGAAGATCGACCCCCATCATACATGACCCCGATGCGCGACGCCGTGATCAAACGCACCCGCAGGAGGAACCGAATAGCGCAGGGCTGTGTAGTTTGGTAAGCGCCCAGGGCCGTTTAGGAAACGCCCAGGGCCGCTAGTAAACGCCCATCATCGGGTCCGGGTGATGCTCCGTCCCTTGATCAGGAGGGGGACAAAAACACACAGACACAATTAATCGTCGATCCCCAAGAAAATATAGGAAAATATGGGAACTGGGCGGGAAGACAAAAACCCACAAAATATGTGAAAATATGGGGAATCATTTTATTAGTGTGTATTTATTAGTGTGTCCTTGGGCCCCTTGACTTGAGACGACTCGTGGCGACGAGCGCCCGCCCGCGCGCAGGGCGCGCCCTCTGCGCCTGCGAGTGCACCACCTCGGGCGGCGCGCTCCGCGGCCTCATGGACACGGCCTCGCCCGCGGCGCGCGGTCTTGCGGCCGGCCGGCCCGCCCGATGGGCCGGCTGCGATGCGGCGGCCGAGGCGTCGTCGTCGTCGTCGCCGCCGACGGCGTCGTCGCCGACGGCGTCGTCGTCGTCGCCGCCGACGGCGTCGTCGCCGACGGCGTCGTTGTCGTCGTCGTCGTCGCCGAAGGCGTCGTCGCCGTCGGCGACAGCGTCGTCGTCGGCGGGGCGGTCTTGCCTAGCGGCGCGCAGAGGGCGGTAGGGGTAGGGGGGGAAGTATGCTGAGAAGGAGGCTGCTTCTTAGAAGGCGCCAGCCTTACATTCATAGGTGATGCCCGCGCCTTCTAAGAAGCAGCTTCCTTCTAAGAAGCCTCCCCCCCTCCCCCGAACCCCCGTGCGCGTGGCCGACTTGCGGCCAGCCGCACTGCCCCGATGGGCTGGCTTGCGGCGGCCGGTGCGTCGTCGTCGTCGCCGCCATCGTCGTCGACGTCGCCGACGGCGTCGGCGTCGTCGGCGTCGCCGTCGTCGTCGTAGTCGTCGCCGGCGGCATCGTCGTCGTGGGCGGCGGCGCGATCTTGCGGCCGGCCGCACCACCCCGATTTGGTGGGTGCGATGCGGCGGCCGAGGCGACGTCGTGGTCGTCGTCGTCGTCGTCGCCGCCCCAGCGCCCCAGCGTCGAGGGGAGGCACAGCATCGGAATATAGCATCGCTTTTGCTCGGACCCGCTGATCAAGCAGGGATGCAGCCACGGTGGCAGAGACTCGGCCGAGCGGAAACTCCTCGTCACCAGAGCGTGTGTGGTGTCCATTCCCTGCGGCGGCCGAGGCGTCACCGTCGTCGCCGACGGCGTCGGCGGCGGCGGCGCGCCTCGTCGCTTCCCTGAGGGATGGGGCCCTGAGGGTGGCCCCACTGGACCCTGCGGAGCTCCTCAACGAACTAGAGACTAAGCGTGCGCACCTGGAGCAGGTGTCTTCTGAGACCCCACCATGGTTCAAGGCTCTTGCGGAGCTCAACGTTGTCGAGTCCAGGGTCTGCCAGGAGGACACAGTGCAGATTCGCAGTGAGATCACGTCCATTTCGAACCGCCAGGAAGCCAGTGACATCCGAATGAGCAACCTTGAGAGGCAAATCAAAGAACTCCAGACCAAGGGAGCTCCATCAATACTTTCAGGAGGGGCTTCAACGACTGCTGGTTCCTGGTCAGGTCCCCCAGGGCTCGGTCCTACTTCGACTTTCTCGCCATCGTATGTCGAACTCACGGGATAGACGGATTGGAAGGGGACTTCGACGGCACGATCTGCTTCGATGATGCGCGGTAGCGATGCAGCTATGCTCATCAATAACCCGAAGACAGCTCTCTCTCCTGACGAGGAGGCTAAGATCGACTATGAAGGTACTTTACGTCTGAATGGTTATCGTATGATGCTATCTTGTGTGAAGCTCAAATTTCTTGCAGGAGCGGAATCCAGTGTGCTGTACAATGTGAAGCGTGCTTTCGAAGATGCGTTGACACCAGATGGTTCACGCACAGCGGCTCAGAACGCTGCGTTGTTTTTGCTGGGGCCGGCGCCGATGAGAGAAAGACTAGCGCGCCAGTCGAAGGGAAAACGGCAGGATGTCTCGAGCGGGAGCGCTGGTTTTGTTAGAACGGCGGCTTTCGGCGGCGAGCAAGAACACCAGCCCTGAGTAAAAAAAAAGGAAGTCTCGAGCGGGAGCGTTGTTGTTGTTGTTGTTGTTGTTGTTGTTGGGGGGCCGGTTTTGGCGGTCCCCCAAACCGCTCGAGGGTGAACTTCATGTTCAATGAAAATGTAGCCGGCGCCTCGGCGAGAGCGCCAAAGCGCCTTTCAGGTGTCCAACAATAACAATTGTTTAGAAATTCGCATTCAACAACACTCTGCACCACAGAACCTGACATCGGCCACGCGCCCATGGACAGTGAAAGACCGTGCGGCCCCCTCACTCTGATAGATGTCTGTGTATATATATATGTATATATATCACATGTTTGTTTATACATTTTTGTTTCTGTTTGTATATTTACATGTATAACGATAGGGTCCACCGCCTGCCGAGTTCCCCGAAGCTGTATCCATCAAGCGATGGTAATGGATAAATCCTCGCCTCGGACACCCACCCTCGAACGTGCGATTTTCTTTGAGTGTTGGTCCCATGGGCTGTGTTTTCTTCGCGAACCGTTTCTTGACGCTCCCTAGCCCAGCGAAGGCATCTGGAGGCCGAAAACGGCCAGAACCTTACCGTGGTGATTCTGTTCACGACGCGAACATGTTTGCTTCTCCGCCGCGGACTCCCGTCTTCCCCTCCGCCCCACCCCGGATGACCAGCATAGGCTCCCGGTTCTTGAGCTGGCCCGGGTCGGTGCTACGGACGAGCTCGTCGCCGTCCGCGGACACCGTGAACCTCCCAGCAAGCCGCGAGGGGGAGAGGCGACGAGCTGCGCGGGGGCGCCGAGCGAGCATGCTCCCTCTGAAGGCACCGAAGGGCCCAAACATGCTCGCGTCGTGACAAAACAAACAAAATCATGTCAGCCGTGTTCGGTCTCCGGGGGCCCTCGCGAGGCCCAAGCACGGTCCAAAAAAGGCAACCAATGGGGAAAGGGTCCAGATTTCTGGGACATCGCATCGAAAAAATCAAGACGTCGCATGTCTGGGGCGGAAGGCGGTGGAGGGAGGAGAAGGTCAATGACAGTCGGATCTGGGCCAGAAGAACATCCCTCAAGAGCACGAGACCCTCCGCCGGCCAAAACATAGAGAACATCCAGGGGTACCCTCCCTAGGATGCTCAATAACATCCAACGAACACGCAGAACACTAAGGCGCCCTCCCCGAACCGACCTCGGTCTTCTGCCTCGGTCCGACTGTAAGGCGGAAGTGGGGACGCATCTCCGCCGTGGAGTGGCACGGCCCGCGGAGCCGTCACACGCAAAGTCCGAAGAGAGTGGGCAGCGTGGTTGACGAACGCGGCAGTCACGTGTGGGAGGTACTGCTGTCCATACCCACTGCAGCTTGGAGCTGCGGTCTCCCATCCCAGGAAACCCGAGGCGCACTGGATCTGGATGGACATCTGCCCCTCGAGGCGGCTCGACTGGCATCCATGTCAGGTGTGCCTCGGCCATGCGGCGCCTCTTCCAAGAAAGTCCAAGACGCACTGGACATGTATACAGATCTTGCCCGCACCACGCGCATCGGCCGACGAGGGACAGGGAGGGGGGCGAGGGAGGGGGGGAGGGAGAGGAAGAGGGAGGGGGAGGGGGGAATTGGGGAGGGAGGGGGAGGGAGAGGGAGAGAGAGGGAGGGAGGGAGGATAAGGATAAGGCCCTTGGGGGTCTGTCAACTTCGCCTACCGACAGGCATGCCGACCCCTGGGAGGGAAATGGATGCGAGCCCACCCTTGCTTTGGGGGGGCCGCCTGAGGCGACGGGGCCCGCCCCTCTGGTGGGCGTGGTCCCCGAGCCTCGCTAGCAGGGAGACCCTGCCTCGGTATCGGCCTGAGGAGGAGGAGAAGGAGGAGGGAGGAGGAGGGAGGAGGAGGGAGGCGGAGGGAGGGAGGGAGGGAGGGAGGGAGGGAGGGAGGGAGGAGGAGGAGGAGGAGGAGGAGGAGGAGGAGGATGAGGGAGGGGGAGGGAGGAGGGAGGAGGAGGAGGGATGAGGAGGAGGGGGGAGGAGGGAAAAGTCTGGCCCACCCCCCGCGGAGCGGCGGGGTGCCCCCGCGGGCGGCGACCGAGCCCCGGCCTGGACGGGCGGGCTCCGCCCTCGGGCCGTGGGCGCGCGCCCTCCCCGAGGCCTCGCCTGCTCGGCGGCAGCGAAGGGGCCCACAAACACACGATCCCGGGCGATCCCTAGGGGGGAGGCTATTCGCCGCTACCCCTCACCAAGATCGTGGCCTCCGAGGGGGGGGGGCTGCAATCGACTACCCCCCCTCCCGCCCCAAGGGGCCCCAAAGAGCCCCCCAAGAGCCCCAGGGGAGCCCAATGCGCCACCAAGGAGCCCCAAGGCGCTCCCAAGAAGCCCACAAGAAACCCCCAAGACGGCTCCAAGAGGCCCCAAATAGCGCTCCAGGGCCGGCGGAATGAGCGGAGCGATTTTCAATACACACAAACAACAGGAATGCCCATGTTTTCCCATATTTTCTGGGTTTCTGTTTTCCCCCCCACTTCCCATAGTTTCCCATATTATTCTGGGAAATCGGCGATTCATTGTGTCCGTGTGTTTCTTTCCTCCTGAGGCAGGCAGCACGCCTGGTAGCCTGACTGCAGCTCAGCTCGCACTGCTGGAACATTTGAGTTCGGTAGGTTCGCGTCGTGTCGACCCCAGCGCTGGTTCCCGTCACCGCGGGGATCGTTCAAACTTAAACGATCGGCCCCTTCAAAGAGGCCGGATCGTTCAAGGATGGGCCGATTCTGGGCCACAAGCGGAGTTCAACCTCAAACGCCTTCGCTGGGGGGTCGCCGCCAGTCGACACGACGCGAACCTGCCGTAGCATGCTAGGTACAAGTGGAGCAGCACGTGTGGCTTCTAGGGCACCGTAGCTGTAAGCATCAACGAGGAAGGCTTTCCGGCAACGGTTTAGGGACAATAGATCTTGGAATTGCAATGAATTGTTGACAGATGTCGATGTGCACATGCGCAGATGGCGATATTCGAGCGTCAGTCAAGGCGGTAGACATGTCGCGATGGCTCGCAAGAGAAAAGTTATGCTGATCGGGCACGCAAACACGACCACTGTTTGAGTGCTAAGGTTGTGATGTACACAGCAGGGTGGCCTTCAACTAAGGTCTACGGTGAACATTTGGTTATGCAGAATAGCCATGAATGTGCAAAGGAAATAAATGACTAATGTAATTTGAAAATCCAATCCTCACCATGATACTCATTACTACCACATTTTCATCCACTGCGGACCGTTGTTATTAGCCGTGCCGTGTACCGGATCGTACCATAGTTAAGACAACTGGCATGACATCCGATCTGGACCATTGCCATTGTCATTCTCATTAACGACAATCGTAATATGATTTCGATCGTTTACAGAAACCGTTGTCCAGCATCAATTTCACTGTCCTTTCCAACATTATTGCCGAGGGTCGAGGATGATGAGGAGGACCAGCGAGGAGTATCGAGGGCTGAGGATCCAGGATGACGATCGAGAAAGGGGATCAAGGATCGAGGACAAGACTCGAGGAGGAGATAGAGTCAGAGGGGCATCGAAGATGAGGAAGACCGAGGACCGATGGGAATGGGAACACAAACGATCCAGGGAGAGGAGTATGGAAGGGAATCAAGAATAGTGACCGAGGATCGTGGAGAAGGACCATGGTTCGAGAGAGACGATGGCAATCGACGAAGGTCAAGAACCGAGGTGGAGGAGAATCGAGGAAACGGGCGATTAGTACCGAGAGTTGCTGAACGCGGATCGGGTATCTGAAAGGAAAAAAGGATCGAGGAGAAGGGAGGGTAGATTGTGGCCAATGACGAAGAAACAGAGATGGATCGACGACCCCTGATCGAGACTAATGAGAGCAGAATCGAGAAAGGGGATACTCGAGAACAACATTATATTCAATGAGGCACTCTGACGGTAGAGCCCACGTGAACATCTAATCCTGTAGAAGGAAGGTGAATCGGGATGCGTGGCTGAGGTTGTGAGTACAGGTGAGTCTGAATACGAGTGAGGCTGCGCATGGAAAAATCTGAACGGGAACGGCGCTAGGTACGAGCCTGTCTGACTGTGAAAGAGTCTGTGTATGGTTGAATCTGGGTGGAACAAGGTCCGATTGTGATTCAATGTGAACGAATGTGTCTGACTACGAATGAATCCGTGTATGAGCGCGTCGGCGAGTAAGTTGGAGCGTCAGCAAATCGAACTGCGTGTGTGTGTGTGTGTGTGTGTGTGTGTGTGTGTGTGTGTGTGTGTGTGTGTGTGTGTGTGTGAGAGGGTCTGACTCTGGGTGGGCCTGAATACGCGTGAAGCAAGGTATATACAAGTCTGAAGGTCATGAAAATGTGTACGAGTCTGCCTGCGTATGAAACAGTCTCTGTATTGGGATGGGAGAGGGAGAGAAAGGCACTGTGTTTGTGTTGGGGTGTGAGCGAGCGAATCTGAGTGCGAGCGGGTGTGCGTATGAGCGCGCCCAAGGGTGCGTAAATCTGAATGTGAATGAGTCGGAGTGTGAGTGAGTTTGAACATGAGAGGGTCTGAGGAGCCACACGGTTTGGATGGCCCCGACTGGGTTCCAACATGGGGGTGTGGACACCTGGGAGCGTTCTGGCTGGAGACTTCCTCCCAATTATCTCACATACGAGGCTCCTGATCGAGACTTCCTCCTTGTTCAAGCCTCGGGAACCCATAAGTTACGACGGTTACAGGTATTCGTGACCATATTCAAGGCCATTGTCGTTGTCATTGCCATGGCCGGTAATCGTGACAGTACTTCTACCGTTTGCCAATATCGTCGACCAAAATGGATATTATGACCCTTCACACTGTTCTTACCTAGGGTCGAGGATGATGAAGAGGACCGAAAGAGAACATCGAGGGTCGGGGATCCAGGATGTTGATCGAGGAGGGGGATCAAGGATCGAGAACAAGAATCGAGGAGGAGCAATAGTCAGAGGGGTATCGAGGAGGACGGATATCGGGGATCGATGGGGATGAGAAAAGGACGGTCGAAAGAGAAGAGGATGGAGGAGGATGATCAATAACTGTGATCCACGATCGTGGGCAAGGATCGAGGAAAAGGATCGAAGTTAGAGGAAGAGTATGCGAATCGAGAATCAAGAATCGAGGCGGAGGCGGATCGATGAACATCATGATGAGTATCGAGAAGTGATGAACGCGGACCAGGCGTCGTAGAGGAAAAGGAAGATCGATGAGGAGGGAGGGTGCAGAATGGTCAAACACGTCTATGCAGAGTAAGGCCGAGGACCCTGTAGCGAGGATAGTGATATCGACAATGCAATACCATATGCACGTTCGTATACTTGAACTTATGACATACTCTGGCAATAGAAACCACATGAACATCCAAGACTTCTAACTGAGGGTGAATCTAATTGCGTGGCTGTGCTTTTGAATATGGGTGAGTCTGACATCGAAAGAGGCTGCGCATGGGCAAAGCTGAAGGGGAACCACTCTACGTATGAGCCTGTCTGGCTATGAATCAGTCTGGGTACGATCGAATACGAGTGACAAAAGAGTCCGAATGTGACTGTGTGTGATCGACGGAGAGTCCGTGTATGAGCACGCCGGCGAGTCTGTAGGTTTGAAGCCTCGCGGCTCCCTAGACGGCTGCGAAGTGTGAAACCGTCGCCACTTGCAAGGGCTGAGTGGGAGATCCAGCTGAGTGGAGCGGCGCGGGGATGCAGTTGGGACCATGCGGATCCCTCGGGGGCTGCAAAGTGTGATATTATCGCCCCGCCCGTAAACTCCTGAGACGTCAAGCGGGGTGGAGTGGTACGGGGACCCAGTTGAAACATCGCGGCTCCCAAAGGGGAACTGCGAAGTGTGGAACTGTCGTCACCTTCGGGCCCCTGGGAGGTCCAGCGGAGGGGAGCGGTACGGGGACCCAGTTGAGACCTGGCGGTTCCCTCGGGGGCTGCGAAGTGCCAAGCTGGCGCCAGTATCGTGGGACCCTGGGAGGTCCAGCAGAATGGAGTGTCACGGGGACCCAGTTGGGACCTCGCAACCGCCTGGAAGGCTGCGAAGCGTGAACTCGTCGTCACCTTCGCGGGCTCCAGGGAGGTCCAGAGGAGTGGAGTGGTACGGAGATCCCGTTGAGACCTCGCAGCTCCTTGGCCTCCTCGCGGCAGAGGTTGGCGCGCGAGCTCGGCCTGGGGCAATTCCTGCACGACGGACGGAAACACTTGCCTGCGGCGCCAGGCGAGTTCGCGGCAATTGTCGCCAGCGCCTCACTGGCGTGGGCGGCGACGAGAACTGCAACTGTCGGCGACGGCTCTCATACAAAAATTGCTGAAGGTCCCATAGCGCCCAGCGCTGTCCCGTCACGCAGCCCTCGGCGCTGTCGCATCGCGGATCGCAGGGGGCCCCTGCGCCACGCGGCGCAAGGCGCTGTCTTTTGCCGCGAGGCCTTCCATTCTCAGCTGCCTCAGGCCCGCCATGCGACCCCGTTCGCTTGCCTCGCTCAGCGCGACACGCTGTTCTTTCAGAACGCATGGCGCTGTTCTGTCCCGCGTTCGCAGCGCTCCGCGCTGTTACTATCACTGGCTATGTATACCCAACTTTTCACCCTCCTCCGCATGCGTCTGGCTCCACGACTATCTTGCCATTCCTTAGTGTCGGTTGTGTACTTCTGGGGACCCATGCTCACTGCGAGTCCCTCAACATCTGTGGTTGTACCAAGCGGTCCTACATAGAGGTGCCATCTTGTTAGAAAGGGTTGGGCAGATCACCAGGTAATGTTGCTTGCAAAGAGACGGCATGGGGAAATCTTCGTCAAAAGACCCAAACGGCCGCTGATCTAGATTTGAGAACCACCAAACCGCCAGATCAGGTCGTTTTACGCACACGATTGAGATCGGTCTACCCATAACAGAAAAGATTACGACGGATCCTGTCGTGTTCGGCGGTTTTTCAATAACAGGCACCCGGATTGCACAAAAGGGGGGTGGCCTGACTTCGTTGGGTCTGATAAGGGCTGTCTTGGAAGGTTTTAGTGGGGTCTGCCCGCTCGTGGCTGGTCTGGGGGGGGTCTAAAGAATGCTCGTCTGGGAGGGTTGTGACCCCCCCCTTTTGTTACGACATTTGGAGTATGCAAGCCTCCATAGAGGTCCCCATCATGAAGTCGGAGTAGATGGGGTCGGAGAATCGTGCCGCATCGCTGATACCTCGGCGCTGCATCGGCGATGCACCGGCGACGCATCGTCGACGTCGGCGATGCATCGGCGACGTCGACGTGAATCAGATCGGGCACCGCATCGAGCCGCATCGACGATACATTCGCGATGCGGCGCGGTCCCCGGACCCCATCTATGGGGCGCACGGAGACATACTAGTACTATATGTTCTCCTCGGAGGCGCGCGCCCGAATCGAACATATCATATATCCATCTTGTAGTATTTTGTTTGTTTTCCGAGCGGCATGGCCAGAAAGCGCCCGCCACGACGCATATACTATAAGATTTTTCGACGCGCGCGTCGCCACTGGGGGGGGCGACGCACATATAGTCTTAGTAGATTTTTCCCCACGACGCAAAGCTTCGCGCAACCTCTGAATGACGGCAGCGGGCCCCTTAAACGTTACCCGGGGGCGAAGTGCTCCCCAGACGAGCGACGAGTTCTGCGCGTCTAATGTACACTATAGTGCCAATTCTCTACGTCACATTTGTTACCGTCGAAGCGCAACGATAAGAACGAGGAAGACGCAGAATCTACTGTTGGGGCGACGCCGAATCTACTCCGACCCATCTAGGAGGCCCAGGTTCACGCTCTCGTGACGGCGCACGGCCCGAGCGCGCGCGGGAAGGTCCCGAGCGCGGAGCCGTCGGGAGGGCCGGCCCAGCGAGCAAGGATCATTGTCGCTCCTCTTCCTCCTCCTCCGAGCCGAGGAGGAGAAATTGGAGAATGAGGAGGAGGAGCAAGAGGAGGAGGGAGAACGGGGATGAGGAGGATGAGGAGGAGGAGGAGGAGGAGGAGGAGGAGGAGGAGGAAGACGACGAGGAGGAGAGGCAAGGAGGAGGAGGAGGAGGAGCCGAGAAGGGGGAGAAGAGAGGAGGAGGGGGAAAAGAGAGGAGGAGGAGAAGGGAATGAAGCACAGCGTGCGGACGAGCCCCCGTCAACAAGGGGGAGGAGGAAGGAGGATGAGGAGGGCCTGCAGGGGAGGAGGAGGAGGAGGAGGAGGAGGAGGAGGAGGAGGAGGAGGAGGAGGAGGAGGAGGAGGGGGGAAGGAAGGAGGAGGGAGAAGGGAGGAGGGGATGAAGCACAGCGTGCGGAAGAGTCCCCGTCAACAAGGGGGAGGAGGGAAGGAGGAGAAGGAGGTGAAGGGGAGGAGGAGGAGGAGGAGGAGAAGGAGGAGGTGGAAGTGGAGGCTGAGGGGTGGTGGTGGTGGTGGTGGTGGTGGTGGACGATGCAGACACAGCGATTGAGGATAAGTATCCTCCCTCTTCCTCAGGAGGATGAGGTGGGCGTCGGCGGCGCTACGAAAGAGTTTAACGTCGGCTCGGACTGCGGAGAATTACGGGGTAGCCCACTCACATCTACAAACTCGGCACCACTCTGGACCTTGGGTACGGACGGCATAGCCCGAGATTCGGGCGTAGCCCGTGCACGGCCCATGCCGAAAGAGTACGAGCGGGTGCATCGGCAAGCAGAAACGACGCGAAGACCACGAGGGAACAGGCACCGTATCAAGCCAGGATGAGAGAGGAGGAGAAGGAGGAAGGGATGAGGAGGAGGTGGAGAGGAGGATGAGGAGGAGGTGATGGAGGGAGGAGGCGGAGGGAAGAGGTCGATGGAGGAGGTCGAGGTAGGGAGAGGAGGAGGAGGCGGGGACCCAACGCTGCCCCTGACCTCGGCTGACCAGACACTGTGATGTGTACTTCGAGCACCTCCCCACGACATCCGACGATCTGACTGTCTCAATCCGCGCCCCCAGAAATCCCGACCCCTTCCCTGGAGGGGCACGCGAAAAAAAAACGCCCGGATCGGAATACACCATGCTCTCAACAAGAGCAGGGACCATGCTCACCCCCCGTGGCAGCTATGGATGGAGGCAGGCCTGCCTCGGCCAGACATGCTCTGAGACCTCGTCGTACAACCCGCCCACTGTTCTTAGCGCGTGTGTTGGTGGGCCGATAGGGAAGTCAAGACGCTTCTTGGGCGCCCGAGTTATCCGGGGTAACTCGGGTCCGGGGTAACTCGGGTTTGGATTCCCGACAAAGGAACCCGAGTTAGCCCTGACCCGAATTACCCCTGATGATGTGGGGCTCTGGATGCCCGAATTATCTGGGGTAACTCGGGTCCGGGGTAACTCGGGTTCGGATTCCCGAAAAACGACCCCGAGTTAACCCTGACCCGAGTTACCCCGGATGATTCGGGGCTCTGAGCTTCGCCGCTGCTTGAGCACCGTCGGAGATCTGCCCCTCCGATCGCCCCTTGGACCCCCGGCGGCGAGGGCGAGCGGCGGCCACGACGGCGAGCGCCCGCGAGGGGCGCTGGGGCGCTTCTGCATGGGGGCGCCTCTCGGGCAGCCCCGTGGGCACCGGGGAGCCCCCTGCGGGCCACGAAGGGAGCACCGTGCGGGCAATACTTATATCCATATCCAGAGCGTCGTGGACTTGTTGGGAAGGGGTGCCGCAAGGCCGAGCCACACTGGATATGGATAAAAATCAAAAACCTTCTGGGGCAAAATTTTTGTCCATATCCAGTGCGCCTCCGGTTTCTAGGGAAGAGAGCCCAGAGCTCCAAGACGCACTGGATGTGGATATAACTATTGCCCGCGCACCGCTTGTCACCCCCTCCTCTGTCTTCTAGAGCCCTCCCACATCGACCAAACATTGCATGAGTCCACGTGTACATAAAACGCCCTGCAAACTCAAAAATCCGACGTCTTGTTGTGTTCAATGCGGGAGCAGAACAAAAACGCCTCCGCCGTAATTCTGCTCTATACGTTGAGGGTCTGAGGCATGAAACGCCCTCACACCTGGGACTATGGACTATGGAGGCCTCCTAGATGGGGTCGGAGTAGATGGGGTCGGAGGATCGCACCGCATCGCCAATTCATCCCCAGTGCGCGCCGGATCGCGCCGCGTCGCCAACGTCGGCGATACATCGACGACATCGACGTGGAGAACATCGAGCTCCACAGCGAGCTGAATCACCGTTGCAGCGGCGATGCGGTGAGATCCTTCGACCGCTCGGACCCCGATTGGGGACGTCGAAGGACTTTTAGCCCCCCCTCGGGCGGGTGGTACTGGGGATGGGGGGTGAACAAAGGAGCCCCGAAGGTCGTGGGCGCGGAGACATGGATTAGCGATCCATGGATGGATTTGGCGAGCGGTCGCCAAATCCATGGATCGGGGGAGGTGCCCTCCCCAAAATGAGGCCTGCGCTACCTCGCTCGTCGGCGGAAATCCAGGATTTCCCACGGAAGCGAGACCCGACGCTGATCCACGCCCCCCTTGATCCACGTGCGCAATCGCCGGAGAAGGGGCCCCTCCAGGTCCCCTGCTGGCTCCAGAAAGGGGCCCCAGAGGGAGGAGGAGGAGGAGCAGGAGGAGGAGGAGGCGGAGGAGCAGGAGGAGGAGGAGGAGGAGGAGGAGGAGGAGGAGGAGGAGGAGGAGGAGGAGGGCTGAGGAGAGGAGGAGGAGGAGGCGGAGGAGGACAGAGGAGGGGAGGGAGGAGGAAGGAGGAGGAGGAGGCGAGCGGAGGAGGAGGGGGAGGAGTAGGAGGAGGGGAGATGAGGAAGGGAGGGGAGGAGGAGGATGAGGGGAGGAGAGGAGGATGATGAGGAGGAGAGGAGGAGGAGGAGGCGGAGGAGGAGGAGGAGGAGGAGGAGGAGGAGCAGCAGGAAAAGGCGGAGGAGGAGGAGGAGGAGGAGGAGGAGGAGGAGGAGGACGAGGAGGAGGAGGAGGAGGAGGAGGAGGAGGAGAAGGAGGAGGAGGAGGAGGCCGCGCGCCCAGGGGGCACAAGGCCTGGGCCACGTGATGAGCTGGGAGCCGGAGGCGCGCTTGGGCAGCTCGAAGCGCGGCTCCCTCGGGGGCTGCTCCTGCGAGCGGCGGGCCCCGCCGCCGAGCGCACGGTCCGCGAGACCCGGCGGTCGGAAGAAGTGGGCATATGACGAACCAACAACACACACCCATACCCACAGGGGGGTCGGAGAGGGCTATCAGTGCGTGTTGTCGGATGGGGGTCCCCGTTCGAGCGGGAGCGTTCCCCAGGGTCCGACAACCCGCACCCATACCCATAGCCAGTCCTCCTCCCAACGACCCCCCTATGGGTATGGGTGTGTGTGTGTTGTTCGCTCGTCAGCATAGGCATGAAGTAAGAGATCGTTGGAGGCAGATTGGGTTTCCGCCCGGCCGGCCCCTGGAAGAGGAGGGGAGAGCGGAAGCCACTCGACTCTTGGAGTAGGAGGGCGGCCAAAACAGATTGGGATCCCCACTCTCAACGACCAGCGCGTATGCATCCGAGAGGCCTCTAAACCTCGGCCCAGGCCCAAGCACGGCGGCGGGATGGGCCGAAGGCCACTAGACATGGGCCGGAACGGAAACGGAAAGAGCGCTGCAGACCGAAATTACTCACACCACCGTTCGTACTGGGAGCCTTGGCGTTGAGAGCTTGTTACGTCACCCCGCGTTCCGC
>CAUYUJ010016017.1:146476-224163 GCA_963575745.1 Prorocentrum cordatum | reverse complement strand
GTGCAAACTGTGTGGCTGTGTAGGCACTCTCTTCCATAAGGGGTTCGACTGCCCGTGCTCTGCTGGCCTCAGGCGCACGGACATGCCTAATTCGCTTGGTGTCGCAGCCAGCAGAGTGAGCAAGCTGGGTGCTGACGAGGCCGAGCTTTTCTCGCGTTGCCTCTTCCCCTCCCCCGAGAATTGTTTTGGCCGACCTGGGGCTCCTGAGGAGCACTGGGTCAGGTTTGTGGGCGCCCATCCTGGGTGGCTCTGGGGGGGGCCCATCTTCGTGGACGGATCGGCCTTCAGCACTAAGCACGGTTCTTGTAGACGCGCGGGCTGGGCGGCCGTGCAGGCGGACCAAGCCGGCAATTTTGTTGCTTGCATGTATGGGGTGGTTCCGAGGGTTTGGGGGCCCGAGCAGTGGGCGCGGGGCGGGGAGGATTACGCGTTTCACATGTTGGCTCGGTTTTCGGAGCCTCCGTCCGAAGGTAATTCAGGCGTGCCGCTTGAAGTGTTCAGTGATTGTGCTGGCTCCGTGGGTTGCGCCATTAATTCGTCCAAAGCTTTGGGCCCCAGGAATGAGCGGCGCCACCTTTGGAAACTCTGGTGGGACAAGGTTGGTTTTTCTGCCACGGTCGCGAAGGTCAAAGCCCATCGGAGCGCCCAGGATGCCACGTCTTTTGAAGACTTGTGGAAGCTGCGGGGCAATCGCCTCGCGGATGAGTGGGCCAAGAAAGGGGCTCAGCTTTGGGATGTGGCCCCGGAGCAAGAACTTGTTGTGGAGGCCTGCGAGCGCAGGGCCGAGGACGCGGCCGTGTGGATGGGGAGGGTCCATGAGTGGCTCCACCAGTCTGGCCACGAGGACTCCGACGGCGTCGGCGGCGCGGCCGATGTCGTCCTGGATCTAGAACTGGAAGTTTCGAGCCTCAGCCCTGACGAGGCCAGCGAGCGGGAAAGGCATTGCGAGCAGCGGTCGCAGCTCCAGTCTCGCATAGCCCTCCCGCCCGAGCTTTTTCCCGGCTCGGCCACCAGCGCGGCGCCCGCGGCGGCGACCAGGGCTGCCGCCGGGAGTGGCTGCAGCGCGCTGCGCCCGTGGCTTTTTCAAGGTCATGAGATCGTTCAGGCTGCGGTGCACGGCTCCGTCGGTGAGCCTCCTGTTCTGTTTTGCACGGGTTGTGGCGGCAGCGTGCAGAAAAAATTCAGGCCTGATTCTGGGCTGGCCACCATTTGCAAGGGTAATCGGCATCCAGGGCTGGCCACGCAGAGGAGCAGGCTCCGGCGAGGCCTGCATCCTACTAATTCAACTCAGTCGCCGCCCCCCCGGCTCGAGTCGGTCGTCACCCCGTCGTTGGAAGTCCGAGCGCAGTGGGCGGCGAAGCTGAGAGTTTCTTCTGGTTCGGGGCCAGAGCCTGTTGGGACCACCTATGGGCTGGTACCCCCAGAGCCTCTCGATATGCATCGGGTCGCTGCCTTGCACGGCTTCTCTGATCCGCGGGAAGCGGTAGATTGGTGTCTCTCGGAGCGCGCGAGGGAGGCTCGGGAGCTGCAGGCCCGGGGGGACTCGGGCTCCCCGTAACTTTTTAGGACTCGCCGTGCGGTAACAGGCAGTACCGAACTCAATAATATGTTGATTGAGTTTCGCTGGATGCGATGGAGCTCGCTCCATGCTTTGAAACAGCTTGAATCAGCCTCCTCCTTCTCCTCCTCATCCTCCTCCTCCCTCCTGCTTATCCTGCCCCCGCTCCTCCTCCGAGGAGGAGAGCCGCGGGGGGCTGGGGCCCAGGGATGGAGGAGGGCGGAGGCTCGGATGGGGGAGGAGGAAGGGGTGGAAGAAAGGGAGATAGGAGGAGAAGGAGGAAGATGAGGATGAGGACGAGGATGAGGATGAGGAGGAGGAGGAGGAGGAGAAGGAGAAGGAGGAGGTGAGCTGATCGCGACTTTCACCCAATGCACTTTTGAGACATGAGGTCGGCCCACTGCTCCATCTCCTCGTCGGTCTCAAACTTCCAAGCCTTGCGCTGCGGCTTGGAACCCGACACCGCCTTCTGCGCAGCCATCTGCATGCAGGCGGACCTCGTCGTCTCGGGCGAGAAGGCGAGGTTGTTCGAGACCGCTTCAAGTGCGCCCAGCAACTTGGGCGGGGGGGGGCGTCGCTCGTCGGTCGTCGCACCCGAGGGAGGGGGGGGGAGGACGGACGAGGGATGGGGGAGGAGGAGGGGGGGAGAGGAGGAGGAGGAGCGGAAGGAGGAGGAGGAGGAGGAGGAGAAGAAGGAGAAGGAATGAGGAATGAGGAGGAGAAGGAGGAGGAGGGATGCGAGGAGCGAGGAGGGCCAGAAGGAGAAGTCGGAGGAGGATCGAGGAGGGTCAGGAGGATAAGGAGGAGGTGGCGGGGAGGAGAAGGCTTTGACGCCGCCGTGCCTTTCGACGCCGTCCTCATCCTATCCGTCATCATCTACCCTCCTCCTTCTCCTCATTCTCCTTCTCCTCCTTCTCCTCCTCCCTCCGCCTCCTCCTTCCCCTCCATCTTCCTCCTCCTCCCCCTTCTCCTTCTCGCCCTTCTTCCCCTCCCGCCCCCATCGACGACGTCGTTTGCCCCGTGTGTGACCTTCGCGTTGGCCTTGATGCGGCCGAGGGCGATCGCGTCGAGGCAATCGTTGCCTGGGTTGCTGCCGTACTCAAACGAGTCTTTCGACGTGATGTGCAGCATGAGCGCATCGCGGCACTCGCCGACTGCTTGGCAGCAGTTTCGAGACATGTACTCGAAAGAAAAAATCCCGAGCGGGCCCATCGGCTCGCCTCGAGCTCGGCCAAAACGGCTGCGATGAATGAAGGCAGGCCGGGGGAGTGGCGAACCTAAGAGGGGGAGGGGGGGGGGGGAGGAGAAGGGGGGGGAGAAGGAGGAGGAGAGAAGGAGAAGGAGGTGAGAGGGGGAGGATGAAGGGTGGGGGGAGGGAGGGATCTTGCGTTTCGTCTGGTGTTCATCTGCCGACTGTGTTTGCTGATACTAGCCTCCTCGAGGAGCTGGCGGGGGGGGGGAGGGGGGGGGAGGGTGGGGGGGGGGGGGAGGGTGGCGAGGAGGAGGGGAGTGAGGAGGTGTGAGGGAAGGAGGAGGGGGAGGAGCCGAGTGTGAGGCCGAGGACCCCCTTCCCCGCCCGCTCGCCCTCCCTGCCATCGAGGCCCAGTTGAAGCCCGAAAAGCTGATCGAGCCGCGGCTGGATTCACATCGAATTCGTGGGAGGGCGGGGGGTGGGGTGGGGGAGAGCGGATCTTACGTTCGACTGATCGTACTACTCTGCACCGCTGCTGCTAGTGTCCTCCTCCCCCCCCCTCCCCCACTCCCCCCCCCCCCCTCCCCCCCCCCCCCCCCCCCCCCACCCCCACCCCCCCAACCCCCCCCCCCTCCTCCCCTTTGTTTTTTTTTTCTCTTTTTCCTCCTCCCCCTCCTTCTCCTTCTCCTCCTCCTCCTCCTCTTTCTCCTCCTCTTTCGCTTCCTATCCTCATCCATTCCCTCCTCCTCATCCTTTTCTCCCTCCGCCCTGGCCCTCTTGCGACCCTGCGAATCTCCCTCCTCGCCCTTCTGCTCCCCCCTCCCCCCTCGCCCAGGCGGTCCGCCTGAGAGGCGCGCGGGCTGCGCCATTGGCGCTGGGCGCCCCTCGCGCGCGGCGCTCGCAGGCTAGCCAAACGCTGCCAGCGCCGCGCCAGGAGGGAGGGAGGTGGAGGAGGAGGAAGGGGGAGGGGGGAGGGGGGGGGGGCGGGAGGGGAGGGGAGGGGGAGGGGAGGAGGAGGAGGAGGAGGAGGAGGAGGAGGAGGAGGAGGAGGAGGAGGGGGTAGGTGAGTTGGGGAGGAGAGTCGGGGAGGGAGGAGGCGGAGAAGGAGGAGAAAGGAGGAGAGAGAAAGAGAGAGAGAGAGAGAGAGAGCGACAGAGAGCGAGAGAGAGCAAGAGAGAGCGAGAGAGCGAAAGAGAGAGAGTGAGAGAGAAGAGAGAGAGAGAGAGATATAGAGAGAGAAAGAGAGAGAGAGAGAGAGAGAGAGAGAGAGAGAGAGAGAGAGAGAGAGAGAGAGAGAGAGAAAAGGACAATAAGAAAATGAGGACTGTGTGTTTTCTTTGCCTCGCCCTCACGGCGCAAGAGCTCTGGCGCCAGAAATATCGAGGCGACGCCAGCCAGGGCGGCGATATTCAAGTTCAAGTTCGACGAGGAGGATCGGCAAGGCAAAAAAAAAAAAATCCCTCATTCGTCGGAGGGTGATCGCGCTAAAGCCGCGAACCCTCGTTGTAATGTAAGTTTGCTGTCCCCCTCCTCCGTTCTTTTCCTCCTCCTCCTCCTCCTTATCCTTCTCCTCCTTCTCCTCGCCCTTCTCCTCCTTCTCCTCCTTGTCCTCCTCCTCGTCCTTCTCCTCCTCCCCCTCCTTCTCCCCCCGCCCCCCCCCCTTCCCCTCCGCCCCATCGGGGTTTCACTTGCCAGCGCCTGACAAGGAGCGGGTGCTGGTGCACAAAGCTGCTTCATGATGCGTCTGCGCAGGAGAAATTGCGCCCTCTCCTCCTCCTGTCCTTGTTTCCCTCCCTCCTCCTCCCATCTCCCCCTCCTCCTTTCCCTTCTCTTCCTCCTCCTTCTCCTTCTCCCCCTTCTCCTCCTGCCCCTCCTCCTCTTTCCACTCCCTCCTCCTCCCCCTCCTCTCCCCCCTCCTCTTCCTTCTCCTCGGCTACCCCCGCGGCTTCATATGCGAGGGCACATAATGAAGCTGAAGAATGTGCCACGCTGGGGTGCGACAAGAACAGAACCACGCTGGAGAAATAGCGTTGGTCTGGCTTTCTCCCTCTCTTTCTCTGCCATTGCATAGCACAGCATTGCATTGCATAGCATACATACATATACAAATATATACATATATATACATACATACCTATATATATATCATGTGCATAGCATTGCATGGCAGTGCATAGCAAAGCACAGCATTGTATTGCATCGCATATGTGTTGAAGTGTTCAAGTGTTGAAGTTTTGAAGTGTTGCGGTTGAAGTGTTCAAGTGTTGCCGGCCTCGAGATGACTCGGCCAGTTTCTCCGGCCTCGAGATGACTCGAGCCGCTCTTGAGCTAACCGCAGCAAGTCTCGGACCTCTGGGGGGGGGATATCGGAGGCCGGGATCGAGGGGCGGGGGCGGGGCCACCTTCTGGGCACCTGCGGGTTATCCAGAGCGGGCGGCTCGAATTCGCCTTGGGCGCGCGCGGGGGCGACGAGGCCAAGCAGGGGGGCGACGGCGCCGAAGCGCTCAAAGCCGCCCAGAATGCGGCCAAGGCCATGGGGGCCTCCTGCAAGAAGGCCGACGGGCCGCTGAAGAGCCTGACCGTTCTGAAAAGGCAGTTCTCCGCCAGGGCCGAGATCCTCGACGACCCCGACGTGGGCAAGTGCGCAGAGGCCTCCAAGGACCTTGACAAGGTGTGCGGTGCGTTGAACACTTGCCAGGATGACGCCGAATCGATCGCCATGCTTGTGGACGATCTCGCGAAGAATGAGATTGCCAAGCTGGAAGCGGCGGAGGGTGATAAGGAGAAGGCCATCACCACCGTCGAGGAGGACTGCGAATAGCGCGCCAGACAGCGCGACGAGCGGCGGGGGGCGGGCGACGCGCGCGCGAAGAACGCGGCGTCGAAGGTAACCGAGATGCAGGGCAAGCCCCTGAGGGGGCCGTCAGAGTTGAGTTAAGCCGTGCCAGGAGGCAGGCGCGAGCGGCGACGCTGCCGCTGCACCCGCCCTGCCTTTTTAGATGCTGCGGCGGGACGAAAATCCTCCTCCTCCTCCTCCCCATCTTACCCCCTGCTCCTGCTCCTGCTCCTGCTCCGCCAGGGGCCCCTCTGCCAAGGAGCTCCGTCGGCGCCCCCCCGCCCCCCCCCGCGTCCTCTCGCGCGCCCCGCCCCAAAACCTCATCCCCTGCTCTTTTCAGCGCCAGTTCCGACGAGCGGGTCGACCTTCTCGAGCAACCCGGGCAGGTCGAGTCGCCCATGATAGGAAAACGGATTCGCTGCGGCGTGGAGGGGTGCAGGGTAAATCCCGAAGGAAGGGGCTGCTCTGTTACTTCAGACGCCTCCTCTGAAAGCGCTGCGGCTCACTGCCCGACGTCTGGCGGCCCACCTCGGCCATGGGCGGCGCCCGCTCAGCCACGATATCACGGAGCTTGTCCCCGCCGTAGTGCCGGCGCACCTCGAAGGAGATCACGCTTTCCATTGCTGGCCGCAACCACCGCATATAGGGCGCCACCTTCCGAGCTCGCCCGGCGCCCGCTCCGCCTCCGTCTCGGCGTTCGCGCCCTTGCGCGCGGAACGCCGCGTCTCGCAGGAGGCGGACCTGGCCGGCCCGAGAGCCCCGGGCGTCGGCAGCCAACCTAAAAAAACAATTTAGGCCTTAAAACAGCTACGGCCGGCGAGACCCCAGCGGTGGCCGCCGCAGACAGGGGGGTGGAGTGGGCGGCGCGCCGAGGGCCCCTCAGCCGAGGAGCCCCCATCAGGCGCAAAACACGTTTCGTTCGTGCACCTTTTCGTTCGCGGCCCCCGCGCGCCCCCCGCTGCCTCGCCACGCGCGTTGCATTAATTAGTTGCGCGGCGCTGGGCGGCCGCTTCAGCCGGCCCATTCGCGCTGTAGTGGGCGTCGAAATGCAGGCGCCAGCGGCGCGCGCCCCCAGCGTTGCATTCGCCAACCTCGCGCGCGCGGGGCGGGCAGGTGCCGGGCCGGGGGGGGGGGGCAGGCGCAGGCGAGGGGCGCGGGCAAGGCGGACGGGGCGCCGACGGGGCCCCTTGGCCGAGGAGCCCTTGGCCGACGACGACGACGACGACGAGGTCGAGAGCGCCGCCCCGCCCAGGCGGCGGTGGCGCTTGTGCGCGCCACGCGCTGCAGCGCAAGCAATGGCCACTTGGTCCATGGGTGCTGCTCGACAGTGCGCGGGAACAGCTCCTGTCTTTTTCGCGATGCATCTCGGGCCGATGTCAGCGGCAATCCTGTGCTTTATCAGAATTCATGTTGACTGCGGCTTTTAATTTATGCGACTCATGTCGGGCCGATACCAGGAGTGGATTGCGGTGTCTATGATGGCTCCTCAAAGGCGATGTTGATATGTGGGGCATCGGTTTATATAATGTATGGGAGAAAAACGTATCTATTAAGATCCAATAGCTGGAAATACGCGTTTAGATCGTAGAGGTCTAGATAGATCGGAAAAGTGTATTTAGTCAGCCTGTCTAGATAGAGCCGAAACAACATATTCTCATTGTATTTGCAACGTCAAAACATGATTTGCAAGCTAGTTACAATTAAGCTGCTCTCGATCGACATGCGAGCTGCTTACATCGGACTTGCAAGCCCATGGCCAACGTAGTTCCTATCGCGACAAATGCTTGTTCCGGTTCCAGTTTCGGTTCCGGTTCCGGTTCCGGATAGGGATCACCCCTCATCCCCATCCTTTTCCATCCTGTCGCGACAGGTGCCGGTTCCGGTTCCCGTTCCGGTTCCGGATGGGGATCATCCCTCATCCCCATCCTTCTCCATCCTTCCCTGAGGTCTCATCCGGCTAAAATATAGCTGTCTTTCGCTACGGCTAAAAAAAAGCTGCCACAGCTATTTTTTAGCTGTGTACTTACATATGCGATGTAAAGCAGCATTTACACATATATACACATATATTCGACCGACAACTTAATACCTAACGAATTTGTGCATATGATATATTGCAACAGATGAAATTCATCAAAGAATATCATCCCTCTCTCTCACACACGTAAATATGAATGCATATACACACTACACACACGCACCTGCTGCAGCATGCAGTTTTTGAAAGCGAGCCGACCTCCATCCAGATATATGTTGGGTCCTGGTCTCCACGGGGCGTGCCCAGAGAGGGGAATGCGAGCGGTGCTTGGAGCGATGGCTAAGTGGCGGTGCGTTTGGCGCCGCCACTGGGCCACCCGCGGGCCGTTTGCAATTTCGTCTCTGGGTTGCCTCGGAGTGGAGCCCAGGGGGGCGTCTAGGTGCACAGAGTCTTGGGTGGGAGTCTAGGGATCAGGAGTCTTGGGCGGGAGTCTAGGGACCAGGCGTCTTGGGCGGGAGTCTAGGGACCAGGAGTCTAGGGCGGGCGTCTAGGCACAGGGAGTCTGTGTGGGTAGTCTAGGCACAGGGAGTCTGTGTGGGTAGTCTAGGGCGGGAGTCTAGGGCTAGGGGTCTAGGGCGGGCGTCTAGGGACAATGCGTCAGTCTAGGGCAGGTGGTCTAGTTGAATAGCCTATGGCGTTGATGTCTATGAGGACGCCTGTCCGATCACACTGTGTAGCATGCCGCAGTTCTGGGTCAAGGCATGGCCTCTGGAGGGAAGAGGTCGGCGTCGTCCGCCTCCCGCGACGGCCTCCAGGCCATCGCCAAACGCCACATCACAGTTCCAGATGGTGTGGACGGTGTCAAGTACACCACGAAGTTGGATGGCCCGCTCAACAGCACAGCGATCACCGCTGTGAGAGACATGCTCATTGAGATCCGAGCGTTGTCGCCGCATGGCGGCATCCAGCAGTCCATGCTCCCAGAGGCGCTCGCAGCGCACGGCAGGTCAATGGAGAGAGAGTGGCACCTCGGTCCCGAGGTGATGGCATGGGCAGAAGACGTTGCCAGGAGCATCCGTGCGATGTTGCGGCACGTTGCGACCGCGACGTGCAGGCCAGACCGGGTGCCGAGCTGGGCCGCCGTCTTCGTTGAGGACATGGGCCTTCCAACCCATCATCGCACCGTCCTCACACCCCCATCTCCACGCCTCCCCCGCACAGTGGGGGGGCGAGGAGGACGAGGACGATGATGCTGATGATGATGATGATGACAGTGATGATGATGCTGGTGATGTTGGTTTTGATGCTGCTGATGATGCTGATGATGATGATGATGCTGATGCTGATGATGATGGTGGTTATGCCGATGATGGTGATGGCGATGGTGATTGTGATGATGATGATGATGATGAGGATAGTGTTGATGATGGTGACGATGATGCTGGTGGTAACGATGATGATGGTGCTGGTGACGATGTTGATGCATGTCGAGCCCGATCCAGCAGGACTCGGATGGTGCTGCTGTCGGGGACGGTCGTGATGACGAACGTGATGTGGTGGGTGGCGGTGCTGCGACGGACCAGCGGGTTGAAACGCTGGACGGTCCGAACTCCAGGTATCAATGCAGCGCCAACGGGGTGTCAATGCATGCGATGACACCCCGTTGACGCTGCGTTGACGGTTGGCGCTTCGTGTGCTGGCACCCGTCACTTCCCTCACTGATTCAATCTCGCACGCCTCGTCATTGTGTCTCGCGTGTCGCGCCGATCTATCCATCCCTCAGTAGATACGTGCATATCTTGAGGTCATGTAGCACTCATGTCTTTCATGGTCCTGTATATACACCTGTCTCCCTCCCCATATCTTTCAACATGGTTGTGCACATACGCATATACGTGTGAAGAAATACATGCGTGGTCACTCCCATCCTGCATTCCGCCACCTCGATAGGACTCGACTGCCGACAAGACGTGGACGTACGGCATTGCCGCGGACATGCAGGTGGACGCACTCATCCAAAGCAACCGATCCAGCTCATCATCCTCCTGCTCCTCCTGCTCATCGTTCGCTCCATTCGTTGCTCTGCCAATCGTATCCTTTATCGTTCAGTCCCGTCCCGTGGATCACCTGGTGGTCAACACCACGCCCACATCACCCTCTGCCGTAATCCTCCTGTCGTGATCGGCATGCCTCCTTTTCGGAATGACCCTCCTCGTCGGCAGACCCACCTATCGCACCCGTCTCGACCTCCATTCCTAATCGCTCTCCTTCTCGTCGCCTTCCCCCCCTCAACGTCCGTATCACTATATTCATTGCCTCCGCCTCGACTTGTCGTCGTCATCGCCATCTCCGCCGCCGTTCCCGCCTGTCTGCGGCTCTCGGTAGGTGGCGTGGCGCGCGCGCGCGACGAAGCCGGACGGGCGCATGGAGTACGCCAAGGCCATGGCGAAGATGACGGATGCCGACGGCGTCGGGTACACTGTCGCGAAGTGGTCCGACGGCGACGCGTGGAGGGTGCCCGACGACCTCGGGCTGAACGACGGGCCTAAGCAGAGGTCCGAGGACGGCGTCATCTGGGAGGGCCACGCGCCAGACGACGCGAACTACAGGATCGTGCTGAAGAAGGTGAACAAAGTCAGCACCAGCTGGCTGGTCTTGTGGCATCCGCGGGCTGGTCAACGCGACGAGCAGAAGTGCCAGCTCATGGGGTGCGCGTCCGAGGAGGCGGCGAAGGTGTGGATGATCAGCGCTGCCAAGCGCTTGCTGTCAGGGGAGATCGACAAGCCGCAGATGGAGGCAGAAAAACGAGAGTGGCTTTCTACCAACGGCCTGGCGGTGAGGAAAAAACCAAGTGGTCAGACGAAGATCCTCAAGAGGCCAGCGGCATCCACGAGCATGCCAACTCCCCAGAAGCCGAAGGGGACGTCGGACGACGACATCGAGGAGCCCGAGGAGCACGCGGCGGACGAGGAGGGCGACGAGGACGGCTCCACCAAGGAGGAGAAGCTGGACGTCAACGAGGACGAGGAGGAGGAGGACGAGGCCAATGACGAGGTGGATGACGAGGGCGCGGGGCCAGAGCAGCAGCTGGCCGAGGCCATCAGGCGCACGCCGAGGCCAGCGGTGAGTACGCAGCCCGAGGTGATGAAGCGCCCAGCCGCAGTGACAGCGTCTGCGCCGCCTCCGTCGTCGTCGCCGCAGCAGGCGACGCCAGGGGGAGTGCCAGCCATGCCGCAGATTCCAGATTTTTTGTTTGATTGATGGGCGCCCCGTCGAGCTCGCAGCCATACAGCACTGCTGCCACACATGATCGCATGACAGATGCAGCTGGCAGCGTTTGCTCGACTTGCCCAGAGCTCAGAACATCTGATTGTGAATGTGCAATTCGCTGGTGCGAACCTTCATCATCCGTCGAGGCTGCCTGCGCACCGAGAGCCGAGAGCTGAGTTTCGCCGAGAGCTGAGTTCCGCCGAGAGCTGAATCACCGAGAGCTGAATTCGCCACCCCGCCGAGAGCTGAATTTCGCCGAGAGCTGATTTAGCTGGGCACAGCAGCTGAGCGTCGCCGAGAGCTGAATCGCCACCCCGCCGAACCCCCGAACGCCCGAACGTCCGAAAGATCGCCTAGGGGAAATTGACATTCGTCATCTTCCTCCTCCTCCGCCTCGTCAGCATCATCAGCATCGTCGTCATCAACATCATCACCCTCGTCCTCGCCATCTTCCTCGAGATCCCAAATGGTCACTCTGTCTCCTCTTTCTCATAGCCCGACTCCCCGCCCTCCTCCTCTACTGCCGTTCATCATTATTCCCCCTCATCCTTATCCTCCTCCACCTCCGCCCACAGATTGGGGGTCACCCGCAGCAGCAATGACCAAGAGGGAGGGCCCTGATGGGGTCCGTGCAGTGGGGGCAGACTCCACCGAACTGGCTCCGCATGACGACCATCGGACAGGCGATTTCTCGCGGCGCCGCCGCCACCAAGGAGAACGACGTGGAGGACATGCGGGGGGAACAGCAGCAACACCAACACCAACAACAACAATGCCGACAACAACAAACGCATCACGAACCTCAACATTACCAGCAACAACGGCAGTCGCACCACCAACACCAACAACACCAACAACAACAACGATAACAACAACGGGAATACCAATGAAACCACCACCCATAACCACAACCACACCAATATCAACAGCAACACCAACAGCACAAACAACACCATCAACACCAACATCAACACCAACAACAACACCAACGACAACAACACCAACACCAACAGCACCACCAACAACAACCACCACAACACCATCTCACATCTGGCCCTGGGACTCCGAGCGCACGCACCCGTGGACCCTCCCCGCCGATGCGCGTGCCCACCCCCGCCCCCCCTATGGTCGACGAAGATCGGCACCCCCTTGTTTTCCTGCGGGTCGGGCAATGTGCGACTGGGCCTCAATGGATCAGAGCTCGGATGAGGATGGGACGAGGAAAACAACAAACATAATCAGGAGGAAGGGACTCGAGAGAGACGGGAGGGACCAACAGATAATGATATTGACAGCAAGATGATGATGGAGGGGGAGTGCGAGAAGGCGAGAGGGAGATAGAGAGAGAGAGGGAGAGAACGTGAGAAAGACTGCGCCCCCAGGAGCAGCCATCGCCATCTCGGAGGAGCCAGTCACCGACGCCGCCGACTGCAGCCCGCGCCGTGATCGATCTCAGTCCCGACACGCTGGCAGTCGAGAACGGTTTCAGGATTGGCGACGAGTTGTTCGTCCCCGATGGCTTCGACGACCAGCTGCTGCGCGATTTAGGCGTCCCCAACTTGCCCGACAGCGCCGGCCCGCCAGATGTTCCTCCCCAGTGCACGCAATTCACTGACGCACAGCGCCCCCTTAGTGATTCCCAGGGCACGTACCCGCAGGACTCTCCACCGCCTGGCCCCTGGTCCTGTCGTGAGCTCGGTGAGCCACAAGAAGCTACCCTGGTCGAGGACCTCGACTGGTCCATCCAATACCCCTCGGCCCGCGCCCGCCACGTGCCACGCACGGACCCCGCCCCTGCCCCGTTCCCCGTCGCCCCGCTTCTTGGGATCGACGGGGCGCGCGGAGGAGACGCTCTAGGATGGGCCGCAGGATGGCGAGGGGGATGTTGGAGCTCGAAAGTGAGTTCGGAGATGGGGGGACTGGGACGAGGAGAAAGATCGCGAGGAGGAAGATGGGCTGAATCAGGAGCCATAGGATGAAGACGAGGATGCTGATGATGATGATGATGCTGATGATGATGATGATGATGATGATGCTGATGCTGATGAGGAGGATGACATGGAGGAGGAGATGGGGGATACAGACATCGGAACCCGACGTGGCCCTCGCAAGGACGGAGCGGCCTATGGGGACACGCTGAAGGAAGGGCCCGAGCTGATCAACACGGGCGAGCTGGTCAACAAGGGCGAGCTGGTCAACAAGGGCGAGCGGGTCGACAAGGGCGAGCGGGTCGACACGGGCGAGCTGGTCAACAGGGGCGAGCTGGTCAACAAGGGCGACCTGGTCAACAAGGGCGAGCGGGCCGACAAGGGCGAGCGGGTCGACAAGGGCGAGCTGGTCAACAAGGGCGAGCTGATCAACAAGGGCGAGCTGGTCAACACGGGCGAGCTGATCGACAAGGGCGAGCTGATCGACAAGGGCGAGCTGGTCAACACGGGCGAGCTGATCGACATGGGCGAGCTGATCGACAAGGGCGAGCTGCTCGACTCTGACCCGACGCCGTTCCAGATCTTCGAGCGGGTGAACATGATCATCGATCAGACCATCGACGAGAGGGATATACCCCCCCACCTGTCTCATCGTACTCACTGGCTCCCTTCTCGTTCCACTCCTCCATCACCTCCACCCCTCCCCTCACCCTCCTACTCCTCATCCCTCTTCTCGCCATCCCCCCACATCCTCATCTTGATCCTCCTCCTCCTCAAACCTCCACGGAACAGTGCTGACTCGAATCGGCCAATGGCGATCCAGCCCGCCCTTCTCGCAATCCACCTTCTCACTATCACATCCTCCTTCCCGATCGCGAGGACAATGAGGACGACCTCCTGAAGCCGCTGATCAAGACTTCGATCACCGACGGCGCGACGATCGACTGCGAGCCCGTGCCCGAGACCGATGCAGCGGACGACGAGGTCGTGCGGGCGGCGGCAGCATCATCACGCAGGCCGAGATGCGCGGCGGCGGCGGCAGGCGGTGGCGCTCCTGTGCGCGAGCTCCGTCGTCTCCCCGATTCCGCCCCCGCCGCCATCGGCAGGCCCCTCGAGACGCCGACGAAGAGTGTGAAGAGGACATCGGTGTTGTCAGACACCGACATCCGAGCATGATGGGGGAGCATGTTGGTATTACACCTCCTCCTGTCTGGACCCTCCTCTCCATTTTGTTCACCCGCAACACCCCGCCTCCGCGAACGTATCGCATGCCTCTCCCATGGCAGGCGAGGAGGGGGGGCGAGGAGGAAGAGGAGGAGGAGGTGGAAGAGGACGAGGAGGATGAAGAGACGGATGAGGCCAAATCATGCAACCTCAGCCCCAGGAGCCCCCTGGACGACTTCAACATCAAGGCTGATGAGATCAGCGGCGTGGTGGGCAGCTCGGAGCCAGACGAGGACAAGATCCTCAAGGAGCTCAAGGAGCTCATGCGGAGCCCCCCCCCCCCCCCTTCGAGCAGATGAGAACGTGGGCTGGCGCGAACGGCAGCTTCGCCGACGCCAGTGCGCAGGAGCCGATGAGCGAGAAGGACAGGCGCGAGAAGGAGTTCTGGGAGGCCCTCGAGCAGGATGGGTACACGTTCGGGGCCAGAGGCGCCGCGGGCAACCCAGCGGCAGGGAGGTGGTAACGCGAGCTGGCCAACAACGAGGACCTGGCCAAGAGGTACTCCGAGCGCGGCGTCGGGCTCAAGGGCAGGGGGCTCTGGGCGAAGCAGGAGCAGTTCAGGGCGGAGTGGGCCAAGGGGGAGCACACGTCGTTCAAGGAGACGAAGGAGCTCACCACGACCATGCGGAAGGAGTGGGAGAAGAAGGGTCAATACCTTCCATTGGCCCGCATAGCCTGGAAGGAGGGCGGCGGCAAAAGTGGTTGGGCCGCCGCGGTGAAACATTACGCGAAGTGCATCGCCATGGGAGGGCCGTTCATCCTGTACGATGGGTCCACGAAGAACCTCAAGGTGCTCTACACGATCCAGACCTACACCGAGCACTTCTCGGAGGCGTGGGGCCGCCACCAGCAGTGGGCCCGCGCTGCATCGACGGCGACGGCGGCTGGATCGGGCAGCGCGGCGGCGGCGACGGCAGATGGCCCCGAGGCGAAGAAGATCAAGACGGACATCGAGGCGCCTGCATCTGACCAGGCGGCAGCTGCTGCGACCTCCGCGGGCTCAGGATCCACAGCCGCGGTGGCCAGCGCCAAGAAGAAGGCCAACAAGAGGGGCGCCGACGAAGCTGGAGGGCCACCTGAGAAGAAGGAGAAGAAGGCGAACCCGCTGCTCGAGTACATGAAGCCCGCCAAAGACATCATTGCCCTGTGCATGTCCGTGATGGTGCAGGCGCACACGATTTTGTCCGACATCGAGTGCGACGAGTCCTGGAAATTCGCGAAGGATGACCCGTCCCGCACCAAGGATCTGAAGCAGGACGCGTGGGGCCTTGTTATCTTACCTCACTCGTCTTCCTCTCATCCTCGCCGCCACCCTCCTCTCTAGTCTATATATATATATATATATATATTCCTCATCCTCCTCGTTCTCATCATCATGATTCTACCCCCCCCTCCCCTCGCCCCCCTGTGCGAGGGGTGAGGGGTGAGGATCAGGAGGAATCTGAGTGCTAGGAGGATGCTTGAATGAAGCACGCAAGTTTGGATATCGATGGGGAACTGATAGCAGGAGGACGAGGATGAGGAGGATGAGGACGAGGAAGAGGACGCCAACCTAAATGATGGGGAGGACGCTGGCTTTCCAAACTTCTGTTGTCATCCCAGGCCCAGAAGCACGTCCTGGATGAGATTAACAAGGTCCCGAACCTCAGAGACCTCCTCTCCCGAGACATGGCCGAGGTCAGGAAGGCATTGGACGAAGACGCGATGAAGGCCGTCCTCATTGGCTCCGTGAATCTCGCCAAGCCCCTGGAGAAGCTGCGCCGCCAGAACAAGACTCTCCTTGGGGACCGCGACACGAGGGCCAACCTGGACGGCAGCGACTAGCGGGGGGTGTGCAACTAAAAAGGTCGAGGGTGATCGTTGCGCGGGAGAAATGTCGAGTGGAAGGCGTTTTCTCGTAACCACGGCTGGATTCAACTCGAATGCGTGTCGATCCAGGTCGGGGCAAGTTGAAAACCGAAAAAACTTATCTGGATGCGAAATATCACGCGAAACCTAGGCGAGCCGGTAGAAATCACGCCCGAGCCGGAAAAAACCACACTGGGGCCGGGAATCTTCGGGGCGTCATTGCGTTGAAGGTCCGTTGACACCTGGATGTTGAAGGTACGTTGAAGGTTTGTAGAAACGACCGAATGGCCCGATACATCCGCACGTTGTGGCGTTGACACCCCGATCCGTTGATACCCCATGTGCCGTTGACGAGCCGTTGAAGGTTCGTTGACACCTGGTAAGTGACCAGTAGCTGCAAAAATGCTTGAGTTTCGTTGTGTTTGGTGGGAAACCCCGCAGCGATCACCCCGACCTTGAGCGCACTAGCTTGGGGTCACGGATATCAGGCATCAGCCATCGTATATCGCCCACGATATCCTCTTACCTGGTACACCAAGTGATCTAGCATGTGATTCCTGCAGCTCGCGCTGCAACGTGGCTTTTTTTCTATGCGCGTGTTCTTGAGATTCAGGATGCACCATCGACCATGGGCTCGGCTGACATCTCAGCCACCTCGACCCCCTCCAGAAACGATCGCAAGGCTCGCGCAGCCCCTAGCCTTTCCAGAAACGATTGAGTCCTGGTTGTAAACATTGGTGTGCATCATTCGATTGCAGTTTGAAGCTTCGCCGCGCTGTCAGACTGTATTTATCTTACTCCTCTTCTGTCCTTCCTCCCTCCCTCCTCCGCCTTCACCTTCCTCTTCACCTCCTCCTCATCATCATCCTCGTCTTCCTCCCCATCTTCCTCCTCCTCATCCTCGCTATCCTTGGTCTGTCACTTTTCCTCCTCCTCATCCTTCATCTCCTTCTCCGCCTCATCATCCGCCTCATCCTCCTCATCCTCCTCCCTCTCCACATCCCCGCCCCCTTTTCTGCCTCCACCTCATCCTCATGATCCACCTCTTCCGCCCCAACCATCCGTCCTTTCTATTCGATCCCAATGGCTGCAATGCCCGCGCCGAAGCTGCTTGCACCGTCTGCGTTTTTTTTGTCTCTGCACACTGCGGTCGCAGTGTGAGCTTGCCCCGCCAGGGCTCTTGGGGCACTTGCCCTGGCGCGTGACATCTCGGTTGCGTCTGAGATGAATCAGGGCGGGCTGGCGCGGATCGTTCGACCCAAACGTTTGATTCTATCGGATCGACAATGGCTCTACATCCTAGAAATCGTCCTAGACCACCAGCTTTTAAACCTGTGCTTTAAACCTGTGAGACTCTGCAGCCGCCCAAATCAAACCCCATTGCGCGAACGTGTACAATGCCCCTCTTGTCTCTCGGGCTCGCCATGTCGAGATCGAGGAGTCGGAGCAGACGAGCACGGCGACGCACTGAACATGCTCGGCGTGTGCATGGAGCAGAGGCCCTCAAATTATTGTTAGGCCTGTATGCTCAGTGTAAGATTTCGGCGCAAGACTTCGCGATCATTTGCTGGCACCTCGACCGAGCGGGTACGCCAGGAAGTGGTTTCGCCATGTACGGGCAGAGCCCAGGCCAGCAGACTGGCAAGTACCAGAGCAACCTAGATAAAGTATTACCCCAGCCCGCGCTGCTGTACACTATAGTTACTCCTGGGAATTGGAACACGAGTGCATCTAGGAAGCCATTGTCGATCCAATTCAGAACGGCGTTTGAGTCCATTGACGCCGAGCTGCGGTCGAACAGCCAGTGTTTGACCATTTTAGACGGAGCAGATGAGGATCGCGCCAAGTGCGCGCTGGATACAAAAGCATATCGTTTCCACCCAGCTGTTGTCCGAGCCAGGGACGCCCAAGAACCTCAACCCCTACCCGTTGGACTGTATATCGACGGTATTTCGTATCAAAATGGGGCTTCTGGTAGACAAGACTCCGTCATCGGGTTCTGGGCAATAAACTTAGTGACGTCGAAACGGCACCTGCTGGGAGGGATAAAAGATCGCGATGGATGCCGCTGTGGGTGCAAACAGTGGTGTACTGTGTATCCTGCGCTCTGTGCGCTGTGCGCGCCTTAGTGCCGCGAATCCCACGGCGTGTGTGATGTGCGGGGGTGGGTATGTCACGTGTTTGACTGGTGGTCGGGCAGCTCGCCACGCGCTGGACTCGGCTCGAATTGCTGGCAAGATGCAGCGTGTTGTGCACGGGATCGGACCAGGTCGGGGGTCGGTGGTGCCTCGTGCCATGGGATTCAATGGCATCTGAGGCAATGGATGTTTGTGGCGCTCGGAATGGGGCGATTTCCTGAACGTCGGCACGACGGGACGGAGTGGGATGACTCTGACACTCTTGGAGACCAGCGGGCCATGGCCAGAAAATGCGTGTTACTCTGGGTTAAAGGTGATTGGTCAGAACACAGCAAGCAAGACCTTGGGGCTGTCGTCGTGGGCCAGCCGCTACAACCCGTGTCAATACTGTTGTTTGGTGAAAGACGGGCTGCACTCAATGAATGAGTGCATGGTATGCGATCCCGCCACTCCGACGTTCCCATTGCGACAGCACGATGACTACTAACGTTCCTGCACTGTTTGCGAAGTTCACATAACGGCCGAGACCCATCTCGATCGGAAGCGCGTCGCCGATTGCATCGATTGGGCTCCTAAACCTGGCAGGAGGGGGCCCACTCTAATATCGGACCTGGTCGTCGGGGGGGTGCAGCTCAAGATTGGGGACCGACTCGACCCGTCGCCCTCCCTGTTGGGCATCCTCGCATTCCCGCGTGCCGCCCTCCCGCTAAAAGCTGTATTCTGGAGGTCCAGACGGGGTGCCGATGGTCTGGCATTGGATGCGGTCGTGCACAGGCCACAGGAGAGGGCCAGACGGGGATCCCGCCAGGAATGTGAGGTGGAGATCGGGCGTTGGACGGGGATTAACACATGGGGGGTATTTGGGGGGGCCGATGCAATTCAACACATGCTCCTGGGCCCCTGGCAACCCGACCCCCGACCGTGCTCACCCGCCCACTATTCCTCCGAATCATCACCCCCCCTCAACCCCTCGCCCATCGCCATATCTCCTCCACCATTCCAACGAGCAAGGACCGATCCGTCTTGTCAAGGTGTCCGCTGTTTGACGGGTCCTTGGAATCATCTCCAGCAAGGACCCTTGCTATCGATAGCCTCCACACCCTTTATTGCGGCCCAGTGCAAAAGTTCGCTTCGGCCAGCCTCTGGAGAGCATTGAATTCGAACCCCTGGGACTGCCGAGGGAGCCTCCAGCAACGACTCGAGATAGGGTGTCGACGGCTGTCGGCAGACATGGATGATTGGTTCGCTGCTACTTACATGCGCCATGGTAACACTAGAAAAATATGATATTTCACGTTGAAGTCTATGGGGCAGACGGCTACTAAGAAAGTGCACAATCTATCCAAGCATCCAGGGTGCACGAGGAGTTTCAAAGCTGCCGAGACTGGTATTATCCTAGAGTTCGCGGTGCATGTGCTCGAGACGTCAGGCGGGTCTGCTAAATTTGGTGAGCCGCTGATGCATGCAGGACATTCCCTAATTCGATACTTGGATCTTGTGCGGCAGAATCCGTGCATAGTGGACGATGATGTGTGTGCTGAGCTTATGGCGTGCATGTGCGTGCACCTACGTTGTTGCGAGCTGACGGGCATCGACCTCACTCCGAAGCATCATCTGTGTGTCCATATGACCGACAGGCGAGCTCTCGGATTGTGGATTGCCTCAAGCTGGATCAAACAAACCGCAACAACTTTCACACGTATAGTTGCTCCTACATCGGGGTCGCTCCCTAGCTTGAGGCAATCCTCATTCCAAATCTCGGCCCCCAAGGGGGTAACGGGTTGCGTGGCGCCTCGCACCCATTCGCCAGTCGCGCCGCCTCCGCCCTCTGGCACTGGGCCCCGCGCCCTCGACCAGGCGCAGTTCAACCTGCTACATCTATCTCTCGGCGTAGCGGGGGCGGAGGCAACGCGGGTGGCAAACGGGTGCGCGGCATCACTCTCTGGACCAGGATCCAAGATCACGGCTCCCTGAAAATGTAAACTGTTTCATTGACGAAACATTGAATCTGCCAGTGAGGAACATTGCGCGCTTCGCTCATAGGGTTACGTTTTACAAGAGGATCCACACATTCATAGATCTGCAATCCCAGTTGAACCTGATTCCATATATACCAGGGGGGGAATGGCTCGCGCTGGTGCGTGGCTACTAACATTGGCATTGCTGGTGCGTCTGGTCGGGGCAGGTAAGAAGGCCTCAAAGAGGCCCGCGTGCTGCATTGCTGATCATCCTGAGCATCCAGTGTTTGAGGAGGCCCGTCGTTGGGCCCGATCCCGCGCTGAGTTCTATTCTGAACGTGGCTATGTGTGCAATTTTGCGAGCCCTGATGTCAAGCTATCGACCTACAACGAATTATTTCGTGAGGTGCTGCAGAAGGCGCCTACTATCGCTCGCACCGTTGCCTTTGCAGAATTATTTGCAGGTTATGCTGACACCACCGATTGCGTTACTCGTCGGGGATATCGCGCGTACGCGTTCGATAGGAAGCACGGCGATGAGTTACAGAACATATGCACAGTGGGGGGGATCATGTACGCATTCTATCTGGTCACAGCTGTGAGTCGGTCTGGCCTACATTGCTCGCCACAATGCAGCTCTTGGATTGGAATGGCTCGCGGCCACAGTGGCCGGCGCAACAACTCTATCGAGGGCGATGTGGGACGCGAGGACGTGAGGGAGGCAAACTGGACAGCTTTCATCTTGTCAGGGGGCTGGGTAACACCACAAGACAATCACTACCCCCAACCTATTGACGACACGAGCTAATGTTGTTAATAGGGGCTGTTGAATGGTGTAGGTGGTGTAACACGTGACAGGGACGTGGGAATACGACGCGGGGTGAAACCTATGAACAGGACATGATGACGATGAGGGGGAGAGGGGATGTACGCTCAACGCTGGCATGCCAAACTCCTTTAATTTTGGAGGTTGGCAATGCACGCGCACGTCCATCAACGCACCGTCAACGTGCATTCAACGCATCCGTTGAATGTTGGTTGTCGTGTGCGCGTGTTATGACCGCAATTGCCCCCCGCCCATCACCACCCCTTCCCCCGCGCCTCTACGCATGCCCCTTCGGCATCAATGCCACCCGCTCACGGTTGGTGGACGGGCGGCGACGTGACCTTGTATGATGCTGGTGAACATGTGATACAAAGAAGACGACGAGGCGCGGGTGTGCGGAGGGGCGGTGCGGGGCTGGGGCCAATTGCGATCCGCTTGCGCGGGCCATCCACCCTCCCTCCGAAGGTCACAATTGGTGGTGTATTCGGTCACGCGGGGTGTGAGAGTGGTGATTGAGCAACCGTTGAATTCATTACTTTACAAGTGGACAGACCTTCAAAGTGCAATGGATCTAGTGGGGATGGTACGTTTCACCTCGTGCATGGGAGGGTTCGGATACAAGACCCTCAAACGCCTCGAGTTTTACGCTACATGTGACGTTGCGATTGATAGCCTGGTCAAGGGGGTTAAGGATTTCAATCGGCCTGATGACGCAGGGAGTGCGATCTATGATATGACTCCCCGATCGGCGAGCGCTGATGTCACGAAGGGTTGGAAGCGCAGGGGTTGGGTGACTGGCAACAAAGATGGTCTTAAGGACTCAGCGCGATACCCTGGGCCTTTTTGTGCTGCCCTGGCTGAGGTCGCAATTGGCGGCATGAGCGACGCGGGGCGTTTGGCCACGCGACTTTAATATGACCATTTACGTTCGGGAAGGAAGGACATGCGATATAGGGGTGACTATGTGTACACCAATGAATAAACATGATATACGCACACTGTACACGTATGCTCATGGCACCGCCTACCTTCATATGCGGCGATGCTCGCTGTGCTGTTTTTTCGCTTTCACCGACGGTGATCAGCCGTGCGGCGTGCCTCGCAGAGCAGGAGTTTTGGGCCGCATGCCGCCCTCAGCCATGCTCAGTCATGCAAATGCTTCACACGCATCTCCATCATCCTAAGCTGCCCCACGCAATCCGATCAGTCATACAATGCTTGTGTGGTAGCTTACAAGCGTGCTAGACTAACAGTGTGAACCCACGCCCACCAACCGACATCTTTGAAACACAGGCACGTACACAACCACCTACGCAACTCCGTACCTATACGTACGCACGCACGCTCACACGCACACGCACACACACATACACATATATACACACGCACACACACAACCATTAGCAACGCACACACACAAAAGCATACACCCATTTCGTCACACACACACACACACCCATACACGCACACACACACACACACACACACACACACACACACACACACACACACACACACACACACGCGTCCCATCTCTCTCTCGCCCGCGCATACGCACACACGCCTGTGACCTAGCTGCACAGCACACCGCATTCTGACATCGAACCGCCCTCCATCCATACATAAGGTGGACCTTGGTCCACACGAGGCGTGCCCAGAGAAGGGATTGCGAACGGGACGTGGAGCGCTGGCTAAGTGACGGCGCGTTTGGCACCGCCACTGGGCCACCCACTGGCCGCTTGCAAAGGCATCTCGGGGCTGCCTCGGAGTGGAATCCAGGGGCGTCTAGGGACGCGGAGTCTAGGGCGGGGGTCTAGGGGCCAGGAGTCTTGGGCGGAATTCTAGGGCAGGCATCTAGGGCGGGAGTCTAGGCACGGGTGGTGGCATGAGTCTAGGAGTCTGGAGTCTAGGGCCAGGAGTCTCGGGCTGGAGTCTAGGGACAGGGAGTCTAGGGGGGCGTCTAGGGCCAAGGAGTCTTGGGCGGGCGTCTCGGGAACAAGAGTCTAGGGCGGGAGTCTAGGGACAACTGGTCTACGGCATCGGTGCGAATCCCAAATCTCGATGTCCACCCACCCACCCCTTCAGGCTCAACACCGACAGATACAAGCAGTCGAGTGTCCGAGGAGAGTCCAGCGACGATGAGCATGTCTAAGGAGGATGCCACCGACTGGATCGCTGGCGGGTGGGATCCAGAGCTGGTGGGGCAACTGGCCAGACTTGGCGCGAAATGATTTTTACGGCCGTCGGCAGACCTCGTTGACCATCGATCTCGCCACTCGTATCCACATCTCCACAAGTTATGCTAACCATGCCCCCCCCCATTTCGCGCCCAGTCTGGTCGGGCGCGCCACCAGCCATACAATTCGACTAACAACCCATCAAATCGAAACATCACGGCACATAATAAACCAACAAAACAACCTGACTGAACACGCGAGCGACTCACGTCAGACCGAACTCGACCGCCGCATGCACGATAAACTGGGGAGAGCGTTGAAACGGTCCCGCGAGGATCGGCCGAAAGAGACCGCCAAGTTCAAAATTGAAATCGAACATGCATCAGGTGCGTGGTCCGAAATAACCAGGCACTGAAAGATTCTACATCCACCACGTCTCCCATCATCATCCTGCCCCCCCTTGCCCACCTCTCGCGTCCGCTCAGGGTGCCAACCCCCAACGATGCATCACTGCATCGTCAACGCGCGCGTTGACGGTCTGATACTCCTGCACGGTGTGATGCTTCGTGTAAGTTTGGTGCGCACGTGTGGCGCTAGGTGGGGGAAACGGGGGTGATGGTAGACATGGTGGGTAACTACTTGCGGGGCGCCTTGTCATTTTCAGCCACAGTGCCCAAAACATGTTCAAGCTCGGCGTTCACCGCAGTGGCGGGGGGGACCTCCTGGCTGTCAACCCTTTCGCATCTAGCAACTCGTGCCCTCCCCGCCCGACCGAACCTGACGAACCATAGTCGGATGACGACGCAGCGTTGCCAGACCTTTTCGCCCCATACGGGGCCTAGGCACAGCTGAACACCGCATGTACGCCGCATTCGCGGCCGAACACTGAAGCAATAACGGACAAGGGACGAGCGGGCGGAACGGTGAAGAATAGAGAATGACTACATGATCGGGAGGTCGCGGCATCGTCGGAAGGAAGGGAGCTGGGCGACAACAAGGCGAGGAGAACGATGAAACTAAACAGATCAACAGGGGGACGCAGATGGCAGGGACGATGCGAAGAAAAGAATACGCCATGGCGGGAGGGCGACGCGGATGATAATGATGGGGACAGAACGCAGGATTGCGCGAACGAAGCAAACGGGGAGGTTAAATGGCGGAGAACGGGATGCTATGACGAGGGAGTTTCCTCCTCCCGCCACGTTCCCTTCCCCCCTTGTCTTCGTCAATATCTATCATTATCAGTGCCTCCTGGCCCGTCTTATCGACGCCCGCCACGTTCCCTTCCCCCCTTGTCTTCGTCAATATTATCATTATCAGTGCCTCCTGGCCCGTCTTATCGACGCCTCCTCTACGCCTTCCCCAACTTCGCCCCCCCCCCCCCCCCCCCACCCCCCCCCCCCCCCCCCCCCCCCCCCCCCCCATCGCGTCAACGCATATGGTTGTCAATGTAACGTAAACGTGCGGTATGGCATGTATCAGCGCGTTTATTATTTACCATGGCAACGTGTTGCGCGTGCTCGGGCCCACCGCACCGCCGAAGATGTGCTTACTTTGTAACATATCCTTAAAAGTATTACGTAATGGCATCTCCATATAACGACGGGTGATATGCCATGTTGCACGATTGCGGGGAACGTCGCACCATATCTTGCTTACGCTGGCTAAACTAAGATTAATGTACGTTCGTCATTAAATCTTCCAGTCATCATTGCATGTCCCTTCGTAGTTATAATCGATGTTGCATATTGCGCGGCTGAAAAGTGGCGCGGTGCACGCCGCGCGCGCAAAACAACGCCTGCGCTGCGTTTATCTTGCAGTTTCATCAGCGCACCCAAACCCGCAGCTAAACGATATTATACTACAACTAAAAAACTGTTCGTACTTGCCGGCTATTTTTAAGCTGTTTGAGACCTCTGGGTTATTGCGATATGTTGCCTGGCCGAAAGTGAGGTCGTGCATGCGGGCGGAGGGCTGAATGTACATTAATTGGCATCTGGGTTTCCATCCGACTACGCGCTGGTCGGTTTGGCGGGACTCGCAACTAATGGGCCTGGGTGCGACTAGACCGCGGCGCATGCGCAAAAACAGTTGCGCGTAGTCGGGCGCGAGGGGGACTGGGTCGGCATGCGCGGCCGCGTGCGTGGTCGGGATAAGCGGGGCACGCGCGCGGCATGAATCGTGCGCTAAACCGAAGCACGCGCGCGGTATCGCGCGAGCACACATGCAAAAGGTCCAGGAAGGCCCCGACCCTTGACAGCGCGCGAATAAATTTAGCCGCAGTTATAAATGTTTTATCCATAGGGCGCGTAAGCGTATTTATCTAAGTAGCTTGCGCCATTCCGACGACCCTCAAGAAAACGTGATAGCGTATTGCGATCGTTGAAATTTTGGAATGGCATCCGGTTCGCCCCGCCACCGTGTCTGGTCTCGGCGACAGGAGCTTCTTGGATGCGTATTATGAAAGGTCCCTTGGGGTGCGTCCCGGGGGCGTCTTGGGAACGCCTGGGAAAGGAGTTCCTGGTGCCTCCTGAGGTCCTCTTGGCGGCGTGTTGGGAGCCCTTTCTGTTTTTTTGTCGGGGCCTCTGTGGGGCGCCTCGAGGGCCCCCGGGGGGGGGGGGGCTATCGGGGCCATCTTGGGGGGAAAAAAGCTCAACATGCCAATTTGTATGTCACCTACTGGGCTCCACTTGGGGCCTCCCTGGGGTTCCCTGGGTTCCCTCCGGGGCGTTTGGGAAGCCCTTGGGGTCGGGTGGGGGCCCTCTCGGGTTTGCCAGGGGTCCTGTTGGGGGCTTAACTGTTTTTTGTTAAACGATTACGATGGCGATAATGATGCCCGTTGTGCTTCTGATATGGATTCGTCTGTAACTCCAAGGCTTATGCATTGGAACAAGTGGGATGTCTCACAGGAAACGCATAATATGTCAAGATGGTTTTTTTTTCCAGGACGGCCAAATGCCTTTGTGCGCCCTGCATGGGCCGCAACGTGTCTCTCGCCAGCGTGCAAGAGGCGTTCCTCCGCGCCCCCCCCCCTCCTCGCGCCCCCCCCTTCCTCTTCGCGCTCCCCCCGTCATTCCTGTATTAGTCCTCCCCTGCCTCCTCCACCGTCTCCCTCGCCCTGTCATCCCCCTCTCCTCCACGTCCGCCTCGCCCCAGTCCACCAGTATCCCTCCTCTTCCTTCTCATCCACCTCCTCCCTCATCCACCCCCTCCTCCCCATCCACATCCCCACACCCCCCCCCCCCCCCCCCCCCCCCCCCCCCCCCCCCCCCCCCCCCCCCTCCCTCCCCCCCCCCCCCCCCCCCCCCCCCCCACCCCCCCCCCCCCCCCCCCCCCCCCCCCCCCCCCCTCCCCCCCCCCCCCCCCCCCCCCCCCCCCCCCCCCCCCCCCCCCCCCCCCTCCTCCGCCCCCTCATCGCTCCCCGACTGCTGGCAGAGGGCCAGGGGTTGAGGGCGGTTGCCTGCTCCTTCCTGAGTGGCGCAAGCTTGTTATGTGTGCGTGTGTTGTGTTTATGTGTGCGTGTGCGTGCTTGTGGTTTATGAGGGTTTGGGCTGGGATCACCCGCCTCGAGCTTGCATTACTCAGGCCGCGGCCTTAGCCTTAGCCTTCGCTCTGTGGGCCTTCGCGCTCCACTTCGCCCGACCAGAATCCACATGCTGCTTTGCCAATGGTTTGTTGACGGATGCATGGGCGCCGTCAGGCGTCGGCTCCACCTCGAACAACCATTCAAATATGTCCTCATCCGTGCCGCACAAGTGCTCTGGCACACAGACTGAACATCCTCTGTGACGGTAGCAGCTTATCTTAACCGAATTGACTGGCCTGCCCCGCTGTACCCGCAAAACCTGTCTACCACCTAGATGATAGTAGCCTTGAGGGCTCTTATCTGACAAAAGTTGCCAAGGCTCCTGAGGGGGATCTGGCGGGGGAGGGAGTGGTGGGCCATCCGTGGAAGACCCCGCAGCTGGAACCCATGGGGCCCCCTCGACCTCCTCCAAAAAAGGAAATGCTGCCTCGGCCATTGCTGCACCCTCTTCCTCGTCTGGAAAAATCATCGGCAGGCGGGCGACCATCTACGTGGAGAGGGCCTGGGACCACTGGTGGATGTTGCCATTCGGCCATGTAGTCGGGCAGCTTCCCCTCCATGTGGACGGCCTCGAGCTCCTCCACCTCCTCGATCTCAGACTGGCAGTCCGAATCAGCCATGTCGAGAGCACGCTCATCATGAAGGTCAGGCCGGTCCTCGCGTACGAATGGCTCTGGCTCGTCGGCGATGGGCAGGAGTTCTTCGGGTACTCCAGGCGGCAGGGGGCCCTCAGGCAGAGCACCTGCGACTGCACGTCCACGTCCGCGCCCGCGTGCTCGGCATCCACGTCCTCTGTTGCCGCGTCCTCGGCCCCCGCGCTGCCTTGCAGGATCTCGGTCTGTCATCGCCTGGGCCTCCTCGCCGAAGGGGTCGCCCTCGCGCATCTTCGGACCGCCTCCACCTCGACGATAAAATGCCAAAGGTTTCTTCATGCTTGGATCCCAGAGGCGGCCGATGAGCTTCAAACCTATGATTTTTTATATCCTCAGCGTCCCTGTGTCGTGGCAGACCTCGTAATCGGCGATGTACATGTCCATATGCTGCAGTTTGTCGATGAGTAAGTTTATCCATTCGTCCGACGTGTTGGTATCGATAGCTCGATGCCTGACGCTGACCCTGCTCTGCCGCTCCGCGATATTCACCCAAGACGGCAGCGCCAACTCCTTGAGCACAGAGTGGCCGCCGCCCCGCGCTGACCACACCCGCGAGAACCCCCCCCCCCCAGCCCAGGACCGCCAGACCCCCGATTTAACGAAACGTCGGGGCCAGAAAAAAATCTGTTTACAGGGGAACGGGCGCCGCGGGCGGCGAAACATCGGGGCCCGAAACCTATATTTTTACCGGGCAACGGGCGGCGCGGGCGGCGGCCATTCCGAGCCCGACGCGTCTCCTCCGACACTACGTCGGCATGCTTCTCGAACTCGTTCAACGCCACGTCGAAAACGCGCGGGTTGAAGGTGACGTCGGTGACCAAGCTCGCAAACCTCATGTGGCCATCACCGTGGACAGCTCGGCCTGCAATGATCAACAATACGTCCGAGGCGCCATCCTCGCCCTTGCCAGCATTGATAGACAGCAAGAAAGTGTAGATTCCCTTTTCCACGACATCCCAGGCTGCTGGAACCCTCGACCCAGGTCTGTCGGCATTCCTCGCCGAACGTGACATACCCCAAGGGTCGATCTCGTCTGTGTCCGTGAACTTGGTCTTGAAATCTGGGGTGGCCCTCCTCTCGACGAGGTCAACGTCGAACACGGCGCTGTCCTTCGGCCACCCGTGCTGAACGATGTACTGGCCGAGCTCGTCTGGCGTAGAAAAGGGGCTCGCTCTTCTGCCGCCTCCCCACCACAGTTCGTAAGGTTGTTGTACTTGCTCATGTTGATGCTGACCTCCACTATGCCGCCCATCAGTGTAGGCTTCTGCGTGGACATCTTGATCTGCATCTGCATAAAACTCCCTGAACTCCTCGCCGTGAGCTAAGCATTCGCTCCAGGTCATCCGTGATCCTTTCGACTTCCTAGCATCTTCGAGGTGCCGATTCTTCGCCAACATGCATCGGCTAAGCCCGCGTTTGGTGCCATCGCCATCGGCCTCTTCACTGGCCGCGCGGTCTCCTGGTAGCAGGTTCGGGTTCGGGATGCGCGCGACGATGGGCTCCTCGAAGATCCTGTGCTTCGCTGCGGGTGCTGCTGGGACGATGGCTTGCTCGTCTGCGTTCGCAGGCGCATCCTCGATCGCCATCGGAGCAGGCGCATCGCCGAGGGCAGGTAGAACTGGCACCTAACCGAATGAAGCGCCGCCCAATAAAGGAATGTAAGTGACCGCCTCCACTGACGGCGAATTGCCCAGCTTACGTACTGCAAGGGGGTCGTCGCCGCCTTGCTTCTGGTGGATGGCCTTGACCTTGTCCAAGAAATGTTCACGCTCCGCGTTGACCGCGTTCCTGCCTGGAGCGCGCGCTGGGTGGCGAGCTGTGTATAGCGCGCTCAGCCTCTTGATCAGGTCGGTCCCGTAGCAATGCGCCCTGAAGTCGGCAGCAAGAACCGTTCGGCAGCGCGTTGGTAACAGTGCAGCGTCCGACGGGAAGAGGTTGCGGATCCCCCTGGTGTAGTTGTCGACCATGTAGTCAGGTGCGTCGAGTGCTCCACGAGCTACCCTCTTCTTGTCTGCTTCCGTGGAGCGGCCGTGTGATAAAGGGTAGAGCCTATAAGGCCAGGCGCTGAACCGACTCTCGCAACTGCGATGCATGACCGTGGTCAGCTTTACAATCTGCCCCCTGGCCCATCTTGAAAAGACCTGGTCGGTCAAGGGCGCGCCAAGAATATTAAGTAGCATCCACGGGCGCCGCGCACGATCTCCAGTGTTCCAAGCATCTAAAAGGCCCAGCATGTCCTGGCTGAAGCGCCCGATGACGGAGTCCTCGCAGAGGAGCTTATCCAATTTGCTCTTCTCCTCGGCCTTATCCTTGATCGCATCGCCGAGAAGTGGATACAGTAAGTTGCCATCGCTGGCCTCGAGAACGGCCGTGAATACAACTAACTTGTACATGTTGCGGTCGTCGGCGTAGTAGTCCCTTACCTTTTTGGTCCGCACCCGAATGATGTGCTTGAAGAACGCGCCGGCACCCTCCTGATCCACGCCGAACTGCTGCCCGTCCAGTCCGTCGAGCTCGTCCTCTTCGGTGGTATCAACGAAGCAGTCCAGCCCAACTCTGTTTAGGATTCTGCGTGCCAGCGTGCGCTTGAAGCTGGGAAGTAAATGAGCCCAACGGCTTTCGGCTGGCCGCGGATCCGCGCCCCCGTAAAGAGCGTGGACTGCTGCAACCGTCGTCTTCTCCACGGAGTCCTGCAGCGATCTGCGGCACGGGCGCTGCAGGGAGGCGCCCCAACACCAGTGCGTCCACTTCTCTGCCGTAAGGCTGCCGTTAGCCATGGCGGTCAAACCTTTCAGTTCCTTCAGAAGCTGCGACTCGCCGTCGCCCTTGCCGCCCTTGCCTGGTCGTCCGTGGTGTCCAGCGCTGAAGTCGTAGAGGAAGTCCGCCACTCGTTCCAGCGTGTCGGGGGATGGAGGGGCTGGGCCAACCTCTCGATGAAGTTGAGACTGAACGATATTCTCGATGCCGTGGATGCACCGCGAGAGGTTGCCTCTGTATCTAGACATCGACGCTATCGAATAGTGTCTCATGGTGTGTGGGCGCAGTCCTTTGAGTGCCAGCTTGCCGCGGTGGTGTGAATGTATACCGCGCGTATCTGGAAAATACAGCAACTTCTTGCCAAGCTCGGGCAACGCTTCCTTAAACTGCTGCTCGGAGCCCGCCCACATCTTCATGATGCTCACATTGCTGCTGGCCGTGTCGCACATTGGCATGAACGTCAGGCTCGATACTGCGCCGAGCGTCTCGGTCAGCTTCGCTACCTTTTGGAAATCCCACTGCTCTGGCATGCCCTTCAGAATGCCAAGAAGTAAATGCATCGCCTTCGTGCCGCCGACCTCCGTGGGCTGAGATGCCCAATACGTTTGAAACTGCCTCCCCTCCTTGCGGCTGAGGTTGACGAGGCTCCGGTTGATGGTGATGCGCTGCGCCAATGTTGGCTGTGCAACGTTCTTCCTCAGTGCGCGGTGCTTCTTCGACGGGCGCCACGCCTGCTTCACCTCCACCTCGCCCCACATGTGTCCTCCAGACGCATGGGCTACGTTGTCGCCGGAGGGCTCGACGGCCACCGCGCTCTTCTCGAAGCAATGCTTGAGAGCCTTCTCCTGCCGCAGCCGAGCAACTGCACAAGCAACTGTCTGGATGCGCTTGTGCTTCACTCCGATGTTGATGTTGCGTTTGAGCTTGAGGAAGACGGCCCGCGTGGCCAGCTGGAAGTCGCCCGCCTGTCGATGACCAAACTCGCCTGCACCCATCGACCCCCCCCCGCGTTTCCCCCTAAAGTCCGATGGGGGAGGGGTGCATGGGGGCAAGGGGCGATGGGTGCCAGGTGAGTTCGGTCATATCCGAGACGCCTCGATCTTGCGCTTCCTCCCCAACGCCGTCCCAGGTCTCCCAGTGATCAGCTCCGAGCCTGGCACCATGGTGGAAACGTTCCTGATGATGGCCTCGTGGGAAGCCTTCTCCGCCTTCACGAGGTGGGCAAGGCTTCCTCGCGCCTGCATCTGCTCATCCGCCACCCCCCACCTCGCCAACCCAGCTTGCTGGGTTGGCGAAACGACGGTGCGGATGAACCGTCGCAGGTGCGCTGAAGCCCACCACCCCAACCTTCAACTTCTGCTTGATCTCCTTCACCGCTTTCTTCAACTTGACCTCCCTCGCGTGGCCGACGCCCTCGGCCGACCTCGATGGCTTCCGTCTCGGTGCTGCTTCTGCTGCTGGTGGCGCCTCCCCCACCTCCAACTCCTCGAGCTGGTCCAACGCGAAAGGGAGCTGCGCCTGCTGAGCTGCCGCTGCTGCTGCTGGAGCTGGCGCCTCCTCCACCTCCAACTCCTCGGACTGATCCATGTCCATGTTGCTGTTGTCGCCAGTTGTGCCGAACTCGCTGCCAGTACTCGTGCCAGTAGTGTCGATGCCGCTGCCAGTAGTGCCGATCTCGCTGCCAGTAGTGAAGATGTCGCTGCCAGTAGCGCCGATGCCAGTAGTGTCAGAGTCGCTGCCACCAGTAGTGCCGATCTCGCTGCCGAAAGTGTTGTTGCAGCAATCAGGCTTGTCGACGAATATGGAGGCGTGCGCCTTGGAGATGCCGTCTATGTCGAACGAGTCGACGAATATGGAGGAGTCGGCCTTGGAGATGCCGTCGCGGTCGAACCAGTCGACGAATATGGAGGCGCCGGCCTTGGAGATGCCGTCGCGGTTGAACGAGTCAACGAATATGGAGGTACCGAACTCGGAGAACCCAAGAACAGCAAATATATGGATAACAACTGATTGAATAATGAACATCGCGGACTCTCAGCGGAACCACTCATCGCTGGTATGAGCCAAAACGGTTTCGGAAGGACCCCATCGAAAATTACAATGGGTGGGGTTTCGGAAGGCCCCCATCGAAAATGACACTGGGTGGGGTGAGGGCCCTGCTAAACAAGACCCCCTCCATAAGGCTCCCATCGATAATGTATTCACCATGTCTCCCCCTGTACATGTGGGGAATGGCAAATGCCCCCCTCGAGAACGACTACAATATTCAGCATGTCTCTGCACCTACAGTGTCCTCCCTCATGTTTTCCCTCTGTCCCTCTTTACTCAACCCCCTCCTCCTCCCTCTCTCTCCTCTCGCCTGGAATGGTGCCCATCCCTCCTACTACCCCAATATCCATGTACATCGCCCCTTCTCCCTCATTCCCCCTCCGTAAACCCTTTACTCGTGGACGAGAAGGAGGAGTATGAGGAGGAAGAAGAAGAAGAAGAAGGATGGGGAGGAGGTTGAAGACAATTTTCAGCGAATGATGAAGTTGACCAGAAAATGTCCTCACCAAGATCTAAGTGCAACACCAAGTGTCGCCCCCCCTGGGTCCGACAACCAACATGAAAACCTAACTGTCTTCACCCCGTGTGGGGCTCCCCCAACAGAGCCCGATCTCTGACCAACAGACAGACTCAACCTATGGGGCCCGCGGATTATGTTACTAATCCGAGCGGGTCATCCAATTCCTGTAACTGTCGCCACTTTTGGGCTCTCGCGCTGCCAGAACGCCATTCCCAGGCCACATTTGTGAGTGAATTGCGAGGAAGTCTCAAGCGGGAGCCCCCTCCCTATGGGGCCCGCGGATCATGTTACCCATCCGAGCGGGTCATCCAATTCTTGTAACTGTCCGCACTTTTGGGCTCTCGCGCTGCCAGAACGCAATTCCCAGGCCACATTTTGAATGCCCGGAGCCAACAGTATGCCACTTCGTGTTCTTCGTGCCCCCAGAACAGAATTCCCGGGCCACATTTTGAATGCCCTGAGCCAACTGTAGGCCACTTCGTGTTCTTCGTGTTCCCAGAACACCACTCCTGGGCCACTTTCTGAATGTCCTGAGCCAAAACAGGAGGGCGAGGTCGGGGGCAACGTAGGGAGCGGGGGGAGGGCCCGCGCCAGGGCGGGAAGAAATATACGCAGAAGAGACAGCCAGGACGCCTCACCAACCACGAGGACGACGGTGAGGGCTTTTTCCAGATTCGCCCAGAGAATTCTCATGCGGGGTCCTTCCGTCGGAATATTTTTTTGTCCAAGCAAACTCACCCTGGGGCTTCGGCCCGTCCCGCCGGCCACCCGAAAGGCCCGGAATTCTCCCAACTTCTCGCTCAAGATGGCCCAAGATGGCCTCCAAGATGGTCCAAGATGGCCTCCAAATTCGCCCAAGATGGTCCAAGACGGCCTTCCATACGGCCCAAGAGAGTCCAAGGCGGCCAAAGACGGTCCAAGAGCCCCCCCAGAGGCCTCCAACACGGCCCGAGAGGCCTCCAAGAGGTCCTCCAGGAAGGCCCGAAGAGGCCAACATCATTGATTTGTCTGAAAATGTTTGCAGGATTTTCGCATTCGCGTCTTCTCGGCTTCCCGACGATCCAAAACGGCCCCAGAGGCCCCCAAGATCGCCCCAAGATCGCACACGAGGCCTCCAAGAGGGCCTCCAAGACGGCCCAAGTGAGTCCAAGATACCTCCAAGGTCGCACAGACGCCTCCAAGACGGCCCAACACGACCCAAGAAGCCTCCAAGAGGTCTTCCAGGAGGGCCCGAAGAGGCCAAAATCATTGATTTTCCTGAAAATGTTTGAATGATTTTCGCACTCGCTTCGTCTCGGCTTTCCGACGACCCAGAACGGCCCAAGAGGCCCCCAAGATCGCCCCAAGATCGCCCACGAGGCCTCCAAGAGGGCCTTAGGACTGCCCAAGAGGCCCCCAAGACGGCCCCAAGAGGGCACAACAACGACCCGAGAGGCCTCCAAGACGCCCAAGATGGCCTCTAAGCCGGCCCTGGAGCACCCCAAGAGGGCCCCAAGTCGGCCCAGAAAGGCCCCCCAAACGGCTTCCGACGGCGTCAGACGGGCCAGGAACCCACCAAGATGGCCGAAGCTGGCCCGAAGCTGGCCCAAGAGGCCTCCAAGATGGCCTCCAGGAGGGCAAAAAAAGTAACAAAACACTGATTTTGACATTTGCTTCGTTTCGGCCTTCCGACCGCCCGATCCGGCTCAAGAGCCACCAAAAATCTCCAAACGATCGCCCAAGAGGCCTCCAAGAGGGCCCCGGAACGGCCCAAGAGGCCCCACAGACGGCCCCAAGAGGCCCCCAAGACTGCCCAGGAGGCTTTTAAGTTTTAAGACGCCCAAGATGGCCTCCAAGACGGCCTTGGAGTCCCCTTGGAGCATTCCAAAAGGGCCCCAAAATGGATTTTGACATTTGCTTCTTTTCGGCCTTCCGACGGCCCGATACGGCCCAAGAGCTGCCGAAGATCGCCCAAGATGCCTCCAAGATCGCCCCAGAAAGGCCCAAGAGGCCCCACAGACGGCCCCAAGAGGCCCCCAAGACGGCCCCAAGAGGCCCCCAAGATGGTTCAGGAGCATTCCAAGAAAACCCCAAGTCGGCTTAGAGAGGCCCCCAAACGGCTTCCGACGGCGTCGGACGGGCCAGGGGCCCACCTTGACTGCCGAAGATGGCACTAAGATGGCCCAAGATGGCCCAAGAGGCCTCCAAGAGGGCCTCCAGGAAGGCCCGAAAAAGGCCAAAATCATTGATTTCCCAGGAGTGTTTGAAGGATTGTGGCATTTGATTTTTGTTCGGCCTTCCGACGGCCCGAGACGGCCCAAGTGCCCCCGAAGATCGCCCAAGAGGCCCAAGACGGCCCCAAGAGGCCCCCAAGACGGCCGAAGTGGCCTCCAAGACGTTCAAGATGGCCTCCAAGACGGCCCAAGAGCCCTCCAAGACGTCCTCGAAGAAGGCCCGAAAGGGTCAAAATCGCCTCCAGGCGGCCAAGATGCCCTTCAAGACGCTCGCGTGTTCCCCGAAGGCTTTCCAAACCGATTCGGGGAACACATGGTCCGATGGCTTGGCAGGTCTGGCCTCCACGTTCGGCCACATAGGCGCTTCCCAAAAAGCCAGGGGGTGGCGGTGATTCGCCGTAGGCGTCTTCGATCCGCCGCCCCCTGTTGACTCATCATAGGGGTGCCTGGCGTGCTAGATCCAAAAGAACTCCCCCTGGGGCTGCGGCCCGTCCCGCCGGCCACTGCCCAAAGTCCAAATGCCCAATGTTTCCTCCATGACGGCTCAAGATGGCCTCCAAGATGGCCACGTTGGCCCAAGATGGTCCCCACGATGGTCCAAGATGGCCTCCAAGTCCGCCAAATATGGTCCAAGACGGCCTCCAAGACGGCCCAAGTGAGTCCAAGATACCTCCAAGGTCGCACAGACGCCTCCAAGACGGCCCAACACGACCCAAGAAGCCTCCAAGAGGTCTTCCAGGAGGGCCCGAAGAGGCCAAAATCATGGATTTTCCTGTAAGTGTTTGAATGATTTTCGCACTCGCTTCGTCTCGGCTTTCCGACGACCCAGAACGGCCCAAGAGGCCCCCAAGATCGCCCCAAGATCGCCCACGAGGCCTCCAAGAGGGCCTTAGGACTGCCCAAGAGGCCCCCAAGACGGCCCGAGGAGGGCCCCAAGACGGCCCAAGAGACCTCCAAGATGCCCAAGATGGCCTCCAAGACGGCCCCGAAGCGCCCTAAGAGGGACACAAGTCGGCCCAGAAAAGCCCCCCAAACGGCTTCCGACGGCGTGAGACGGGCCAGGAGCCCACCAAGATGGCCGAAGTTGGCCCGAAGCTGGCCCAAGACGGCCTAAGAGGGCCTCCAGGAAGGCCAGAAAAGTCTAAAAACACTGATTGTCCCTAGACGTTTGATGGATTTTGACATTTGCTTCTTTTCGGCCTTCCGACGGCCCGATACGGCCCAAGAGCTGCCGAAGATCGCCCAAGATGCCTCCAAGATCGCCCCAGAAAGGCCCAAGAGGCCCCACAGACGGCCCCACAGACGGCCCCAAGAGGCCCCCAAGACGGCCCCAAGAGGCCCCCAAGATGGTTCAGGAGCATTCCAAGAAAACCCCAAGTCGGCTTAGAGAGGCCCCCCAAACAGCTTCCGACGGCGTCGGACGGGCCAGGGGCCCACCAAGACGGCCGAAGATGGCACTAAGCTGGCCCAAGACGGCCCAAGAGGCCTCCAAGAGGGCCTCCATGAAGGCCCGAAATTGCCAAAATCATCGATGTCCCATGAGTTCTTGAAGGATTGTGGCATTTGCTTTTTTTCGGCCTTCCGACGGCCCGAGACGGCCCAAGTGCCCCCAAAGATCGCCCAACAGGCCCAAGACGGCCCCAAGAGACCCCCAAGACGGCCAACGAGGCCTCCAAGACGCTCAAGATGGCCCCCAAGACGGCCCAAGAGGCCTCCAAGACGTCCTCCAAGAAGGCTCGAACGGGTCAACATGGCCTCTAGGCGGCCAAGATGACCTTCAAGATGCCCACGTGTTCCCCGAGGACTTTCTAAACCGATTCGGGGAACACATGGTCCGATAGCTTGGCAGGTCTGGCCTCCACGTTCGGCCACATAGGCGCTTCCCAAAAAGGCAGGGGGTGGCGGTGATTCGCCGTAGGCGTCTTCGATCCGCCACCCCCTGTTGATGTATCACAGGGGTGCCCGGAGTGCTAAGGCTCAGGAGGCGCTTGGTTCTTTTGAAGACTCCCCCAAGGGCTTCGACCCATTGCGAAGGCCACCTGGACGGCTGCTCGAAATGCCCGGGTGGTTGCCTGTCCGCTCCACAATGGCCTAAGATGGCCTCCAAGAGGGCTATAAGATGGCCAAGACCGCCTGGAGGTTTGCCCAAGATTCCTCCCAGTCGGCCAACGAGTCCAAGCTGCCTCCGAAGAGGCTTCTAAAAAAGGCCCAAGACGGCCCGACCGCCCAAGAGGCCCAGAGCGTTTCTTTATGTTCGGCGATGACGGGCGTCATGGGGGGGGGCGGGGGAGGTATGACGTAACGGCCCCCCCCCCCCCCACCGTAACGCCCCCCCCCCCCCCGCCGTGTGGCTCCGGCACCGCAGCCGCGCCCGCGCGCACGACGAGCGACAAGTGACGACGACGATGATGACGACGCGAGCAGCATGTAGCTGGTGATTAGCCCGCCTGCGCCTGTGCACACCACAACGCTCGCGTGCATCACAGCGCGCGTGTACACCACAGCTCCTGCGTACATCGCAACAACAGTGTGCAACGCAACGCCTGTGTACACTGCAGTGCTTGCGCGCCCGCCTACACCACAGCATCCGCGTGCAACGCAACGCTGTTGTACACCACAATGCCTGTGTGCATAGGACAGGTAAGAAGGAGCCTGCACGTGAGGATCTGCTGCGGAAGCGCCACGCCAGGAAAGTGCTGATAATCGAATGCGACGTTTTTCCCCCTTCCCTTCTCCTCCACTTCCACCTCCTCCTCCTCCTCCTCCTCCTCCTCCTCTTTCTCTTTCTCCTCCTCCTGCTCCTCCTCCTCCTTACCCCCTGTCGTGCGGGTTGGCGCTGCAACGCACGTGCGGCCCACTTGGTTCTCGAACTGGCAATTTAGCTGGAGACTCTTGGACGCAGATGGGAGGAATTACGGTGATGCGGGCGGACTCGGAAGGACTCGTAGATTCCCCTGGCGCTCCCGTGTCCATACGGATTATTTTCTGGTGTTTTCAATGGAATCCACAAGCACTCCATTTTGTCAGAACGACCCTTCTAACATTCTACATGCAACAGTGGTCCTGTGTTGCACACGGTTGCTGTGGTGCACACGAGCGCCGTGGTGTACACAGGCACTGCAATGTACGCAGGCATTGTGGTGTACACTGCTGTGTTGCACACGGCGGATGTGGTGTACGCAGGCGCTGTGGTGTACACAAGAGCTGTTGTGCCCACGCGCGCTGGCACAAACTGACGCTGTGTTGCACGCGGCTGCTATGGTGTACATAGGCGGTGGTGTACACAAGCGCTGTGGTGCACGCAGGCACTGAGGTGTACACAGGCGTTGTGGTGCAAATCGCCTCCTACATGCTGGTGCCACCCGTCCTCCGTCATTCCTAAGCATTCCCAGGCGCCGCCGGCGCGAAGCGTGACGTCATCGACCCCCTCCACTCCCCCATCTGGGGGGGTGGAGGGGGGCTCCAGCCGCGTCCGCGCGCACGACGACGATGAGCGTCGAGCGACGAGCGACGAGCCACGACCCACGAGCGACGACGACGACGACGACGACGACGTCGACAACGACGACGACTGCGGACCAGACTCCTATGCGGATTCCTACGCGGACACCTACGCGGATCCCAATGCGCACGGCGGCAGTGCCTGGAGCGCACTGGGGGGGGGAGCGTTACGTCATAGGGGGGGGGGGCGGGGGCCATGACGCCCGTCATGCCCCGAGCAATAAAGAAATGGTCTCCTCAAGAGGCCTCCTCCAGAAGGCATGGAGAAACAAAAATAATTGATTCCTGGGGGAGCCAAGTGAAAGTCCATGCCCTCTGACGACTGACTGAATGACCGACTGAACTGAACTGCGATGCTGAACTGACTGACTGAACTGGAAGGGCACTTTTGACATCACATTGCCAGACGCACAAGCGACACACTTCAACCCGCCCGCAGGCGCCATCGCAACCGCAATCCAGCGACGCACTTCAACCCGCCCGGGGGAGCAACCGCAACCGCAACAGGCGACGCACTTCAACCCGTCCGCGTGCGCAACCTCAACCGCAACCAAGTGACACATGTCAAGCCGCCCACGGCGTCGCCACTCTGAGCTTCGAGGTGCCCTGTGGGGAGGGGGCCCCCGTGGACGCTGAGTTCGGGACCGCTTCGGCGTGGCCTCGTGCATGCAGGCACGTGCGCGTGCGTGCGCGAGACGCTGATGGCAAAATAGGTGTTCATCGGCGGCGCAGGCGCGGGGGTAGCGGGAGGGGGAGGGGGTTCTGACGGGTGCCCGCCCTACAGAAGGGCACCCGCCCTGCATCTGAAGACAGGGCCCGCGCCTTCGGAGAAACAAGGTGTTTCTGAGAAAGAAATGGGGTCTCCCTCTACCGTCATCTGCGCGTGGACGAACGTGTGCGGGAATCTTATGGAAACAACTGTGATTGTCTAAGAATTGCCATCGCCAAGCCCCGGGCCGAACTCCGGCCACACCTTCCAAGCAACCCGAGGCGTGCTGGAAGCGAGCGAGCAAGCTCGAATTAATTTCCTGGCATCAGCGTTGGCAACGAGATGGCCATCGCGTGGGGGCGAGCGGCGCACGGAGTGAGCTTCTTGACAGAAATGCTGGTCAGGCGACGTACGCAATATGCAAGCCGGCTCCAATAAGGACCCAAGAGTGGGAGCCCGACCCGACAATTCGAATACTGTTAGCTAGACCGGGCGGCTCTCAACCACATGCCCAAATCCCCCTGTCACCCCTAGATATCCGACGACTCAATCAGTTCAATCCCATCGGTAGTTCTCCGATTTCGGCTGTCGGTGGCCGTTTCCGGCCTCTGCGACAATATGACAAACTAGTCTTGGCGAAACAATTGCCCCTGGGAAGGGGTCGGGGCTCAGTGGGGCTGAGCATGGAAAACATCTGATCGTCAGAGGTCTGAGCTCGTTGGGCAAATTGGTTCTGGCTCGACTTCTGGACAAACCTCGGTCTCGGCACTCTCCCAACTCATCCCCTCGCCCGAATCACCTGACCTTCTGGAGCGCCGAACCAATGAGCCCTCCCAACCTATTCACGCGCACCCAAAAAAACGATCGAAAACTCGGCAAGCTGTCAGTCAAGCGATCTTTGCGAGGCATCCTGGCTCCAGGGTGGGGGGCCGGGTGGAGCCCGAAAACCAACGGAAACGATGCATCGACGGTCAGGCTCCGAGGCAAGGCGTGGGAAACCAGGAACGCGCGCAATATCCCCATCGGGGCTCCTGTTCGCACGCACTGCCCAGCCTCGACGCAGTGCGAAAAGAGAGAGAGAGAGAGAGAGAGAAAGAGAGAAGGCCTGCTCGAAAACTCCGCAGGCTGCCCAACCAGCGGCGTCGAAGAATGGATCCTCCCGCTCTGCGTTACAATGCTTTCTAGCTGGCATGCGGCACAACCTGCGAGGGAAAGGCCCTGCGCTCCTGGCCCAGCAAGCGCCCGGCGAGCGCGCGGTAGGGCGCGCCCGAAAAAGAACATAACCCCTTACCTGACCACTTGCAATCCACAACGTCGTCGTACTTCAAATTACAAACTTCACACGGGAACAGTTTGGACTCCCGAAATGGGTACGGAAAGAATGGCTACAATGCCCAACAACTAATGTTGTCCCAAACCAACAGCGACCGCTGTTGGGCAGGCGGCCTTCTGTCTTAAATGGACAGCCAGGCCGCGGCGGCGCGGACAAGGAACCCTGTTCAAAATGAACAGTGAACAAGAACTGCTGTTGGGCATTGTACCCATTCTTTCCGTACCCATGTCGGTCGTCCCGATACATGTCCTCCCGGAAGAACAGGAATCGAAGGCCACGGCATTGACGCCCGGCTCGCTCACCGCATGCTGCGCCCAACGCGAAGTGGCTGGATTCTCAGAAGGCACGCGGCGCGCCAGGAAGCCGAACGAGAGCCATGCCAGCCGGTTGCCCAGAATCACCTTCAGCTCGCGGTGCGGCGCGAAGTTGGCAACGGCGAGCAAGTGGCTGGCGTCGCGAAGGGCCGGCGGCCCGTTCGGACTCTCGCGAGCCCTCGGCCAGGAGAAGAGCTGCACGGCATTCCCAGCCAAGCACCCCTGAGCAGACCTCCTCGAAGCCAGTCCCGCACCACGCGCATCACACCGACTAGGCTCACGTCGGCCATGTAAACCTCGCGCTCGAAGTCCAGCTCGAACACCCGTGAGGGAGCCGCCTCCAGAGCGCCCTGGGCAAGTTGCCCGCGCACTGGACACCTTCAAATCGGCGACGGCGGCCCAGGCGCTCAGGTTTTGCGACGGGCACCCCCGATAGTGGACTGACTCGAGGACGCGGACCTGCTAGGCTAAAGGGGCCGGAGGCGTTGAACTTGCTCCTGCGCTCTTCCTCCTCTGGCGTGCCTCTTGGGGCTCCGATCGGCCCGCCATCGGCCGCGCTTCTCGACGTCGCCGAACGCCCAGGCCTGCGCCCTCATCTCGCGGCTTGCGCCATCGTCTAGAAGTCGATGCAGCGCCAAAAGGCCCAACGCCTCCGGCCCGAGGCACTCGCTCGCTCCTTGAAGGCCAGAGCCCGCGCCCTCGCGCCCAGCGAGAACGGGGGCCGGTCGCGGTCGTGCCCGACCACCAGGCGGCCCAACACGCGGGCCACCCAGTGGAACTCGGGGTTGTCGAGCAGCAGGCTGACATCGCAATCCTCGGTCTTCGACCTCGCCTCGAGCTTCGCCAAGAAAAGCAGCGCGGCATACTTCCTCAGGCGGCGGGGCCCTTGGCGACCGGAAAAGAGAGGGCCTCGGACAGCCGGAGGTAGAGGATGAGCGCGAGCACCGCGGCCCTGGCTGCCTCCAAAATCCCGCTCGAAACCATCGAGTCGGCCATCCACGCCGCCGCGGGCGATGGCAAGGGCAGGCGCGCCCGCGGAATGGGCGAGGACATCCTTCCCCTCAGCGCCCGCTGCGGCCTCGGAGCTTCGGCGGCAAGTCCAGCTTGAAAGGGCGATCGCGCGGTCATCAGCATCGCCCCGTTGGGCGATTCATGGCCGTCGAAATACAGTTGGTCGAAATGCTCTAGGGCCCACTCCTCCAAGGCTGTCGCGGGCGCCATCGGCGTTCTCTTCGAGGAAGCCCAGGTCAGGGGCAAGATTGGTAGTCCAGCGCGGTATGCCAGCCAAAAAATCTCTCCTCCAGGAGCGCCTGCTGCCCGCGGCCTCGCCGCCGTGCAGCGTCGGGGCGCTTCCGCCGCCGCCGCCGGGCCCGCTCGCCCCCGTCGAGCGGCTCGGGCGCCGCCGGGGCGGCCGAGGGCGGGCGCGTGAAAAACGCCCCCCGCCCCCCACGTGAGTTTAGACAAGTGGGGCCGTCCAGCGACGCGCGAACTGCGAGCGGAAACTTCTCGACGGTCAGCCAACGACAACGCCGCGACATTAAATGACAAATGCTCGGCGTTTCCTCGTGCTGGCACGCGGTCAATGCCCGAAATCATTATGGACATTCGCGCGCTCGTGCCAAGGCAAAAAACAATGGGCGCGTCGGCCCTTGGCGGCGCTTGCAAGAGCCCCAGGCGGCGCCCGGGGCCCGCCCCGCACGGGCGCGCCCATCGAAAAGCTTAGATCCATCCCGCAAGCCAGAGTTTAGGCACCAGGCGAAAAATATAACAACTCCATATAGCATCAACTTATAATGTTCCGAAGCAGATAATCTCGCGCGGAAGAGCCCGGCAAAGTTATATGAACAGAAAACGTGATGATATAAACGCCAAGCGAACTTTATAGTGGACCAGTTGCCTTATGAGAAACGCTCCCGATCTAATCGTTTCCGCCGGCGGGGTCAGGAGGGGGCGACGGGAGCGGGCGCGGGGGCCCTCGGCTGGGCCCAGCGGCGCTGCCGCGCGAAGGACAGCGACGCCGTCGCCTCAAACTGCGAGCCGCGTCCGTGGCACGAGCCGCCCTTGGAATGCCGGCGCGGGCGTGGCCGCGTCGAGCGGGCCCAGGACGTCGCCGCGCGCGCGGGCCACCCCTGCGGCGGCTGGCAATGGTCTCGCCTGCGCTCATTCGCCGTGAATGCACAACGCTGACATGTAAAATCCATACTGTGGGAGCTGGGGTCGAATTCCCACTGGGGTGAAGTCGGAGGCCCGAGCGAAGCCGGCTGCGAGCTCCGAGCCCGGAAAGGGGGAGGGGGGGGGGGGGGGCAGTGCTGAGCGCGGCCAGCTGGGGCGGCCTCCCCGCCCCGAGCCAGCGGGCCCCCCGGCCCCCCGCCGTCGGCGCTTGGAAGCTCGCCGAGGCCCTGAGCGCAGGGGCCGCCGGGCCGCGCTCGCGGCGCAGAGTGGCCCGATCAGGCAGGTTCCGGGAGGGCCAGTCGGCTGAGCTTCGCCCGGCGCCAGAAGAAGGCAGCCCTGCTCGCTGGCGATAGCGCCGCCAGCTGCTTGCAGACCAGGCCCGCGTTCGGGCGCGAGGGGCGCCCTTTGGTGGCGCCCAGACAATCACCAAAACGCAGAATGGCACTGGTCGAATGACGAGAAGCGTCGGGGGGCGCGACGGACGCCAGCAACCGCGCCCCGTCGACATCGACGATGAGATGCGACTGGGAGGCGCCCCTTGATCCAGACGCCCTCGGGAATATCGGGGGATCCTTTTTGCGCCACGACTCCCCCCATTGAATGCGACCCCCCCCCCCCCCTTGCGGCGCGTCGCGGACCATCTCCTACGGCCAGTTTACGTCGTCGATCGTCTCGGCCTTGAAAGGGTCGGTCGGGTTCGCGGACTTCGGTCAGTGAGCTCGATCAGATGCCCAGACTGATGGGCCCAGAAGGATATGAGAGAGCGTGATCCACCGCCGCTTTATTGTGGAAAATTGCAGCCGTTTTCCTCCAGAACCCGGGTTCCCCCCCCCCACCTCCGAAAATCCCCCCCCCCCCCCCTCTTGCTGGAACCCTCCCCCCCCCCCCCCTCCCCCCGCACCCCCCCCCCTCCCCTAACCCCTCCACTCCTCGAACTCGTAAAACTGGGGGGGGTCACTGCCGGTTCGAACCCCCCCCCCATCGAAAACCGGAAGGGGGGGTCACTACCGGTTCGAACCCTTCCCCACCCCTCCTCCCACCTCCAGCAAACGACTCCCGGTCCCTCCCACCGTCCCCACCACATCCCCCACTGTTGTTCTCAGCGCCACTGTCCTCACCACCACTGCCCCCGCTGGTTCCACTACCGCCCCTACTGTCCCCACCAGTGCCACCACCACTGTCGCACTGTCCCCACTGTCCCCACCACTGTTCCCGCCGCGGTTCCACGCTCCCAACTTTCTCCACTACTACCCCCACTGTCCCCACTGTCCCACTGACTCCTCCGCTGTCCCACTGAGCTGTCCCACTGTGCCCACCGCTGTCCCCGCTGTCCCCACCACTGCCCCCACTGTACCTCTGCCCCATTGTCCCACCGCCGTCGTCGCCACCGCCTTCACCACTGTCCCCGCCACCACTGTACCCTCCACTGTCCTACTGTTGCCGCCGCATTCCCACTGCCCCCACACCACTGCCCCCACCGCCACCGCCCCCACCACTGTCCCACTGCCCCCACTGTTCCCACCATTGTCCTCACCGTGGTCCCCGCCACTACCGTCCCCACCACTGTCCCACTGTCCCCGCCGCTGTCCCGCTGTCCCCTCGCCGCTGTCTCCGCCGCCACCGCCCCCACCACTGTCCGCGCCCCCGCTCGGTTTTCGAAGGGGGGGGGGGGTCGAACCGGTAGTGACCCCCCCGGCTTTCGAATTCCAAGGGGGGGGGGGGGGGGGGGATTCGAACCGGCAGCGACCCCCCCCTAGGGGGGGGGGGGGGGGTCGAACCGGCAGTGGCCCCCCTCGGTTTTCCGGAAGGGTGCGGGGGGGGGATTCAAACCGGCAGTGACCCCCCCCCGGCTTTCCGCCAGCAGCGGTAGAACGCGCTCTTTCTCATCTTTCAATGCGTCTGGATAAGGTCCTGAGCGACAGACGAGGAGGAGCGATTTCGAGCGACTCCCGCAAGCCGTCAAGGCGAGTCTACAATAGCGATGCAGACAGAGGCAGCCCCATCACCTAGCAAGCCAGCGCAGCTCACGCAGGCTTCAGGGCCACGGCCAGGCCGAGAGGCCGCCGCACTGGGCGGCGAAGATGCGCTGCGAGGTGAGTCGAGACAGCAGCTCTCAGCGGATGAGATGCAGCGAAATAGATGCGAGACTATGCTCGCGATCATCTTACCCGAGGCGTAGCCCCTGCAGAACAGCTCCAGGAACGCCATCCTCATCAACCACCTCGGCGCCAAGTCCAGGCCGATGATCGGGAACTTCGCTTCTCTTCGTACTGCCAGTCAATGGCCGAGGCGCCCAAACTGCGGCCCACGCCTTGCGCGGTCAGGCCCGGCCGCCCTCGAGAGATCACTGACCTCCAGTACCGCGGAAGGCGCCGTCGCCATGTCAGTCGAGAGTCTGATCGCATTGTCAAAGTGCTCATTGTGAACTGTGAAATCAATCGCCTGCAGCACCGATCGGAGATCCGCGAACCGCTCGGGAACTGCGCGGCGGGCCGACTGCGGGGCCATCGGCTTCTGGCAGATCCTCAAGCTGGCGGAACAGCCCATGCTGAAGGAGCAGCCCATTGGCGGGCAGCGAAAGCGCGGACACACCATGTCGGAGGCAGAAGGCGCGCGCAGCGCCCGGGCTCGGAAGCCAGGGCGCTCGAAGTGCCGCCAGAATTCTGGCGGCGGCGGCATCGCGTGGAATGCGTCGGCAAGGTCGACCTCGGCCACCGCGATCGAGTTCCCACCGTCGGCGTAGAAATCAGCAAAGCTCGCGCCCGAGGCCAGAGCAACCTCGTCGGCGAATCAGCCGCGACGCGTGCCTTCTGCTTTGCATGGGTCTCGGCTTCCCAAACTTTTAATGCGCGGAGCAGACGCCCGAGCTGCATGCCTTGTCAGCGAGATAATCGATCAAGTGCCGGCGCTCCAAGATCGGCCGCAATGGGGCGCGCAGCTTCGGGTTCCTCAGTGCCGGGTCGGCGCGCGACCTCCGGGGGCCCTCGGACGCGACGCGGGCCCGGCTCTCGTAAAGGTGGAACATCATCGCGCGAAACCGATCAACCGTGGCACGGCCAGCCCTCCTCCCAGATCCTCGTGGCGCCCAGGAGCGACCTGCTTTTTGCCGTCCTGAGAGCTGAGCGGGGCGACGATGGCGGACCCCCCCGCGCAATCGCTGAATGCCCAAGTCTCCTCTAAGGCTCCTGGGCAAGTCAGGCCCTCGCGAAGCTGGCCGTAACGCCGAACTGCATCGCGAATGTTACCCATCGCCCGCAGCTGTCCAGAGAAGGCTGGCCGATGGCAGTCGGCGGACGTGCCAGGCCTGCCCGCGTAGATCTCATTGAGTCATTGAGTGTCTGTACGACCTCATTGACCATCCCATGGGCCCGAACTCGGCGAAGTCCCCGACGAAGAACCGATCGCGCGCGAATGCTGTTCTCTGCCGGAAAAAAAAATCCGACCCCGTGGATCAGGAAGACACAGCAACGGAACGATATTCAATTGACGATTGCGTCGTGCCCCATGCTGCGTGCCGCCCCGGTGACTGGCGAGACGCCGGCGCCCGGCCCGCCTGCAGACGCGCGCGCGCCGCCGAAGGGAAGCGGCCGCCGCGGACTGACACGTCATGATCGCGAGCCCGCTGTTCCTCGCGGGCCTTGCGGGCGCGCTCGGGGGCGGGCGCGCCCCCCTCCGCCTCCTTCGCCCCGCGCTCGAAGAGTAGGAGGCAAATCGCGTCGTCGCCACGATCGCGATTTAGGCCGGTCAGCGCCGCGCTCTCGTCGACGAAGCCGAAGCTGAGCAACCCCTTGGCGGCCAGCTCCCCGGCCGCGACCGCCGCCCGTCATCTTCTTGCCGCCGCCCCCCTCGACGTTGCCCTCGGCGGCAACCTGCCCGTGATGCGGGTCGCGGTCCGTGTTCGTAAATGCGGCATTTGCGCAATATCTGCTTTGCGCCCGCGATGTTGGGCAGGCCGAGGCCATCCCAACCAGCCATAATGTAGATGCCTCGCATCCCCGTCTCGGCACCGTTCACGCCGTAGTCCTCGGCGAGGAGCCCGAGCGTGGACTTCCAGAAATGGAAGTGGTCGACGGGGCCGCCCTGCCGCTTGTCAAAGTACTTGATGCACGACAAGCTAGCCCTGGGCCCAGGGATGTGCCAGTCCACGCAGGTCTCATTCATGAAATTGGCGACGGCGTCCCTCCACTGGCAGAGGAGGCGGCCGCCTGGCACCGCTGGTTTCGGCAGGGTGCCCATCAGCCGCGCGTCAGCTGCAGCGTCGCACCCGGCGCGCTCCTGCGCCGAGACGGGGATCGACCGGATCGCCGCCCGCACGCCGTCGGCAGCCAGCGTGCCACGTGAGAAATTGGCGGTGGTGCGCGGCGGCGGCAGCCGCTCCGGCAGCGGGCGCACCGCCCGCGGGGGCCAGGCCCACGGCCACCAGCGCCGCAGCCTGGGCCTGGCCATGGCTCGGACGTCCATTCCCTGTGTTGTGTTCGGTTTCGTGCGTGGCTTCTTCGCCAAATGATCAAGGATGTTCCTAGACGGTCCTCGCCGAGGGAAAAATGCACACGTCCGAGCGATGCCAAGGGGCGCCGCAGCTTGGGCGCCCCCGGTCCAGCTGCCACCGCGGCGCCTGGGCCATAGGCCCGCGAGATCAGGATCAAGGCCCAGCTGCAGCGCCCAGCCCGCGCCGCAGGTGGTCGGCCTTCAGCGCCGCCCTGCAGCCGTCCAGCGCCGCCGCCTGGTTGACCGCCGCCTGCTCGCCCGCGTTCGAGATGCGCCTGAATTGGCACGACCTCGCGGCCGAGATGCAAGGTGGGAAGTCCCCGCGCCCGCTCGAGTAGCGCACGCCGAGGATGTCGCTCCCCCTGCAGCGAGTAATTAGTCTTCCTCGTAGAGGTCGGCGTCCAAGGTGCCGATCACCACCGCGAAGGCCGACCCGATGACACTTGCCTTAGGTCGGGCATGTCCTCCTACAGGCTGATTTTTGGCGAAGAATCAGACATACTGATGCATACATCGAACACGCTAAAAAATGTCAAAACATCGCCCCCAGCTAATAAACAAAAACTATGTTTGAATTTTGCTCCTGTAGAGGGACAGGCCCGACTGAACATCTGCCAAACTCGCCCGACGCCCCAAGACAAGGCGCTGGTGTTAAGTCGTGCCTGTCCCCCATACAGGGGGATTTTCGACGAAAAATAAAAAATACCCAAGACATAATCAAAGAATAAGCTAAAAATAGTCTGGAGACTATTTTTTGAATATTGTTTGACCTTTTTGGAGCATTTGTGTGGCATTGTTCATTTTTCGACGAAAATCCCCCTGTAGGGGGACACGCCCGACATAAGACGAGCCCCAGGAAGAGCAGCTCGTCCAGCAACACCGAAGCCCGAAAACGAAGCCCGGACCGGCGCCTCCTCAGTCGTGCCCGCGGCCGCGGGCAAGGCGGGCGCAGGCTTCCCCCCCCAAGGCACGCCGGGCATGCAAGGGCCAGGAGGACACGCCGAGCAGTGGGGGATCGGCGGGCACGGCGGGATCGAGATGGATACTGGATAGGCACCACCGTCGGGGGGGGGGGCGCAAACACGGATTAGCGATCCATGGATTTGGCGCGCGGTCTAACCAGCCTCGAACTTACCCCTATCCCTCAGATGGGCGAGCAAAAAGCGAGGCCGATCTTAGGGATAGGCCCTCAGAAACTGAGGGAATCCTTAAGATCGGCATCGAGGTGAGGTGATGTCAAACATAGGGATAGGGATATGTTTCAAACTGGTAACGGTCGCCAAATCCATGGATCGGGGGAGCTGCCCTCCCCAGAATGCGGCCAGTGCCGCCTCGCCCAGCGGCTGGAATCCGCGATTTCCCATGGAAAGAGACCCGTCGCCAATCCACGCCCCCTGAATCCATGTTCGCGATCGCCTGACACTGGAGGTTGCCGCCTCAAAGGTATGCGAGAGTACCCCCTCTACCAGGCGCAGTGGGCGACAGGCCACAAGAAAAAGCCATCTTGTGCGCGGATTCTTGGGCCCAGAGAGCCAAGGAAGTGATCCGTCGACGGACAGAGCCCGCGACATGCTGTGGAATATCAGGCACGCAAAGGATACACAATGACCAATACGCAGCTCAACCGATACCAGACGTCGGTTTTTCTCCAAGAAAATCACGGTGGAACATCACGACTGGATCCCTCGACGCCACAGTTCCAATGCATTTTGCATGTCCCCCCGAGCCAGACCGACCCTTCCTGTAACTTTGTTCCCTGACCCCTCCGCGCCGCCGCTCTGGGGAAGGGTGCCGCTCCAACGAGGCGCGATGACCTTCGCGTCGCTGTGAGTGACCCAGATACTCGGCAAAGGAAGCGGGCATGGCTGGAAAACTGGCCAGGGCTAGATTAAGCCCCAGACAGGTGAGACAACTGCGGAGGCCAAGGCTGGAAAAGAGCGCGGCGTGGAATAAACGGAACCCCCTGGCGGCTCTTTCCATCTTTCCCGCACAAAATAATATTGTATCTTCGGGGGACCTTGTCTGTCCTGGCGCGGCCATATCCGCGTCGAATCCGTGTCGACTCCATGTCGGCCTCGTCGGATCCGTGTCGAATCCGTGTCGAATCCGCGTCAAATCCACGCCAAATCCGCGTCGAATCTGCACCAAGCCCGCGTCGGGCGCAAGAAAAGATACAAGTTTTGGGGATAGGCGAGGTCCCCCAAAGATGCAACGTAACGCGGCCTGGGACAAATGGAACACCCTGGCCGCAGCTTTCCCGCACAAGGCCTGGGACCAGGTGCAATCCGTTTTTTTGTTGTTGAGCTCCACGCCCACATCAAAGACCTCGCTGAGAGGACCAGTTGCCCACCTGCTAAGATGACGAGCAGGGGGCCGGGTGCAATCCGTCTGACCCCACACGGATCGGAGGAGGGCCATCTGAGACACCCGCGGCTCCCCCCCTGGCCCAAATCCGATGGAAATGCATCCCCGGCCTGGCCCGGACACCTCCAAGGGTCCACCCTGCCGAACCCTGGGAAACCAAAAGGTACAGGGCAGTTTTTTAATACATTGGATTTTAAAACATATGATCTTTTTTTTTTTATACATGACTAATGTATGAGTAAATATATACATGAACACATCGTTGTTTTTAATACCCAAATCCCTGCATTTACAATACATGATCCGCACGCGGAGTATGTATTAAAAAGGACACTGTACCGATACCGCTACTCCCTGGACCTCTACTGGGGTGCGCTCTGACCAGGACTTCGAGGCGAATCCAGCGGCGGCGACGAGGGCCCCCCAGGATGCCCCAAAAGGGGAAGACGCGGAAAGGGCAGAGGCATGGGTACTTCTTCCGCCCCCGGAACCTTTCGCGGCGGATGCATCTGGGGCGGCGAGAAACTTCCGCAGGGCCCGAAGCGGACGCGAAGCGCCAGGGCAGGACGACGCTGCCTCGACCGGCCCTCCGACGGAAGCTCGGGGCCGGCGCGCCGCTGGCCTGGTCGGGCCACGCGAAGCGGCGGACGCACCTGCACCGCACGCGCGGCGCGGGCGGGCGGGCGGCCGCGGCGGAGGGCTCGGCGCGGAGAGAACCCACGTCTCGGCGGCGAGCGAGGGCGGGAACTGAGAAGGAGAAGGCCTTCTTGGAAGGCGGCGGGACTTCTCAGAAGCCCTCCAGCCTTCTGAGAAATGTGTTTTGTGTCTTCGGGGAAAGCTGGGAACACGTCTCAGACGGCCAGGGGACTTCCGAGCCTTCTGAGAAGGCCTGCCCCTTCTCACTTCCCCCCAGGGGCTCGCCGCCGAATATCAGGCGGACGTGGATCTGGGGTGTACGTGAGCTGTGGGCTCGCAGGAGCCCATCCCATCCTCTGCTCCCCGCATCGGGCCTCGCACAGTGAGGCTTCCAGCGAAAAGATCGGGGAAACGCAGGGCCGCTCCTGGAGCCACCCCAGGCCGTCTTGCAACTCTACGAGGCCCTCTGCATGGGCGTCACCTCCTGAGCCGTCCTGCCCGGAAGCAGCGGCCCGTACGGCGTGCACCTGCCCCCCGCCCCTCCTGCCCCGCTGGGGTCGAAGCTGGGCCTGCAACCTGGAGGCCCTCTTGGGCCATCCTGGGCGCTTTGGGGACCATTGTGGCCCGTTTCGGGCAGCAATCGGAGCCATGTTTGTTGCTTACTCGAGGGGGTGTCCAGAGGCTTCGGAGTCCAGGGGCCACGTGCCCATGTTGATCGCCGCACCACACCTCCCCAGTGGCACAGCGGTCCATGCCGAAGGCCAGCGTTCAGGAGCACACTCGGCCGCTGGGCTGCCTTGGCGGCCTTTGGGGCATTCTTGGAGCTCCCTTTGGGCCGCCCTGGGCCTCTCTGAAAGTTTTCTTTGGCCTTCCGTGTAGTGTTCGAGGCCCTCATGGGCCGTTGGCAGTCCTGGGCGCTTTGGAGACCAATTTGGCCCGTTTTGGGTAGCAATCGGGGCCATGCTGCGTTGTTTTGGCGGCCTGTTGGGCCTTCTTGGAGCTCCCTTGGGACTTCCTTGGCCTCTCTGGAACCTCTGCTGGGTGGTGCTCGCAGCCCTCGTGGGCCTTTCTGGGCTGCTCATGGAGCCGTCCCAGGCTGTCGTACAACTCTATGGGATGGGCCCCTCTCGACGTCTTCCTGCTCCCCCTCCTTCTGGAGCTGGGACCCGCTATGCGTGCACTTGCCCCCCGCACCTCCTGCCTCCCCGGGGGTCGCGCTGGGCGTCTCTGAAGGCCCTCTTGGGCAATCCTGTGCGTTTTGGGTACAAGTTTGGCAAGTTTGCTCGGCAGCATTCGGGGCCATGCTGGGCTGTCATTGGCGGCCGGTTGACCCTTCTTGGGACTCCCTTGGAAATTCCGCCGCCTCATGAGAAGGCCCGCTTTTCTCTATTCCCCCATATCGCTCGGTGCGTCGAACGCTCCGCCGTGACTAAGGATGGCGGGTGGTGCTCTGGCACTGGCAGACGGGCCGTCAGAGAGCGCATGTTCCGTCTTCGGCATCAGCGGCGGTGCCTCGCAGACGGCTGGGTGCATCTAGAAGTGCACCTGGCCCAAGGTGCCCCCAGAGTTCCCAAGGAGGCATGGCTTCCAGAGCACCCCTCGCGAGGCCCAGAGGGCCAGACGGCTCCAAGATTGAGCGAAAAGCTGTGGGCACCTTGGGCCAAGGGTACATTTTTATCACCCCCCGAGAAGGTGTGATCGTTCAGCAGTTGCCGGAGTTCGTGCGCCCTGACGATGGCGCTATACACGCTTCTCCAGGACATTGGCAAGGTAAAAAAAACACCAGCATGAAAAAGGTTGGCGTGCACGTTCGCGTCCAACATGGACATGTACAGAGTGCGCGTCCGGTTTGGGTATACATGTGGTGTCGGCACGGAGAGAGCGTATAGCGTGCACGGACGGTGAGTGGCACCTGGTCCCCTGAGGGGTGCCGTGCACGCTAAACACTGCATGTTGACCGTAGGCTCTGGCAAACCAACCTGCTTGCTTCTTCGCCCGCCCCTTCCCCCTACAACCTATAGGATCTTGAATGCTTCCCCGACTCCAGCGTTACGTGTTCTGCCCACTCTGGTCGTTCCTCCGACTCCTGTTCACAACCTTCCGACTCCGGTTCCCATCCATCTCTCCGACTCCGGCTCCGGCTCTGGCTCCTGCCCCCAACACGTCTCCTGAGGGCTCTGGCCCCCCCGCGCCGCCCTATGAGGGCCGGTCCCGCCGGACCGAACTCGCGCGCTCGCCTCGCCTCGCCTCCTCCCCCTCACTGCTGCCTGCTGGAGCCGACCCGGGCTGGGCCCAAGAGGCGTGCAGGCGAGCGCCGGCTCGCGAGGAGCCCAGACTGCTTTTTGGGCCTCGCCACGCCACCGCCCCCCCTCCTCCGTGCAGGCACGCTTCGGGGAACGAAGAATGACCGAACCATCGAAAAACCAGGAGGTCCGCGCGGATTTCTCGGGTCCGCGCGCCAGGGGGGGCCCCAGCGCCGATCCGAGAACTCCGCGCGGACCTGTGAGACGTTATGTTTATGTCATTCTTCGTTCCCTTATTTTAGGCCTCGCCACTGCACCGTCCCCCTCCATGCAAGCAAACATGCCAGAATCCGATGAAAAACTGCGAAACGCTCTCGCCCTGGACACATCCGTCTCGGGTGTCCCCTCCAATGCGTCCCCTCCCAATCCGTGGACGCCGCACGTCCTCCACGCAGCCGTCCTCTTGCCCTCCGCCCCCACCCGTCGTCGCCCTTCTCGGTCACCCCGTCGTCAGCATCGACAGGCCAGGCCCCCTTTTCCTCCCTCCTCCGCCGCGGGCCTTCGGGGTTTCCCCACGAGGACTCCCTCCCGAGGTCGAGGCCATGCCGCAAACGCTCCCTTGCTGGAATCCTCGGCGAGCACATCCCGAACCCACGAGGGGCAACGCTAGGGGGCGGCGACCTGTTCAGGCAAGGGGTGGCGAACATCGAGCCTGCATCGACGACACTGACTCCGCAACCTTCCGGGCGGTGTGGGATATAGAGCCCCAACCTGCGAGCCATCAACGACCGAAGGTCGATACGTCGCCACCAGGGCCGATCCTCCCCTGACGTTGCCCCTGACACCCCGCCCTCCCCGCGCCCCGCTCCTCCCCGACTCCGTCTCATGCCTCCGCTCCCGATCCACTGCTGCGTCTCCCTCCCTCCTCCCGCATCCCTCCGCCTCCTCCCACTCTTATGTCGGACATTCCTCCTCCTCCTCGTCCTCCTCCTCCTCTTCTTCTTCTTCTTCTTCTTCTTCTTCTTCTTCTTCTTATTATTATTCCGTAGCCATTTTGGCTCAAGTTCGAAACGCGTCCCTGGCGCTTCGAGCTTGTTCGCCGCTGAGGGGAGGCTCAGTGTCTTCTCCCTGGGGACAGGCCCCTGAATCTTATCCGTCGTGCGCCAAAGCACGCTGCGTTGCAAGCATCGCTCGCGTCCCTGTGCAGTTCCAGCCATGGCGGGCGGCGGGTCCTCCTCGCTCGTCGCTCCCTGCGGGACGTGTGGCTGCAAAAAGAACATGCCTTGGTACAAGTGGTGCAAATCGTGCCAGTCCTCTGGCCTCGCCTCTGGCTAAGGGCCGTCCTCGTGCTGGTGGGGATGGTCAACTGCCTGAAGGAGGTAAGCGTCGCCGTGGCGCTGACGGAGGTGGCAAAGGTGCTGGAAAAGGATTCGGCCGCGCTGGTGTGCCGCCCCCTCCGTCCAGCAACCAGCATGAGTACCTTGAGGCGCTCACCAAGCACTTCAAGGGCGTTGGTGGCTGTCTCCCTGGAGCTGATGCCATCCTCCAGGCTCTGGCTGCCTCGTCCAGTGCGGTCAAGCAGGCGGAGCTCGACAAGCAGAACGCTGGGGTGCAGGCCTCGGCAGTCCAGAAGCAGCTTCTTTCCAAGGAGAAGGAGCTGTTGCAGGTTACGGATTCTATCGAATACCATCGCAAGCGTGGCGAGGAGCTGCGGACAAGGTCCGCCCAGATCGGCATGGAGATCGAGCAGCTTCGTGTGCGATATCGTGAGCTCTCCGCCAAGGTGGCCCCTCCCGATGAAGACCCAGGTGCTGAGGTCGACATCGCGAAGTTCAAGGACACTTTCTCGGCCATGGACGTGTTCTTGGGCCAGGCCGCAGAGGCTGTGCAGAAGGAGAGCCTCGACGACCTCAAGGCCAAGATGGAGGCCATGCGCAGTGCGTTGCAGTCGGGCAAGGAGCATCTCAACAAGTCCGTGGAGGCCGTCAAGGCTCGTGGCTCTTCTGCGAGATCGGCTTCTGCTCCTGTGGCCAGGCCCCACATTCGCTCAGACGACGACCTCTACAACCTCCTGTGCGGCCCCTCGGCGTCCGCTGAGGAGAAGAAGCGCATGTTGGAGATGGTGGAGGCCGTGGCCAGCAGGTTGCGTACCTAATAGCACTACAGCCTCTCGGGAGGGGGCTTTGTGCCCTCCCACCTGGCCGCTGGAGGCCCATACTTCGTCCTCTGGGCGCGCCGCGTCATCGCCAGGTACCTTGTCGACAGACCCCTCTGCTACAGCCCCCACCCACCTCCCAGCGCAAGCTGGTTGGCTCCCAGGGTTAAAGGGTGGGGGCGGCTTCTTAGCGGAGGGGTCGGTGCAGTCTGAGGCGCCTGGCCACCCGCAGAGCTCTGTTGCATCGGTAAGCTGCTATAACCAGCCCAGTGTAGTTCTTCCCTCGGACTCTGAGTTTCCTGGTGGTGAGTTCGGTTTCATCCTGGAGGCTTTCAACGGTTCGGGTTGGGGAACTGCTCGTGAGAGACTGGAACAAACCCGTGCTCACATTGTGTGTATACAAGAGCATAAGCTTCGCAGTTTTGAAGAAATCAATCAAGCCAGTGCGCGGGGGATCCGACATGGTTGGAAGATTATCTGGGAGCCTGGTTGTTCTGGGGAGGAAGGTGGTGCTTCTGCTGGCGTTGCGTTGGCGGTACGTGCAGTTTTCGGATTCCACCCGCTCCTCGACGTCACTCAGGTTTCTCCGCACAAGTGTGTTGCAGGTGTTGTTCAGCGGCTGGGACAGCCGAAGCTCTTAGTTGCCAGCATCTACTTGCATGATTGCGAGCAGATGAGCGACGACAACGTTGCCGTCCTCTCGGATGCCATGTCGTTCCTGGGGCACTCGGGCATGCCGTTCGTGATGGGCGGGGATTTCAACATGGTTCCCGAAGTGCTCCTGGACAATGAAATTCCAGAGCTCCTGCGAGGTTCACTGGCGTCGGCGCCTGGGGATCGAGGGTCTTTGACGGGCCCCAACGGTGCCAAGCACTATGACTATTTCATGTTTTCTGGTGGCTTGAGCAAATGCGTAAAGGAGGTCTCTCTGGTCGAGGAGGCCGCCACTTATCCTCACTTGCCTGTGTGTCTGGAGTTCCACAAGTCGCTCAATACTCTGAGGGCCCTCAGGTTTCGCAAGCCTCCGAAGATCCCCGTCGAGCCTGCCATGGGGCCCGTGGCGCAGCCGCCCGGCTGGTCTCAGGCCCTGGAGCTTTTGGATTTTACGCTGGAAAGTGCTGTCTCGGGGAGGCTGCAGGAGGCTTTCTCGGGGCTGGACTCGGCCTGCGAAGTGTGGGCCAACCTCAGCGAGGTCGAACTTGTCGCATCGACGCAGTCGACCATCACAGTTTTTGGCGCACGCGGACGCAGGCCCAGGTGCGAGTGGCACGATCCGCTCACCATCGACACCAGGGCCGCGCCGCCGTCAGCGCAGCAGTCGGTCAATTTCTTCGTTGTGCAATTGCGCGCTTTGATCGGGCACCTCGGCGCGGGCGACCGCGCCCGGCCGCGCAGTCGATTGTAGGTCAGTTGAGACGTCCTCCTCAGAATATCCTGGACAATCTGGGGGAGTGGTCCGTGGTTCACGATCAGGCTGTTTATTCTTCGGACGTATAGACGAGCTTGCTCTGGATGACTGGAGGCTTTCTTTGACCCAGTTGTTGGAGGATTTCGAGGAATCCCTTTCGGAGGCCGTCGCCTTTACTCGTAAGTTATCTAGAGCTTCCTGGAGGCAGTGGGTCTTGGAGGGCATCGAGAGAGGGGGCAAGAGGGCTCACAAGTTCACGAGGGACCCCCAATCTTGGACACCGACTACTACCCTGAGCTCTGATGGTGCCATGGTTTCGGATCCACTCATGCTCCTGAAGGCAGAAGCTCTCAAGTTTGCTGACCTCTGGGGCACTACGTATCAGGAGGCTCGGCCGCCTGACCGTTTCGCGCGCGAGGCTATCCTGGAGCCCTTTGAGTTTCTCAGCCCTCCAGCGCTTCGAGAACTCAGCCTCAGCTATTCCAAGTTTGCGGCGGTCTCTGTCGACGGGTTTCACATGAGGCACTTCGCGCAGCTTAGCGATGGCGCCCTCCTGGCCCTGGGGACGATGTTCCAGCTCTGGGAGATGCTTTCGGCTTTTCCTATTCAGTTGAGGATGGTCCTCCTGGCTATGTTGTCGAAGGCATCTGGAGGCTTTAGGCCTATTGGCCTCTTCGTGGCTCCTTACAGACTCTGGGGACGCGCTCGCCGTCGCTTAGCTGAGGAGTGGGAGGCTGCGTGGCAGAGGCCTTTCTTCGCCTGTGGGCGATTCAAGTCTTCCTCGGATGTGGTTTGGAGGCAATCTCTTAGATCCGAAGAGGTCTGTTTCCTTCAAGGACGTGTCCGCTAGTGTTCTTTGGGACATGTATAAGTTCTACGAACTATTTGACCTGGAGCTGCTTATAGACCGTTGCAGGCGCGTTGGATTTTCTCTGCAGGTGGCCCGCTTGTGCGTGTTCGCCTACCAGTGCGCACGGTTTGTATTGATGAATGGCAGCGTCAACGGTCCTTGGCTAGCCATCAAGGGTGTCATCGCTGGGTGCTCGATCGCGACTACATTCGTTCGAATGTACCTCGTCCTGGATCTGGATAGGTTGACGCTGCCGCGCTCGGTTACCCTTGATGCTTATATCGACGACTGTGCTTTGCATTGCACGGGCAGTCCCGAGCTTGCGGTTCGGGGCCTTGTGGCCGCATCGCGGGCGCGGCACCGTATTCTTACGATCGATTGTAAGTGCTCGCTGTGGGTTGATCGCGCCAACAGGGCCACGGCTGACAAGGCTTGCCTCATCTCGTCCTCGGCTACCGTTTCTCGTCGCCTTCGTGACGCCCTAGGGGGGCTAGCTGGGCCGACCACTGCGGGGGTAGCTAATCTCGGGATCGACGACACTCAGGGTAAGCCTCGAAGATCGCCTGGTCGCGGTGCTACTGCCAAGAAGCGAGCTGCCATGTTTAACCGTCGTGCCAAGAGGCTGGTCAGGTTGAAGCCTGACCTCGGCAAGCGATGCAAGCAGATATTTACCGCTGGGCCGCTGCCTGGCATTTTATATGGAGCAGAAGTTCACGGGTGTAGTGACGGAGAGGTGCGTCGGATCCGTCGCGGGCTCGGTCGTGCACTACAGCCGTCGGCAGGGGGTCGCTCGCTCACCGTACTCATGATCGCCGAGAACGATCCCTCATGGCTTGCCTCGGTAGCACCAATGGTTCGATGGGGGAAGGAGGTGTGGATCACGGCTAGCAAGATCACGTCTCTTTCGTTGTCGTTTGCTGCGCTGCGCTCGGCATGGGGCGCCACGTTCCCCAAAGACATCACATGGCGCTCGTGTGGTGGACCTGTCGGTGCTATGAAGCTCTCTTTGTGCAGGATTGACTGGCAGATGAAAGACCCCTTCACTCTGACCAACGACCTCCAGCAAGAGATCTCGCTGCCTGGCACATCACTTGCTCTGTTGAAGAAGCTCCTCAGGGAAGGGGTGCTTCGTGCTTTGGAGAGACAGGCCAGCCTCGCCTTGGGTTCCCCTGATCGGTTGTGATTCGACGTTATGGTTTCTGCTACTCGGTCGTCTAAGTTCGACAAGATCCAGAGGGGCTCTGTTAAGGCGGTTCTTTGTGGGGCTACTTGGACTCGTGACAGGCCGGTTAGCTTAGGTTATCATTGCTGTCCTAAGTGTGTTCTCTGCAGGGAGCCCGACTCTTTGTTCCACAGGATTTGGGAGTGTAGCCAGTGCTCTGAGCTGCGTGCCAGTCTTGTGGACCCCTGGGTGCTTGAAGCCTCCAAGGACCACAATGTGGACCTTCTCCTTTTCACCCGAGGTCTTTTCAGGCGCCCGAAGGATTTGTTCCCACCTCCGCTCTCTGACACAGGTATAGATCTCGTGTGGCATGACGACCCAGCTCGGCTGGGTGGCAGATTCGAGGGCCACATTGTTATGGATGGCTCGTGCTTTAAACATCCTGTGCGGGAGCTGTCGAGAGCGGGGTGGGGGTTATGTGTTTTTGGAAATTCGGACTCCGCGGCTCCTCTCTGTTCGGTTTCAGCCCCCGTCTGGAGCCCCACGCCCCAGACGAGTCAGGGAGGGGAATACTCGGCCTTCGGGGACTCTGTTTTCCTGACCGCGGGACCTAGCCACTTTTACACGGACTGCTTGAATGTGCACAAGCAGTACCATGTTCCTGGTTATTATAACCAGATCAGCTACAAACTCGTGTATAGTGGTATGGTGATGCAGGCCCTCTCTCACGCTTCGCTCATCTTGAGCCTCACCAAGGTGACGGCCCACCAGAACTTTGAGCTGGATTTGGCCCCTCAGGAGGCCTTTTACCGCTTTGGTAACCATGGGGCAGATCAGGCGGCCAAGAGGGGAGCGCTCCAGCACCCTGCCGCTGCGCCCGAGCTTCAAGAAGCTGTGAGTCGTTTAGTTTCAGTTGCCAAAGCGGTCGCCAAGTTGTCTGCGCACCTCCTGCCTCTCTGGCCTCGCCTTGACCTCAAGGGGGTGCAACGTATCGTCCCGCCGCGCCCTGCCGCGGTGGCCCGCGTGGGCCATTATTGGGTGCGTGTCGGGGACCTTTGGCAATGTACTTTGTGTCTACGAGGGAGGCGCACTGCGGCGGTGCCGCCTCCAGGGGCCTGTTCCCGTCACTCGCGTGTGGAAGTCGCTCAGCTGGCCTCGCTCGGTCACAGGTGCTGGGTGGTCGATTGCTGTGATGACTCTTTTGTGTGTTTCTGCCAGACGTGTAAGTGCTACAATACTGGTCTCAGGCTCGCCAAGCTGGCGAGTCCGTGCAGCGGCCCTCCTGTCAACAAGGACGGCACACCCAGGACACCAGGCTCCTGGGCTCGTATGCTTCGCGGCCTTCATCCGAAGAGGTCACGGGTGACTATTCTGTCTAGCACGATGGCTGCTCTCTGTCCGTAACTTTCAGGGGGTGGTTCGGCCTGCCTTTTGGGCGGGTGGCCCCCCTTGTGCGTGCGGATGCTGTGCGGCCTCGCTGCCGGCTGTGTCACCGCTCTCTGCGCCAGGCTTTCGCCTTGCGACTTTGGTGCAGGAGCCTCTGCGCCGAGGCCTGACTCAACGTAGGAGGGTTTCGGCGTCACTAGCGGCGCATGTCAAAAAACATCTTCTTATTAGTATTATTATTCGTATTAGTCTTAGTTTTCTTCCTTCTTCTTCTTCCTCCTCCTCCTCCTCCTCCTCCTATTTCTCCTCCTCCTCCTCCTCCTGCTCCTCCTCCTATTTCTCCTCCTCCTCCTCGTCGTTCTCCTCTTCCTCCTCTTTCGTCTCCTCCTCCTCCTCCTCCTCCTCCTCCTCCGCCGTCTCCTCCCCTTCTCCTCCCAGATCCTTCTCCCTCCTCCCCCTCTCCCTTCTCCTGCACATCCGCCCCTCCACATGGTCGCTTGGCGCCAGTGGGGGCACTCGCGCTGGGCCTCCGTCAGCTCGTACTGGGTATCCAGCATGATGGAGAGCCTGGCTGGCGATGGGGGGTGGCGATGGGCGGGGGGGGGGCAGAGCAGGGCGAGGGAGGAGAGGGGGATGCGGAGGTAAAGAGGGGGAAAGATGGAGAGGGAGACGGCGCAGAGGGAGGAGGGGGCGCAAGACGCGGGAAGCACAGGGGCAGATGCATTCCCGGGCTCCGAGAGTCCTCTCGGGCTCCCGGGGCCTCGGGGAGCGTCATGGCGAGACCTCGAGGGGAGGAGGAGCAGACCTCGAGGGGAGGAGGAGCAGAGCTCGAGGGCAGGAACCTGGTTGGGGAGAGAGGAAGACCTCGAGGAGCGCCCTGGAGGAGCCTCGATCTGGGCGAGGGGGAGCAGCCGCCGCCGCCGGCACCTCGAGGCGGAGCCCCAGCGGGCGGCGGAGAGGGCCGCCCGCGGGGCCCCCCTGGGAAGGCACCGCAGGGAGGCCTGGGCAGGTGCGGAGGGGCCCCTCCTCCTCCTCCTCCTCCTCCTCCTCCTCCTCCTCCTCCTCCTCCTCCTCCTCCTCCTCGTCCTCCTCCTCCTCCTCCTCCTCCTCCTCCTCCTCCTCCTCCTCCTCCTCCTCCTCCTCCTCCCCTCCTCCTCCTCCTCCTCCTCCTCCTCCTCCTCCTCCTCTCCTCCTCCCTCCTCCTCCTCCTCTCCTCCTCCTCCTCCTCCTCCTCCTCTCCTCCTCCTCTCCCCTCCTCTTCCCCCTCCCCCTCCCCCCCTCCTCCTCCCCCCCTCACCCCCTCCTGCCTTTGCCGTGGCCGTGGGCCACAGAAGTCGCCCCCCGCCCCCCCCGCGGAGAGCTCCGCCGCCGGGCCCTGCGCGGCGCCCTCGGTCCGCGGGCCCATCCCCCGGGGGCCCCGCGGCCGCTCGCGCGGGGAGGCGGTGGCGGGCGCCCGCCGCGGCCCCCCCTCCGCGCGCCCCCCCCCCCCCCACCCCCTCCCCTACGACATTCCAGGGTTCCCTGCGTTTTCCAACGCGTTCTTGATTGTCGTCTTCCCCCCCCATCCCATATGGTCCCATGCTTTCTCGCAGTCGACAGTTCATTCTGTCTCTGTGTGTGTTTGTGCTCCCTCCTGATAGCGTAATCCCTGAAATCCGACGCTGCGCACAGACTACGACATCACGACCTCTGCTGCACTCGTTGCGCCAGATCGGGCCGTGAGGGGCCTGGGAGCCGAAACGCTGTCAAATCCCGATGCGTGAACACTCGGGAGCGGCCAAGAGGGGGGTGTCCAAGAGGGGGGTGCAAATCATGACCGGCGGCATGTGCGCGGCCCAGCGGGGGGGGGGCCGGGGACGTAATGGAATGAGAAGATGAGCCATGAAATTTGGGGAAATATCATGGCCAACGCCATGATATCCCCCCCCCCTAGTCATCACCCCCCTCTTTGCCGCCCCCGACATCTGAGGCACCCGCGGCTCCCCCCCTGGCCCGAATCCGCTGGAAATGCATCCCCGGACTGGCCCGGACCCCTTCCCAAGGGTCCATCCTGCCGAACCCTGGGAAACCAAGAGGTACCGCTACCGCTACTCCCTGGACCTCTCCTGGGGTGCGTTCTGACCAGGATTTCGAAGCGAATCCAGCGGTGGCGACGCCAGGATCTCAGAGCCCCGGGCGGCCCCCAAACCGCCCCAAACCAAGGGCATGCGGCGGCATCGGTACCTCGCGACGGCAGCGGCGGGAGGCGAGCGGCGACCTGCGGGACCCTGGCCAGAGGCTATCTGCCACTTCCAGGAGGAGGAGGAGGAGGAGGAGGAGGAGGAGGAGGAGGAGGAGGAGGAGGAGGAGGAGGAGGAGGAGGGAAGAGGAGGAGGAGGAGGAGGAGGAGGAGGAGGAGGAGGAGGAGGAGGAGGAGGAGGAGGAGGAGGAGGAGGAGGAGGAGGAGGAGGAGGAGGAGGAGAGGGAGGAGGAGGAGGAGGAGGAGGAGGGAGGAGGAGGAGGAGGAGGAGGAGGAGGACGAGGAGGAGGAGGAGGAGGAGGAGGAGGAGGAGGAGGAGGAGGAGGAGGAGGAGGAGGAGGGGCCCCTCCGCACCTGCCCAGGCCTCCCTGCGGTGCCTTCCCAGGGGGGCCCCGCGGGCGGCCCTCTCCGCCGCCCGCTGGGGCTCCGCCTCGAGGTGCCGGCGGCGGCGGCTGCTCCCCCTCGCCCAGATCGAGGCTCCTCCAGGGCGCTCCTCGAGGTCTTCCTCTCTCCCCAACCAGGTTCCTGCCCTCGAGCTCTGCTCCTCCTCCCCTCGAGGTCTGCTCCTCCTCCCCTCGAGGTCTCGCCATGACGCTCCCCGAGGCCCCGGGAGCCCGAGAGGACTCTCGGAGCCCGGGTCAAGGACCGAGGGGGAAGATCGGGGATCGAGGACACCCCAGGAGGACCGAGGATCGAGGAGGACCGCGGAGGAGGGCTGATGATCGTGAAAATTCGAGGAGGAGGGTCGAGGATCGAGGAGGAGGAGGAGGAGGAGGAGGAGGAGGAGGAGGAGGAGGAGGAGGAGGAGGAGGAGGATCGAGAGTCCGTAACCATTGGCTCAAGCCGTTCTGGTTCAAGGGAGCCAGGCACAGGGCCTGCACGCACCGCTTCCAGTAGCCGCCAAAGGCTCGCCAGCGGGAAGATTTTCTCCCCGTCCCTTCACCGCCTGCAGACGCCATGACGCAGAAGGGAGTCTGGAAAGGTGGCGCAGCAGGCAAATGGTCCTGCAGCAGCGTCGACACGTACAGCGGGTGGGTCATGCAGTATTGGTTCAAGGAGCTTGCGTTCGGAGGTGTGTTTCCAATCTTTTATTGTGCGTGATGTGTGTTGTGCTTGTGCGTGTGTTTCGTGCCACGAGTCTACATGAACTATAGTTGTTTTGCGAAGGAGGGTCTTTTGGGCTGTGTGGTACTGGTTTTGTTGTCCGTGCTCAGACTCTTCAGCGTAGGGCGCGGTTTTGATCCTCACCGCCCCACGCCCTGCTCCTTGGGCCGCGGCGTCGGGTCGAGACTCGCCATCTCGACCGGCGCGTCCACAGACCGCCGAGTCGGAAAGGAGCTACTGTGCCTCGTTTTGCGCGCTTGTGATTATGTAGACCCATGGATGCCCAGGCCGCCCGGCCGGGTCGTGGGGCAACGGGCCGGCTACATAGGATGGAGACTAGTCCATGGTTTTCAGAAATGCTGCGCGAGCCGGCACGGCAAACCCCTGCAGTGCACAGCGGATGGACTCCGAGTCCGCTGTGCGCATTGTGCCCTGGGTCGTTCGTTCCCTTTGTTCTTGCTCGTGTCCCCTGCCAGGGCGGGAGGGCATCACTCGACAGTCCCTGGGCCGGGGGCGGTTGATGTCTCCGGGCATCTCCCCTGGCCACACACTAGTCGTTAGCGCTGGGGGGCGCCTGACCACCGCACCCTGGTGTAGGTGGAGCGCGGGTTACTGTGCGGCGCGCTGCCGGTCCTAAGGTGTCGACCTTACATGTTTTGGCCAGGCGACCAGGGACGCCAGTGGCTACCGAGCAGTTTGGAAACGTTTGGTTCTTCTGGCATTTCTCGGAGGGTGGGTGGGGGAACTCTGGCGGGCTTCGAGCGTAATCCTGTAATTCGCCAAGCTGCGAGCTGTGCGTGCCCGTGTTCTCGCTTGGTTGCTTGTGCCGCCTTCGCCTTCGGGCCGCCCGCTGCGCCGGGGTCCAGTCTTGCACCGGGCCTCTTTGGGTGGGGGTCTTGCACCCTGTTGGCATGTGATGCAACCTCGGAGGATCCAGGCCGCTTGCGAACCGTATGGGAGGGAACGTCGCATGGACGGGGAGTCGCGTAAAGGGATACGCACTGTGCGTTTATGTACATTGTGTATGGTACCGTGTGTTTCGTGAGTGTGTGTTGTACGCTATTCTGTTGTGTACGTTGTCCGGGATCTGGCGGGTTTCGAGCGTAATCCTGTATTTCGTCAAGCTGCGAGCTGTGCGTGCCCGTGTTCTCGCTTGGTTGCTTGTGCCGCCTTCGCCTTCGGGCTGCCCGCTGCGCCGGGGTCCGGTCTTGCACCGGGCCTCTTTGGGTGGGGGTCTTGCACCCTGTTGGCATGTGATGCAACCTCGGAGGATCCAGGCCGCTTGCGAACCGTATGGGAGGGAACGTCGCATCGACGGGGAGTCGCATACAGGGATACGCACTGTGCGTGTATGTACTTTGTGTATGTTGTGCGTACTTTTGAGTGTGTGTGGTACGCTATTATGTTGTGTACGTTGTCCGGGATGTACGGGTGCACAGTGATCCCAACCGCTTTATCAGGGGGCAACCGCCCACCATTTGGACCCTGCGCAAACGAGTGTTTGGGTGTCCCTGTGGCCCGCTACGGGATATCCTCTCCTCCCCTGCTCCCCCTCCCCCTCCTCCTCCTCCTCCTCCTCCTCCCCCTTTTCCTGCTCCGCCTCCCCCTTCCTCCTGGCGGGTATCTCGTGTCGGCCTCTGCGCTTCGTCTTCTGATAGGTCGGCGGGGGCCGCCGTCCGGGCGTGCATACCCCCCAACAACAACAACAACAGCGGGTGGCAAGACAAGGCTGCTACTAACTGGACGTGTGCATGCGGATGCGGCCGTAACAAGGCATCTTGGAGCTGGTGCAAGCGGTATCGAGCGTGCCGCAGGAGAGATCTCTCCGCATCACGAATCCCCTCTTGCGGAGAAGCAGCCGCAATATATCATCCCTCCTGGTCTCCATCTTCCTCGGTCTATTGGTGCGCAGTTGTCTGGCTGTGGCGGCCAGGATCTTCGAACGCCCACTGGCGCTGAGGTACAGAGCTTGGAGCAGCTGGGACACGAGCAACAACATCCAGCTAGCGAGAGCCTGGGAGATCAATAGACGTGTGCAGCCAGGACAGGCGGCGCACACGGTCGCGGGCGAGGCCCACGCCAACTTACAGTATGCTGAACAGCTTCTCGCCGCAGCCACCGAGAAGCTCGAGTATTTCACGCAACAGCGCGACCAGCAGCCAGTCGTCGCCAACCTTGTATCGCAGGTGGAGGCTTCTGCTGCAGAGTACAAGCAGGCAGTCGCGCAGCTTCATTCCCAGACTATCGGCGCAGGTCAGCAGCCCCAGCCGATGGGTGCCACGCTGTGCATCAAGGAAATTCTGGACGGCAATATCGCGGATATTTTCGTGGAGGATGACAGCCTCTTCGGCCTGGGTGGCCACCAGGAACTGTCCAAGGAGGAATTGGCAGCAGTGCAGGAAAAGGAAGCGCCTGCTGGCCGAGGTGCTCAAGGCGGCGACGGAAAACCTGTTCAGTTCGATACGCGGCAAGGCCAAGTCCTTGGTCAAGGACCACAAGGAACACCCAGAGAGGATCTTCAAGGAGCGCAAGGGTGAGAGCGGCGCTGCTAACAACCAGTGTCGACGGAGGCAACGGGCAGACGCAGGAGTCGGGGTTGGCGGCAGCGGCTGCGGCGACCACGGCGGCGTCCACTCCTGAGGTACCTACCCTCTGAGTCCCTTGCACGTGCGCGAGCCGCGCTCGCGGCAGCTGGGCATAGCCCGCTGCGCTCCTGACCCCCTCTTGGGGTCGCCGCGCCAAGCATCCTGCAACAGCCCTCCCTCCTGCCCTCCTCCTCCTCCCTCGTGTCTTCCGAAGTTGCAGGTTGCGAAGCGCCGAGAGGAGTTCGTTGTTGAGACCGCGAACTCATCGGGCTGGGGGCTTCTCATTCGATGTTTGGCCGAATAATCTCGTGCTGACGTCGTTTTGCTTCAGGAGATCGGCAGAGCCCCATGCCAGACTCAGGAAGCTGAATCTAGATTAAGCAATTTAGGTTGGCAGACCAGCCGGAGGCCTTCTTCTCATTACCCAGGACGGCGGGCTTTCGAGCGGGGGTTGCCGCCGATCGTTCGGAATGAGCCTGCCGCCTGGAGCTGTAGTTCCTCGTCTCCCTTCCCCGCAGCGGATTAACATGTGTTGCCTACATCCTGGGGGGATTACCAGCTGTTTCACTTAGCCTTCCTACGGGGGGTGAGGCCCTGGGGCCCGAGGGGTCTCAACTACTAGCCAGGCTGGGGGAACTCTTGCATGGGTGGAGACTCCCATGCATCATCGGCGGGGAGTGGAACTGCACTCCTCAGGCTATCAGTGAGTGTGGATGGGATTCCCGTCTTCGTGCTACGATATGTGCTCCGTCTGTCCTTACCTACAGGTGTGGAAGGGTGTGGAAGGTCCTCGAATTCTTCATTATCTCTCCAGGCCTTGCGACTTCAGTCAAGTGTGTCCGCAGCAACCGAGTACCCACTTTGAAGCCGCATTGGGCAGTGCAGTTGGTCATGCGCCACAAAGCTGTCTTGTCTACGGTGCCGATGATGGTAGGGCCCAAGAGTTTCCCTCGTGATCGCGCTGAGCTCCCCTACGGGCCTCGAACAGCTCCAGTGGACTGGGGCACGTTGGCAGATCGCTTGGAGGAGGCCGATGAGCCCGAGAGTCTCCAACATTGGGCTCTACGAAGACGGAATGTGCAGGACTTTCTGCCTCGACCAGGAGCTGGGGGGAAAATAACGTGGGAGGTCCCAGGGGGCCTCAAATCCAGCGTGTGCCCGAGACCCCAACCACTGGAGGTCCCTTCCTGTGGGGTGTGCTCGGGCGCGAGGGTGGCGCTCCCTCCACATCTGGCCTTTAGAGATCCACTATATTAGAGCTAAGGGGGTGCCTTGGTTTGGGATGGATACTCAGTACATCCTCAACAAAATCGTCCGAGGTCCCCCGACCCTCGGGAGCGACCAGGAGTGGTCCGAATGGAGCCCAGGTCGTTCCAAGCTGCAGGACTCTTCTGCACGAGAGCTTTTACCGCTGGGCTGCAGATGCTGGCAAGCGCGCCGACCTTCTCGAGCGCGCGCACGCTTCCTCGCGCCAGTCTGCCTGGGGGAACTGGGTCAAAGAGGCTGTCAAGAACAGTGAGGGTTATGACGCCGCTACGCCACGGCCCCCTCAGGTTGGATCCCTTCTACGTCTTCGGATCCTGACCAGGCTCCTCTAGGACCGCAGCAAGTTTCGAATGATCTGGCAACGGAGTGGGAAGGGATATGGAGTATTCCAGGAGGGGATGTACCAGATCAGGACCCTACAGGCTGTTTGAGCGAATACATTGGCCCTCTCAGCGATGACGAGTATCACCGGCTGCCCGACTGGGCGTCTGACCCTTCGGCCATTAGGGCGCGCTGCAAGAAGTTTAGGGTTCGGACTGCGCCGGAGAGCGACAACGCCCACCCGAGAGACCTCCTGCACGTCGGCGGCGATTGCCTGCGTGCGCTCGCAGGCCTCCGGAAGGCCATCTTGAAGCTCGGTCCTGTTCCCAGCCAGGTGAGAACGATCCTGGTGGCCACGGTTGAAAAACCTGGTGGTGGGCATAGGCCCATCTGGCCGTTGGCTGCGTCTGTTCGGGCCCTGCCCATCTTTTTTTTTACCTGCGCGAAGGAGCCCCGTGGCACGACGGACGACGGACGAACAAAGGACGAGGACGAACAACGACCAGAGAGCACGCAAGGGGCTATTTAACACAACTTCAATGCTATCATCCTCAGATTCCTCCTCACCGTCTATTGGAGGCGTCGGCGCGTTGCTCTGGGAAGGATGTGTTCGCAGGGAGTCCATGCATTGCATGCAGTGCAGGCGATCCTGGCCGGATGCACCTTTGCTACTACCCTCCTCTGAATCATCCTCCCTGATGCCCTCGATATGCCGGCGGATGCTTTCAGATTTGTGCGTATATGTAAGGTGATGGGCGACATCGCGCTTTGCGTGGCTGGCAAGGCCAACGCTGTTGCAACGGGACTTGGCCTTGCCAGTTTCTTCTTGTGCCAGCAGCTCGAGCGCGCGTGCCTCATCGTGTCCAGGACCAAGGTTGTAGCAGTAGCTTCCCATGGTTGGATTTCGAAGGATATCGCATCGAAGTTGTACCGCTGGAAGTTCAGGCATAGCGAGTCTACCAAGAACCTCGTAGTGGACTTTCGAGTCAGGGGCCGTCTTGGGGCTAAGGTGCATCTTGGGAAGACTTCTGAGCTGCGACCTCGAGCGCACAGGTTTCGAGCAATCCGATCCGCTGCGGTTGGAGCCAATCGCATCCTGAAGACGGGAGGGCTCCCTGCTGGCATGCACGGCGCGAAGGCGCACGGTGTCTCCAGCAAAGGACTCTCGCAAATCCGTGCTGTCCTCGCGCGCAACGCTTTCTGAGTCTCCCGGGGGGCGTTCGAGAACGCTCGAATTTTTGCCGTGCGCCGACCCTGCCTTGGACCCGACCCACTAGGCCAACCTCCTCCCCCTCCAGTCCCGGGCGCAGGCGTGGCGCGACCGTTAGTTACCAAGGGGCCTCGTGAAGAACATTCAGGGGCAGGCCCAGCAGGGCCCTGTGGATGGTTGGAATCGCGCGCGTGGCCCTGGCGGGGCGCGTACCCTTGCGCGCCTCGGATGGACAGGCCAGCGTCCTCTCGCGTGGAGGGGCCCCGGCGGCACCAGTTTTGATTTCGGCTACCTCGACGAGAAGTCTCTGAAGACCCTGGTTAACGCGGGCCCCGAGAAGGCCCTGATCAAGAGCCTCGAGGGCACCAACTTCCATGGCAGTGTGTTGCAGGGACCCCCTAGGCTGGAACCGATTGTGGACACCCTGAAGATACGCAGAGGACGAGGGCAGGTGGCTGAAGCGGCCTACCTAGCTGGATGCGTTTCAGGAGGCCCCCCTGCGACGCAGAGCATTTTACTCATGGATCCCCGCACCGTCTGCCCGAAGCGCAAGCTGCGTGGCGACCACGGCGCGCCACAGCACGGGATTGTGGGCTGCCATGCGACGTGGTGGGCACGCCGAGAACTGGACGCGCCAGAGGCCATTTGCCGACTTCGAAGAAGGCGACGCCATACGATATCGGTACCGCCAGATGTCTTGTCCCCAGCCTGGCGTTTGAGGCCCCCCCCGTAGTGACCAGTCTCAAGTTTGGAACGTCTTATCCCCGCATGGAGTCTTCAGAGGAAACGACGCCATGACTGGATCCGCATTATCTCCTGGGGACAGAATCTTCGAAAGAGCTGGCTAGGGAGTTGTCCATGTGGACCGCCATGGGGCATAGACGGCGCCCTGCATGGCCCCCTGCCCCACCCTGTCCAGCAAGCGGGTTGTGCTGAAGTGTATGCTCTCTTGATGCTTGTCAATAAAGTGGGGGTGGAGCCCGTCCATGTAGCTTGTGATTGTAAGATGGTAGTAAATAGATTCGGGAGGCTGGTCCACAGCAGTCTCTAGATCCTGTTGCGAATGCCACAAAAGCAGTGCGATAATCTTACTGCGCCTATCACTGTTGAGAACATTCGCAGTCACCAGTCTTGGGCCAAAGCCGCCGCCCAGGGCTGTGCATGGTGGGCCTGGAGAGGCAATCGCGAAACTGACAGATTAGCCAAGTCCGGAGCCTGGATGCACAGAATGCCCCCCAGTCTCCACGACGAACTCCGTGCCCTAGATTTCCAGGTGCGCGGCCGTGCTCGATCGCGGGAGTTGGGGGGGTGCTTTGTCCAGGATGTATTCCAACGATGCGGACAAATTCCGAGCCAAGAGGCTTAAGGCACCAACTTTACTCGAGTTGGTGACTGAAGCGAACGGCCATGAGTTAGTGCGAGTGGGTAAGGGATATTGTGTGGAGTTCATGAATGGTCGAGGGGCGCGGTTACCGCGTTTCCGTGTACCGGTTTCCCCAGGCCCGTTCGATTGTCGCACCCCTCCCCGCAGGCTTTGGAGCGGTGCGGGTGGTCGAGTATGGTGCAGTGTCTGTGGGGCGCTCGGCACTGCCAAGGTGATCCTCCTGGCCAGGCCCTGCCACAACGGCCCCGAGAACAAGGCTGCCTGCCGCTGCCTGGGTCTCCTGAAGAGCGGGATCGACCCCTCCTCGGGCGCGGAGTTCGGCAGGTCGGTCCCGTTCAAACGCGAGTGATCCCTGGACAGTGTCGGGCTACATTATTATCCCCCCTTCTTGCTCCTGGTGCTGCATTAGCAGGATCTGGAGCGCCAAGGACCTAGAGGACCTAGAGGATCGAGGACCGGAGAGAATCGAGGAGGAGTATCGAGGATCGAGGCAACTAGAGGATGAGGATCAAGGACCGAGGCCATTCGAGGAGAAAGAGGAGGATCGACAAAACATCGAAGAGGACGATGATCGGGGATCGAGAAGAATCGAGGACGAGGATCGGGGATCGAGGAATTCCGAGGAGGAGGATCGAGGGCCGAGGAGGATCGGGAAGGAGGCACGAGGAACGAAGAGGATCGAAGAGGAGGATCGAAGATCGACGAACGTCGAGGAGGATGATCGAGGACCGAGGAATTCAGGGGAGAACGATCGATGGACGGGGGGGACCGGCGTTGAGAATCGAAATTCGAAGAGAATCGAGGAGGAAGATCGGGAATCGAGGAAATTCGGGAAGGGGGATTGCGGCGGACCGAGGGGGATCAAGGACGAGGATCAGGGCACGAGAAACTCCGAGGAGGATGATCAAAGGCCGAAGATGATCGAAGGTGAGGATCGGGGATCGAGGGAATTAGAGGAGGCTCAAGCATCGAGGACATCCGTGGAGGATGACCGAGAATGGGGGAAGCTCACCGAGGAAGATCGAGCCGGATCGAGGACTGGGATAGATAATCGAGAACATTCGATGAGGAGAATCAGCGATCGAGGAGAACCGAAGAGGATCAAGGAGGGAGGTCTTGGATCGAAGACATTCGAGGAGGATGAAGGATCGGGAAGAATCGACGGATGGGATCGAAGAATGGGGAGGATCGGAGTTAAAGGATGATCGATGAGGAGGTTCGACGACCAAGAAAATTCGAGGAGAGTCGAGGATCGAGGAGGAGGGTCGAGGATCGAGGAAATTCGAGGAGGAGGATTGAGGATAGAGGACCGAGAAGGAGGATAAGGCATCGAGGAGGATCTCAGAGGAGGACCGATGATCGAGGGGTATCGAGGGGGAAGATCGGGGACGGGGACCGAGGGAGGTCGGGGATGAGAATCGAGGATCGAGGAGAAACGAAAGGGAGCATCGAGGATCGAGGGGGGTCATGGAGGTCTGTGGGCGGTCGGGGATGATCAAAGGGGATCGAGGGTGAAGGCCGAGGATTCAGGGGGGTGGAGGAACAGGAACGATGATCGAGGGGGAGGAGGAAAGAGGAACGAGGAGGAATGGGGAAGAGGATCGGGGACCCAGGGGGATCTAGGAAGCTTCAGGGTCGAGGGGGGTCGTGCAGGAAGATCGAGGAGCACCGAGGAGGACCGATGACGAGAACTGATGATCGAGGATGATCGAGGATCGAGAGGGGGATCGACGAGGGCCAGGCATCGAGGAGGATCGCGGGGGCGCGCATCGAGGATCGAGGGAACTCGAGGAGGACCGAGGATCGAGGAGGGTCGAGAAGCAGGATCGGGGATCGAGGGGGGGGGGTCGGGGAGGAGGATCGAGGATCGAGTAAGATCTAGGAGGAAGAGGAGGAGGATCACGGATCGAGGAAGTTGGAAAAGGAGGGTCCAAGATCGAAGAGGATCGAGAGGAGCCGGGTCGAGGATCGACGGAACTCGGGGAGGATCGAGGATCGAGGGGGGATCGCGGAGAAGGATCGAGGATCGATGGGGGGTCGGGGGGGGTCGAGGATCGCGGGGGATCCAGGAGGAGGTTCGGGGATCGAGGAAGTCCGAAGAGGAGGATCGAGGATCGCGGAGGGTCGAGGAGGAAGAGGAAGGATTCAAGGACGATCGAGGAGAAGGGCCGAAGCTCGAGGAGGATCGAGGACGAGAGTCGAGGATGATCGGGGATGAGGATCGAGGATCGTGGGAGATCGAGGAAGAGGACCGAGGGAGATCGAGGAAGAGGATCGAGGATCGAAGAAGTTTGCAGCAGATCGAGGATGGAGGAGGATCGAGGGGGGTTGAGGATCGTGGAGGAGGACCCAGGATCGAGGAGGATCGGGGCGAGGATTCAGCATCGAGGAAGACCGAGGAGGATCAATGATCGAGGAGGATCGGGAGAAGGATCGGGGATCGAGGGGGATCGAGGAGGATCGAGGGCCGAGAGGAATCGATGAGGAGGATCGAAAGTCGAGAAGGGCCGAGAATCGAAGAAATTCGGCGAGGGCCGAGGATCGAAGTAATTTAAAGAGGAGCATCGAGGAAGGAGTATCGAGGAGGATCGAGGATCTAGGAGGAGGAGGATCAAAGAGGAGGAAAGAGTATCGAGGAGGAACGAGAAGGATCGAGGATCTAGGAGGAAGACCCAGGAATTATAAGAAAAACGAGGGCCGAGCAAGACCGAGGAGAAGGATCTCGGATCGAGGAGAATCCGGAGGATCGAGGTGGAGTAGGAGGAGGACCGAGGATCGAGAACATTCGCGAGAGAGCATCGATGATCGAGGAAACCCAAGGAGGAGGATGGGGGACCGAGAAGGACCGAGGATGCTAATCGAGGACCGAGCAGGATCGCGGGGGAGGATCTGGGATCGAGGACGTTCGGAGGAGGGGGATCGCGGATCGAGGAGGGTCGAGAAAGATGATCGAGATTCGTGCAAAAAGGATCCGGGGCCGACGAGAGGATCGGGGCCAAGGGTTCAGGATCGGGGAGGATCGAAAAGGATCGGGGATCGGGGAAGGTCGAACGGGGGGGGGATCGAGGAAGAGGATCGGCGACAGAGGAGGATCGATGAGGAGAATCGAGGACCGAGGGGGAGCGAGGAGGAGGGTCGCAGAGGACCGAGGAGGATCGAGGAGAAGGATCGCGAAGGATCGAGGAGGAGGATCGAGGAGGATCGGGGTGGAGCGAAGATCGAGGGAGAGCGAGGAGGAGGATCGAGGATGAGGAAGGATCGGGGAGGAGCGAGGCGGAGGATCGAGGATCAAGGAGGATCCAAGAACAAAAGATCGAGGACTCGAGGAAGATCGAGGACTTGGATCGAGGATGGGGAGGATCGAGGAGGACCGAAGACCGAGGAAATTGGAGAAGAGTCGACGACCGAGGCAGATCGAGGAAGAGGGCCACTGATCGAGGGGGAGAGAGTCGCGGGTCATTGTTGTTCCACGTCTTTTTTTGTTTTAACACGGGTCATTGTTTGTGACTGGTCGAGAAACATATTTCCGGCCCCCAGGGCGCGATCCGTGTGAGGGTGTGTGTGTGTGTGTGTCAAAATTCGCTTCTGGACAGGGCTCACACACCAACCAGCCCTTCCGGGTGCATCTTTGGAGGATATCCCACGCCGCTGGGCCATAATACACTTTTGTTGACCCAGACGTCCTGGATGTTTGAAGGCGTGTAGGTTGGGCCCGTAACGCGCTCAAAAATGCAACAAACAACGTTGTGCATTTCTATCGTGTTTGACTGCGCTGTTTTAGCGTTTTCAGGCCCGTCGCTGTGGATCTGCATGTTTCAGCGTTTTTTGCTTCTTGTCGAAGGCTGCTCCTTGTCTTCACTGCCATCTTCACTCCCGCTCTCCAATCCCTGCCGCCCCCCGTTCCCCCCCGTCCGTGCGCAGATCGCAATACATACTAGAAAACAAACACGCTCTCGCAACGCCTCAACACAGGACCGACACCGGCGCGGAACAGGCCCGCAGGCCCCGCGACCAGCCAGCAGAAACAAGAGAAGAACAACTGGACCAGGAGTAATTTCGAAGGGGACTGGACGCAAGAAGAAGGAGCTGAGGACGTCGTAGGCGGCATTGTTAAGCAGCGCAGCACGATCCACTGATCTGAAACAAGGCACCATCATCAGGACTCGGCACGCCAGCGCATGAATCGCTGTTATAGCGTATGTAGTCGTCGTTTGAGCCCAAAAGCGCAGATCAATTATTCCGATCATCGCCGTGTTCAAAGCGGTAAGGAAATTCCTAGGGCATGTTCAGGACGAACCACAGAGGATCGAGGACCAGAATGGAGGGGAGGGATCGAGGACCGAGGGGGGAGAATCGAGGACCGAGGAGGAAGACAAGAGGATCGAGAGGGGGCAGCGAGGAGCCAGGTCCGAGGAGGGGGGGCAGCGAGGGACCGAGGAGGGCCGCGGGCCGCGGCCGAACGCGCGCCTCTCGCCGCACACCTCCAGGACCTCGAGGCCCTTCGCGGCGGGCACGGCCAGCTGCACGGCCTCCCCGCTCGGGCGAGGCTCGCCGCCGCCTCCGACCGTCATCGTCGACGTCGGCGTTGGCGTCGACCGTCGTCGTCGTCGGCGGCGTCGGCGTCGTCGTCATCGTGGGCGTCGGCGTCGTCGTCGTCCTTGATCATCCCTGATTCTCGACCATCCTCTATCCTCCCCCTCCTCCTCCTCGATCCTCCTATGTCCTCCTCCTCCTCCTCCTCCTCCTCCTCGTCCTCCTCCTCCTCCTCCTCGTCCTCCTCCTCCTCGTCCTCCTCCTCCTCCTCCCCCTCCCCCTCCTCGATCCTCCTCCTCCCCGACGATCGATCCTCACCCTCCTCATCCTCGACCCCGACGCTCGATTCTCAGCCTCCTCCTCCTCGATCCTCCACCTTCTCCACCTCGACCATCGACCGTCCTCGGGCTGGCCGACCGTGGCGGCAAGCCCTCCGCCGGCGGCCGCCGCCACCGCCCGCCGCCGCTGCCCCGAGGGGGCAAGACGCACCGATACCACTGCGCCGGCGTCCGACGCACCGCGCAGAAGCAAAGACGGGCAGAGGAAAAAGACTATGCACATACACCGATTCTGGCTTGGCCCATCCTGAGCCCGGGATCGGTGCATACGCCCTCCTGCCTTGGCCAGGAAGGCACATGCACCGATCCTGGGTCGAGGATGGGCCTTGCCAGGATCGGTGCATGTGCATAGTCCTCTTCGCCCGAACGGGGGTCTTTCACAGTTTTCGGCCCCTCGGATTGGGACCTCGACGAGGCCCCCCGAAGCCTCAAAAACGGGCCCATCGCCCGTCGTCGTCGTCGACGTCGTCAGCGTCGTCGTCGACGTCGTCGTCGTCCACTTCATCCTCTCCTCTTTCTCCTTCATTCCCAGGGGGTCTTGGCGGCGCGCACAAGGGGATGGAGGGAGGGGGGAGGGCTTCTTAGAAGGAGGCTGCTTCTTAGAGGGCGCCGGCCTTACATCTGTAGAGACGGCCCGCGCCTTCTAAGAAGCAGGGGTGCTTCTAAGAAGCCCTCCCCCCTCCCCCCACCCCCCTCTGCGCGTGGCTGAGGGTCGGAAGAATAGAATAAACCTCTAGAATCAAAACGGAAGGCGTGCACCGTGTTCGGCCCCGAGAAGCGCCCCGCCGCGGGGCCCCAGACCGCCAACATGACGACCCGTGGCGAGACGCGAGGCCCCAGGAATGGGTCGAGACTGTGCTCATCTCGGAGGATCGGGTTGGGCGAGAGGGGGGGATAGCAAAGGGATGGGTTGAGAAGCAGCTTACGAAGCTGATCTTCCTGGCGCCGGAGGCGGCCGTGTATCGAGGAATGGGCCCCTCGGTGGGGCCGAAACCAGCTGCATGCAGCAAATTTCGTACCCCCCCTTTCCCAATCCCCCCCTTTCGTCCGGCCCGAGAGAAGGACGAGCTGAGACACTGGAAGCTCAAAATCGGCCCGAATGCGGTCCCCAAACACCTCCCAGGGTCTAACCGCACAAGTTCTCCGAGCTCCGTCCGGCCGTGGCGGCGAGGGGACCTTCCAAAAGCCAACTACTGGTATCTCAAACGGCCTTCCGTTGAGAATCAGGACTCTGTCATATCCAGCCGCCAGCCGGGACAACACCAGGGCTGGGAGAAGATGCCTGGGCCCGCGTTTTGCAACTTGCTCGAGCAAGCCGACGTCCTGGCCTCTCACAGAATTCCCGCTTGTGAGCGTTTTTTCTTCGGCGTCTCGCCATTGGGCGGAAGGGGTGGGGAGGGGGGAGGGGTCTGGCTATGGACCCCTGCTTAATGCGACTGTTTGCAACCGTCTGTTCGAAACGGGCGCCCAAAAATTACCAAGATCTTCTCCAAGGGGGGTAGTGGTGGGGTGCGAGGGCCGCGCCGATCGGCAAAACTATGAACAACTTGCGGGGCCATGATCCCGGGATCTTCTGGATCGGGTCAATCCAGACCGGGTCCGTCGGACTCCTCGCAGGATCCTGCAGGATCCTGCGCCAAAGCCCGGGTCAATGCGAAAGATCCTGCAAGATCCTGCAGGATCGTGCACCCAAGCCCGGGTCAATGCGATCATGGCCCTGCAGCATCCTGCAAGATCGGGCGCTCTGGCTGACCCCCGTTTGTGTCGACCCCCATCCCTTGAGCCCCAGATGCTCCCTCGCGCGCAACCCCCGGCTGGCGGCGTGAGGCGACTCGCCGCCACCGCCGCCGCCGAGGCGCGTCGTCGCCGCCGCCGCCGCCGATGCTCGTCGCCGCCCCCGTCAGCACGCAAAACAAGTCCGAAACGAATGGTTTCTGCACCACGTGGCGCCCCATTGGTGGGGACCTCCTCCCGTCCTCCTCTCTCGTCTCGACCTCTCCCCCGCTTCCCCCCTCCGTTTCTCCACGTCCGCCCCCTTCCCCCCACCCGCCTTCTCGCCAACCTCCTGCCGTGCTCGTCCGTCGTCGCTTGTCCGTCGGGCATGTCGTCTCTCGGGCCTCTGCCACTGGACCCCTCTTGCCCTGGTGAAGGACGGCCCCTCCAGCGGACCGGCCTGTCACCACGAGCAACATGTTGAACGGCCACGGGGGACGGCCAAGGGGCCCGGCGAGGAAACCCAGAAACCAACGACGCAGCAGGACCTTCAAGATGTCAAGGACGGTGAACTTCGGGCTGCGAAGAGACAGCCCCGCCAGTCCCAGCAGACCTCAACAGGCCCCCCGAATAGTCCCAGCCGGGCTCAACAAGCCCCCGCTAAGCCCACGAGTCGGACCCGCCCCCCCCAAAAACAAACATTGAGCACTCCGCCCCCCCCCCAAGAAACCGGCTCCTTAACGGGGCAGCCCCCCCCTCCAAAGGGGTGGGTCCGAACTACGACAACGACAACCACAACAACAACAATCATCTTAAAACTGATCGCTCTTATATATGCGCGCGCGTCACTCAATATGTAAATCCCAAACCCTCGATACCCACCCTCTTCGTCTTCGGTCATACCCCTTTGGGGGTATATCTTTTTTACTCGCCACGTGTAGTTGGCGCAGCCCCTAAAACAGGAAGAGCAGGGGGAAGGAGGAAGGGAGAGCGAGGAGGAAAAGAGTGGGGGGAGGGAGGGAGGAGGGAAGGGGCAAGGGGGGGAGGATGGATGGAGGACGAAAGAGGTTAGCAGGAGGGGAGGGGGGCAAAAGAGGAGGTAAACAAACGGACGAACCAGACAGACGGGTCGAGCGGCGGACTCTGAGGGGCGGGTCGGGCTGGCGGGGCGGGCGGACGCCAACGGACGGGTCGGGCGGCGGACCCTCGCTGGCGGGTCGGGCGGGCGGTGGCTTAAAGCGGGCGGGCGAGATGCCAAGAGAGCGAACGGGCGGGCTGTAACAGGCGGATCGGGCGGGCGAAACCTGGCGGGCGGGTGACTAAAGGGCGAATCCTGAATGAATCACGAGGCACACCCTCGATACCCGCCCTCTTAGTATTCGAACGTACCCCCCTTAGGGGGATTATTTCTCTTTGGAAGGGCGGGCGGAGGGACGAGGGAGGAGGGAAGGGAGCAGGGAGGGACGAGGGAGGAGGGAAGATGCTGAGAGGAACGGGACGCGGAGGGGGGAGGACGATTTAGAGGGAGAGAGAGAGAGAGAGAGAGAGAGAGAGAGAGAGAG
>CAUYUJ010016017.1:133560-146376 GCA_963575745.1 Prorocentrum cordatum | reverse complement strand
GGGAGAGATGCGGCTTCCTCCATGACCGAAGCCTCCCTCACTCCGGCGTCGCTCTCCTCCACGTCTCCCCCAACCCTTTGTCCCCCTCCCACTCCCTCCCCCCTCCTCCCTTCCGCCTCCTTCTCGCCCCTGTCGCGTCCCCCACCCTCCGCGAGCCCCAGGCCGGCACCCGACGATTCAGAATGGACCGGGAACTCTCCGAGAAGTCCCGCCGCCTTCCGAAAAGGCCCTTGCCTTCTCACTTCCCCCCTCTCGCTCGCCGCCGATTCACGGCGAATTTCCATCACCTCCTTGAGCATCTTTTAACCGATCCCCACCCCCACCAGCGTGGCCTGGGCCCCACTGGCCGCTTTGCCCCCCTCATGAAGATATAGACTGCTCTCTTCGGTCTTCGAGGTGCATATCCCCAGCTGAGGTGGTGAAACGGTGGGGCTCGAGATGTGGATGGGGATGGGGATAGCGAGCGAGCGAACCACGCGAGCATGCCTGTCGGCTGCTGGGCACTGTGCAGGGCATGGGTGTACAAGTCGACTACCAGCCAGGCAACAACTATGAAACGTGAGCAGAATTTGGAAAGGGGAATTCGGTTGAACGATGGGTTGGTCAAACGATACTGACCCCTGGCCCAGGCCCCGCACCAGCGAGCTGAAGGTCACCTGCAGCCGGTTCAGCTGCGTGCCGAGGTCCAGGCACTCCGCGAAGGCCTGCGCGGCCCTCGCCGCCCCGCGCGGGGCAGCAGGGAAGCGGTGCGGCAGGCCACTCCGACATGGACACCCTGCTGGCGCAAGCCCTTCCTTCTCCCAAGAGGAATGCGCGACTCGGCACTCCTCTCCTCCGCCCTCTCCTCCCTCCTACTCCTCCTCCTCCTCACTCCTCCTCCCTGCCTCCTCCCTCCTCCTCCCCCTCCTTCCCTCCTCCTCCCTCCTCCTTCTCCTCCTCCTCCTCCTCCCTCCTTCCTCCTCCCTCCTCCTCCTCCTCCCTCCCCTCCTTCCTCCTCCTCCCTCCTTCCTCCTCCTCCTCACTCCTCCTTCCTCCTCCTCTCATCCTCCTCCTCCTCCCTCTCATCCCTCCTCCCTCCTCCTCCTCATACTCCTCCTCTCCTCCCTCCTCCCCCTCTCCTCCTCCTCCTCCTCCTCACCTCCGCCTATCCGCCTCACTCCCTCACTCCCCTCCTCCTCCTCATCCCCTCCTCCGCCTCCTCCCTCCTCCTCCTCCTCCTCCTCCCCCTCCCTCCCCTTGGCCCTTCCCCATGTGCCGAGCCTGAGGCAGGGCCCTCAGTTCGTCGCGTCGTCGTCGTCCATCAGGGTGGGCGGCACCGGCCGTAATGCCTTCGCTAGAGGGAAAACAAACCTACCTCGCTTTTGACCACCCTCGCTTCCAAGAGATACCAAACGATGCCAAACTGCGGCCTGTACTGGTCAGGCCGCTTGACGAGGAGGCGCGTGGTATGACATGGTTCTACCTGGAAGCGAAAGCGGGGTAGGTAATTCACGCTCTGATTCGCAATCTACGTCCTGTTGGCGCGACCCCCACTTCTCCCAAAAAAGAAATGAGGGACTCACGAGAACAATATTCAAATCCATACCCGTGGTGTCTTGGACCTTCCGGTAGGGGACGCCAGAAGGCCGAGGCGCAGCGGCCATGGACGCAGATCCAGGCTCTCGGGGCTAGAGTTTTGTCCATGCGCCTCGGGCGACTGGGAAAGGGAGCCCGACACTCCAAGATGCAATGGATATGGATATGCATCCTGCCCGCAGCAAAGAAGAATTCGGACGTGAGTAAATCGGGCATCTCTGAGATCTGCAGGAACTGGGAGAGCTTCCTGTGGCTTCCTGCAGCCTGCTGCGGGTTTCTGTGACCTTCGCAGGCTTTCCGAGCGCTCATGCTCGAGACTTACTCGCGATTTACTCACAATACTCCCGCTCGGGACGTCTTCCTTCATTTGCAGACGAGGTCTCCGCTCGAGGCATCCTGACGGTTTGCCCCCTTGGGGTGCTCAAGTGCGATGCCTGGAAGATGCTTCCGATGACAAGCTCGGACTACCAACATGAAGTGCGGGCCCCAGAGGGAGGGGGCTCCCGCCTGAGACTTCCTCGCAATTCACTCGCAGATGAGGCTCCCGCTTGAGAATTCCTCACGCTTTCTCCTTGGGGTGCTCGAGTGCTGGGCCTGGTAGAGGTTGCCGATGACCCGTTTGGATTCGAACGTAAAAATGCAAGCCCCATAGGGAAGGGGCTCCCGCTCGAGACTTCCCTCAATATGGGTATGTGAGTGTGTATGGTGATGAAGAGCGATGGTGATGGTGATGATGACGATCGTGGTGATGATGATGATGAAGATGATGGTGATGATGGTGCTGATGATAATGACGACGACGATGATAGCGATGATGATGCTGCTGGTGATGCTGCTGATGATGATGCTGCTGATGATGCTGATCCTGATGCTGATGATGATGCTGATGCTGAAGCAACTGCTGCTGCTGCTGATGATGATGCTGATGCTGATGATGATGCTGCTGATGATGATGCTGATGCTGATGCTGATGCTGATGCTGCTGCTGATGATGATGCTGATGCTGATGCTGATGCTGCTGCTGCTGCTGCTGCTGATGCTGCTGCTGCTGATGATGATGATGATGCTGATGATGATGATGATGATGATGCTGATGATGCTGATGCTGATGCTGATGCTGCTGATGCTGCTGCTGCTGATGATGATGATGATGATGATGATGATGATGATGATGATGATGATGATGATGGGCTCTCGTTCCTGCGCGGGGCGCCCAGGAACAACGAGAACCCCACTCAGGACGTGTGGAGGCCAAAACACCGCCCCCTCAGGCTGTGGGGACCTAAGCACCGTACCCTTCCTGGGTCAAGCAGCGATGACGCCGCGAGAGGCGCCGACGCGGCACTGTGCACACAGGCCGTCCGCGGACGAAGACCCGCCTCGCCCGCCCTCCTCGCCCACCCCCCGCGCCGCGCTGCCCGCGCCGCGCCGCGACCGCGTGCGCAGGCGCGCCAGAGTCGGGGGCGCGCAAACTGAAGGGACCCCAGGACACACAAATAAATACACACAAATAAAAGGATTCCCCATATTTTCTCATATTTTCTGGGTTTTTGTCTTCCCCCCCACTTCCCATAGTTTCCCATACTTACTTGGGGATCGACGATTAATTGTGTCTGTGTGTTTTCCCCCTCCTGACAAACATGGATTAGCGATCCATGGATTTGGCGCGCGGTAGCCAAATCCACGGATCGATGGGAGGTGCCCTCCCCGGAATGCGGCCGGCGCCGCCTCGCTCGGCGGCGGCACTCCGCGATCTCCCATGGAAACGACGGCACCCGCCGCTGATCCACGCCCCCCTTCATCCATGTTCGGGCGTTGGGAGAACTGGGTTTAAGGGAGCCTGGTTCAGTGATCTGTACCGGGGGCGCCCCCCCGTCCCATTTCCACGGCCCGGAACCGCCGCCACCCGTAAAAACACCAGCTGTGGCAAACCTGGTTCAGTGATTCTGGCCAATTCGACGGCTCCAGGGCCCTACCACCAACCGGGTCCCCTTACCCGGGGTCCTGGCCATACCCGACCTGAGTGGTCCTTGCTTCTGCATGGCTGCCGGCCGCTAGCCGTCCGGCGAGCAGAGAGGCGGGCCGCGGGCCGGCTGCTCCACCCCAGCACGAGGAGAAGCGGCCGAGCGGGGCCGGCTCGAGGCGGGGGCTTGCCGTCGCTCGGACGTCCATTTCCCGTGTATCTTTCGTTTTCGTGCGTGGTTTTTTTTGCTCGATGGTCTCCTTACCGGGGGTTCTAGCCATACCCGGTCCCCTTACCCGGGGTCCTGGCCATACCCGACATGTTTGCGATCGCCTGACAGAGGGTGCGCGCCCGGCGCGGAGCGGCCTCGCTCCCGCCCGCCTCCCCCGCTGGCTTCGCGCCGAACCTCCGGCGCGCGCGGGGCGGTCTCCGGCCGCGCTCCGGCGGCGACGCGCGCCGCCGCCGCCGCCGCCGAGGCCGCCGGCGGCACCGTCCTCACCACAGCGTCGCCGTGCCGTCGTTACCGCTTCTCGGGGCCGTCGTCGCTGTCGCCGTCTTCAGCGCCGGCGCCGTCGCCGCCGTCGGCGTCCGAGCTGAGGATGTCGCAGCCGTCGTCGTCCTCGGCGTCGTGGTCTTTTTGTCGTCGCCCTGGTTTTCCTCTTATCGCCCGGGGTAGCGTCACCCTCCGCACTGGCGGAGAAAGGGCCATCGCAAGCGAAGCGCCCCTTCGTGCCGTAGCCGCCGCGTGGCCCCCGGAGCTTCCACGGCGCGTGAGGAGCGCGGCACACCGAACGGAGGAGAACTCGAGCAAGGACCGACCGTTCCGGCATTCCGATAGGCCGACCACAAAATGGTCTCAGAAATATGAACAATGTTCTGAGAACGTACAGTGCAGGCGCCGCCACAAGAAACCCTCGCGAGAAACCCAACCCTGAGAGCACGTGCGCGAGGTGCACCTAAGGGAAACCCAGAGCACCCTGAACGCAGCAGCTCCCTCAGCGGCTGCGGGAAGTCACCGCGCAGCGCGAGGAGCGAAGAAACCCATGATACCCTGACGAAAACAATATGGCTTCTTGATGCGCGCCCCCACTGTAATGCCGATTGATTAGAACAAGCCTGTCAAAACCAAACATGCTTCAAAAGCATCTCGTGCAAGCAGTGGAAAGTCCTCAGCACATTCTTCGGTGGGCCTAGAGGAAATGTTTGGGCGCTTCGCCACCGCTTGGAGACTGGAGCCACCATGATCACTCGAGCGCAGCTCAGGGCACGACCACGCTGAAGGGGCGCGTCGGAGAAGACCCGACGCAGCAACAAGCTACTTTGTGAATCGTCGGAGCACCAACGGGCTCGGCGCGCGCGGTCGGGGCTACGGCGGGAGGTGGCAGCTGACACGCACCACGCTGCCTGCAGCCACCGTGCTACCAGGAGGAACGCTAGATCTTGGAACGACGGGGCCCTGCTGGCTACGGCAAGCCCTGGCCACGAATAGCGTCCCCAACTGCAGGTCGAAAGGGCAGCTCGAAAACCAGGTCTTGGAAAACAACTGCGGTCGGACCAAGGACAGAAGAGCATCCCTCAAGAACACGAGACCCTCCGCCAGCCAAACTGAAGAGTATGCGAGGGCATCCTCCCCCAGGATGCTCAAGAACATCCAACAAAGACGAAGAACATTAGGGTACCCTCCCCGTACCGACCTCGATCTTATACCTCAGTTCGACTGTTAGGGTACAAACAGAAACTTTTGGAAATTGGCACTGAATTTCCTGGATCCGCGGTGCACACCACTCCCGGGTGCTCGAAGTGCGCCAGGGGCGGCGCCGGAGGCTGCTAGGGTGCTCCAGCGTTGATCCAGAAATCCGCGCGGAGCTCCGAAAATGCATTATTCTGTCATGTTTGTCCTCCCAAGGGAAGGTGAAACAGGACGAGAAGGACATCGGGCGAAGAGACACCGAAAATCTCCGAGATCCAGCGGCTCTGGAGGATGTACCGGGCCTCGCGGCCTTCTCGGAACGGGTCCAGAGCGCTCGGAGAGCGTTCAGGAACGCTCGGGAACGGATGTATCCTCTGTCTGAGAAACTCCTCTCCTGACCCCTGATCGGGCGTTGGCAGAACTTGGTTTAAGGGAACCTGGTTCAGTGATCTGTACCGCTAACCGGAACTGCCGTCACCCGAAAAACACCGGCTACGGCAAACCTGGTTTAGTGAATCTGGCCAATTGAGGGGCCCCAGGGCCCTACCACTAACCGGGTCCCCTTACCTGGGGTCCTGGCCATACCCGATTGAAGAGCGTTCAGGAACGCTCTGAACTGGATGTATCCTCTGTCTGAGAAGCTCCTCTCCTGACCCCCTGAGTGGTCCTTGCTTCAGCGGCATGGCTGCCGGCCGTTAGTAGTCCGACGAGCAGAGGCGGGCCGCAGACCAGCTACTCAACCCCATCCCCGAGGGGGAGCGGCCGGGTGGGGCCTGCTCGAGGCGGGGGGGAGGCAGCGCACTCTCACCATCGCTCGGACGTCCATTTCTTGTGCGTTTTTCGGCTTCGTGCGTTTTTTTTTTCTCGATGGTCCAGGATCGTCCTCGATGGTTCTCGCCGAGAAAAAATGCACACGTCCGAGCGATGCCAAGCACTGCAGTCGGCGACAGATCGACGATGCATCGGCCACGCGCCCTCGACAGCGAGGCGAGGCGTGCGTGGGCGTGGCGGGGGCCGTCGGGCCCACGTCGGCGTTGAAACCGGGCGTTGGTGGGGGTCGTGGCCTTCCCCCCCCCCCCCCCCGAGCCGGTTCTCTCCCTTGCCCGCGCTGCCCCTGAGCCTGTCGCCTGACGCCCAGCCTCTCATGCTCCCCCCCCCCCCTGCTGAGTCTCGCTCTTGCTCCCCCCCGTCCCTTTTCTCGGAGCATGTCTTGAGGGGGAACGACAGCTGGCCATCGCTCTGACGTCCATTCCCTGTGTCTTTTTCGGTTCCGTGCGTGGTTTCTTCGCCAAATGATCAAGGATGCTTCTCGATGGTCCTCCCCGAGAGAAAAATGCACACGTCCGAGCGATGCCAAGACAGGGGAGGGGGGCCGGGTCAAGCGGGAGAGACATGGACTTGGAATCGTGGCTGCCTCACCGACAGATCGGCGATAGGACCCCAGCAGCGAAACCGCAAATTCCTGGGCGGGGTGGGATATCGGGCCCGCATCGGCGACGAATACACGATTGGCGCTCGATGAATCCCCCCTGAGCCTATCCCCCCTAACATTGCCCCTGATCATTGATCATATGTAAGCCCGCAGCACCCTCCCGTCCCCCTTGTCATCCTCCCTCTTCTCAGCGGCGAGAGAGATGGGGAAATGAGACGGGGCGGGCCTTCTCAGCAGGCTCGGAAGCCCCCCCGCCTTCTGAGAAGTCTTCTAAGCCTTCCCAGAAGACACAGACACTACTCAGAAGGCGCGAGGGCTTCTGAGAAGTCCCGCCGACTTCTGAGAAGGCCTTCTCCTTTCGGCGGTGGATAAACCTCCCTTTAGTAAACCTTCCCTTAGTGAAAACGGCCTGGGACCGAAACCGACGGACCTGGACCCGCAAAAAATGACGGCCGCGACGCCCTCTCGCGAACCGAAAACGGCTAATTCACTAATCGACGTGTCAGGATAGGAGGTTTATCCACCTCCGATCCTTCTCACTTCCCCCCCCTCGCTCGTCGCCGATCTTCTGGCCCGGGGGAATCCCACGCCAAGGCCAAGGGAAAACTCTGTATGCGGGGCCCGTTCTGCCCCCTCCCTGCGGCCTGCGCTGGGGACACGCCTGGGCGAGGGACACGATCTGGCCATCGCTCGGACGTCCATTCCCTGTGTTTTGTTCGGTTTCGTGCGTGGCTTTTTCGCCAAATGATCAAGGGTGCTCATCGATGGTCCGCGACGAAAGAAAAATGCACACGTCTGAGCGATGCCAAGCGATTCCCAGCGATACCGTCAACGAATGCGGTCCAAGAGGCAAGGGTTCGACACTGCTCTTGACGATGCTGACTAGAGGTGATGTTGGGAACCAAATTGTAGGAAACTGCGAACCGCACATTCCTACGTTTCCACTGCGAATGGTTCCAGCGAGCACGACACAGCGAATTGTAGGAAAGCGCGAGCCATGCGTTCCCACAATACCGAAACCTACGTCGCCGTTACCTACATCGCCGTTAGCCCGTCTACGGACTGAGTGGACCCTGGGGGGTCACTCAGCCTGCGGGCCATAACCCTTGCCTCCGGCGACCCTTCGCGGGCGATCTGGGCATCCGCCGAACGCTCTTGGCGAGGCGCAGCCGATGGAGAGCACCGCGGGGCCCGAAATCCTCCAAAAAGCAACGAAAACATCCGCGCACTTCGCCCCGGGGGGGGGGGGCACAGACCCTCCACCTGCACCTTCCATACCCTCCGACCTCCGCGGAAGGTGCGGAAGAATTCATCGAAACGCATGGGAACCACACGTAAGTCAAAGAAACCCAAATAGATCACATCGAGAAAGGGGCGGAAAGGTAGGGCGGGAGGCACGGAAGAATTGAGGGGGAGAGCAGGGACAAACTGCATGCGCGCAAACTTCAGAAGCTCCGCGCAGGTTTCTGGGATCTGCCCTGGGCCCCGCGCCAGAGGCGGCAGCTCTGGAGCCCCAGCCCGCCGATCTAAGGTCGGACAGAGGGGGACGTAAAACTCGGGGTCGGGGAGCTCGAGTTTTACCAGCCTCGAACGTATCCTTCTCCCTAAAATTGACACGCCAGAAGGCGATGACAATCTTAGGGATTCGCCCTGAAAAAATTAGGGAATCCCTAAGATTGGCATCGAGATGAGGAGGTGCCCAGCATAGGGATAGGGATATGTTCCAGGCTGGTAAGGGCTGGCCTGACGGGGCCATCATGTAAACGACGAGACCCAATATGACATTTGACGCGAACGCCGCGAACTCCCGCCGTGAAACATCCCCCAAAAACTGGGCCGTCAGACTCCAGGACGCGCTGGTCAAACAGCGCCGGCAAACCCGAGTTCCGGCGCACTCGGGTCTTACGTTTCCTTGAAATGTTTTCCTCTCCGAGATGGGGCGGGCCAGGACGATATGAAAGGCCTCCTCGATGGGGCCGGAGTAGATGGGGTCGGAGGATCGCCGCCGCATCGCCGATACATCGGCGATGCACCAGCAATGCATCGGCGGTGCACCGGCGATACATCGGCGACGTCGACGTGAAGCGAATCGGGCTGCACGTCGAGCCGCACCGGCGATGCCTCGGCGATGCGCCGCGCTCCTCCGACCCCACCCACTCCGACGCTCGCCATCGCTCGGACGTCCATTCCCTGGGTTTTTTGTTCGGTTTCGTGTTTTTTTTCGCCAAATGATCAAGGATGCTCCTCGATGGTCCTCGCCGAAGGAAAAATGCACACGTCCGAGCGATGCCAAGGACCCCATCTGGGAGGCCCAGGGTATGGCGTCGGCTCTCGGGCGCTGAGACTCGGGCCAGCAGCGGCCGCCCTGGGGCGACACGGGCCCCCCCGGAGCGCTCTCGGCGAGGCGCAGCCGACGGAGAGCACCGCGGGCTCGAGGACCTCCACACGGCTGCGGAGACGTGCGAAACCTGCCAGGGAGGTCTGGGGACCTCGAACCCTCCCCCTCATTCTTCGGGACCTTCTGCCCTAGCCTTCCGCCCCTCTTTCAATACGATATGTGTGGGCTCCCTCGAACTGCGTAAGGTTTCCAGCCGTTTCGACGGGTTCCGCGGAGGTCGGAAGGTATGGAATGTGGAGGTGGAAGGGAAAGCTTCAAGAAATCTACGGGAACGTTCGACCACTTCTGGGAGGTCTGGGAGCCTCGGAAAGAGCGGGGAGGAGGAGGAGGAGGAGGAGGACGAGGAGGAGAAGGAGGAGGAGGATGAGCAGGAGCAGGAGCAGGAGGAGGAGGAGGAGGAGGAGGAGGAGGAGGAGGAGGAGTGGAAGCGGGAGGTAGTGAGGAGGCGGAGGAGGAGGAGTTGGAGGAGGAGGAGGAGGAGGCGGGAGAGAGGAGGGAGGTAGGAGGAGGAGGAGGAGGAGGAGGAGGAGGAGGAGTGAGGCGGGAGTTCCTTGTGTGTTGAGCAGAGGAAGGAAGCTGGAGGAGGGGAGGAGGAGGAGGAGGGAGCAGGAGGAGGAGGAGGAGGAGGAGGAGGAGGAGGAGGGCAGCGCAGGAGGAGCAGGAGGAGGAGGAGGAGGAGGAGGAGGAAGGAGAGAGGGGGAGGGAGGGGGGGCCCAGGACGAATGGCGTCGTCCAGTTCGTGGGCATGGACTGCGCCTGTGTTCCTGTCCCCTTCTCGGAAAGGTGGGGGCCCTCCGCTGGGGGGGGCGCCCCCTCCCACAGCCTTCCCGAGCTCAGCGCTGTTTCCTCCTCCTCTCCACCTCCTCCTTACCTATCCTCCCCCCTTCCTTTCTCTCATCTCCCCGTCCCCACTCCTCACCCCCCCACTCACCCTACTTACCCATCCTTCCCATCCCCCTCCCACCTGGATCCCTGCCCCCTACCCTATCCATCGAATAATCCCAAACGATCTATTCAATATCTTCAAAATATATTTTGCATTTAAATCCTCCTCATCCTCCTCCTCCCCCCTCCTCCTCCCCTCCTCCCTCATCATTACTCATTGACCTCCTCCTGCTCCTCTCTCCTCCCTCGCCTCCTCCTCTGAGACTTCCTCATCACTCCTGATCCTGACTTAGGCGTCGAACTCATGGGGAGGCGATAAATTGGGGGGGGGGGGGGGGGGAGAAAGGTAGCCCTTCTCGGGCCCTCAGGGCCCCCTTTTCGGGCCCTGATGCAGGGCCCCTGTAGGAGCTCTAAAGGGCCCTTTTCCTGGAGCCCTCACTGCCAATGTATCGCCAGCCCGTTATGCGTCATCCGACCTCCTCCTCCTCCTCCTCCTCCTCCTCCTCCTCCTCCTCCTCATCCTGCCCTGTGGCCCCCAGCGCGAGCCCACGCTGCTGGCAGGTTGGAGAGTCCGGAATGCTGGCTCTGCGGCCCGATGGGAGGCAGTCGCAGCCGTGTGCACTTCCAGTGCTGCGGGGTGGCGGAGGCCACGCAAAACGAGAAGCACGACCCCTTCCCGCCTCACCTGATCAGAGTCAACGAGATGCTCACGGAGCAGGGGGTGCTGAGGGACGACGGGCGTGCCCCCCTGCAGGAGGATTCCCGACGAGAAATCAAACATACCCCAAACAAATAAGCACAAAAATACAAACAAATGCTAAACGAAAATCCCGGGACTATTTTTTCGCTGTTTTTTGAACATTCCCCCTGTACCGGGGAGACGTAAGACTCGGGTACGGGGGACTTGGGTTGGCCTGACGGGGGCCACCATGTAAATGACGAGACCCAATCTGAAATTTGACGCGGGCTCCCGCTGCAAACATCCCACGAAAACGGGACCGTCAAAATCCAGGACGCGCTCGTAAAAAAAAATCGGCAGACCCGAGTGCCGTCTTACTCGAGTCTTACGTTTCCCCGGCTGTAGAGGGACAAGCCCGATTCAATGCTACGAGCACGTGTCGCACGGGCTGCCCCACCTGCCGCCCCCGCCTGCCGCCCCTCCGACCCTGGAAGGCTCCGCACGGTGCCCCTCCCGGCAGGTTCCAAACGGTGCCGCGAGCCGAGTGGCTGAGGAGGGAGAAGGAGGAGGAGGAGGAGGAGGAGGAGGAGGAGGAGGAGGAGGAGGAGGAGTAAAAAGAGGAGAAGGAGGAGGAGGAGGAGGAGGAGGAGGAGGAGCAGGAAGAGAAAGAGGAGAAGGAGGAGGAGGAGGAGGAGGAGGAGGAGGAGGAGAAGGACAACGATAGAGGGGGGACTGGCAGGGATGCATCGACCTGGAATCGGCGAGACATTGCCGATAGATCGGCGATAGGCCTGCGATAGTGAATCCGCACCTTCCTGGGCAGGCTGGGGCTATCGGGCCCCTATCGGCGATCCATGGGCGATTGGGGGTCGATGCATCCCCCCCTATATCGTTGCCCCTGAGAGGCACGCATGTGTTCGCGCAGTGCAGGTCGGGGCCAAGCCAATCCACATCGTATCAGACCGCCTTGCCTTCGTCAAAGAGGTGGGGGAATGGGACGAACCCTGCAGCAAGCCGATGGCAGCTCATGCTGGGGTTTGACGTCCATGTGTTGCCATGCCCCTAGGCCGACCGCGGAGTGGGTCCGCGAGCACCAGGCCTTGGAAGACGTGGTGCTGGAGTCGGGCTCTCTGGCCGATTACGTCGGCAATTTCTAGACCGACATCTTCGCCAACTTACGGGCAATGGATGTGGCGGTGTCTGCGGTGTACTCCCGCGCGTGCCAACTGGCCCTCCGCGACGCCAGGGATGCCATGCGTTACGTTGCCTGGGCCGCCGATTGCACGCCCAACCTCTCTCTTGCGGATGCGGCCCAGGTTGCCCGTGAACCTTGCCGGCCTGGTGGTACGGCGGCTGCGAGCGGAAATGCACCTTACAAGATGGTGCTGCTGGTCGCCAAGCACGACTTCAAGAAATTGCCGAGTGGGGCGATCAAGTCAAGTGCGCTGTGTGCTACAAGTACGCGACAACCTCCGATAACTACAAGGCGCTCTTCCGCAACCCTTGCGTCGTGCCGGCTTTCGGGCCTATGCGTTGTGTCGAGCGGTGCGGCTTCGCGCAATTATGCACGCGGTGCGGTGCCTGCACGAGAACGGGGAAGAAACCGAGCGGCAAGTTCCAAGGCCGGAAAATGGGCCTGCCGAGAATACCAAGGGCCTGAATTCCCTCACTCGTGGGCCCATTGAGCGGGCGATTCGGGGGTTCCTAAGGGTGCCCCTGGCCCAAGGTGCCCCCAGCTTTTCGCTGCATTTTGCAGCACCTGGGGCCCCCCTGAGCCTCGTGATGGGTGCTCTGGAGGCCGCGAAGGCATTGTTGCACATCCTGGGGGCACCTTGGTCCAGGGGCACTTCTAGCAACATCCGCACGGTGGGGGCGGCTGCGCCTTTCGGGCCCGCGCCGACCTGGGCTTCCAGGTCGGCGGCCACTGGCGTTTCGCGGTAACCTTCGGCGTCGCGCACCGCCAGCAGACGAGGGATGCCACCTACCCGTCGCTGGGCAAGGCTTCTGCCGAGCCCGCCCCGCAGCCCCACGCGGCACCCGCGTCCGAGCGGGTTGAGGCTTCGGACCCGCCCCCCCTCGGTGCTCGTAATCCTTCTCTTCCCTTCTCTCTTTCTCCTCCACATTCCCCTCCAGTTTCTCCAGTTCCTCCAGTTCCTCCAGTTCCTCCTCCTCCTCCTCCTCCTCCTCCTCTTCC
>CAUYUJ010016017.1:120000-133460 GCA_963575745.1 Prorocentrum cordatum | reverse complement strand
CTCCCCAGCGGACCTCAGTGGACCGGAGGTGCTTCTCATCAAGCACGGCCCACCCGACGCACAGCAACAAACATTACCCCACAGTTCGACCAGAGGAGGAGGAGGAGGAGGAGGAGGAGGAGGAGGAGGAGGAGGAGGAGGAGGAGGAGGAGGAGGAGGAGGGGGCAGGGGAGGAGGGGGAAGAGGTGATACCAAGGAAGGGGAAAATGGGAAAGGACTGGAAGGGGAAAGTGTGAAAATACTGGCCCATCCTGTGAAGCTTCCTGGCTAAACCCTTGAGCAATTTTGCCCATTCGACGTTTTTTCGTAAGATGCTTGCATGGTTGCGGGAGAAGCTTACCGGCCCGACTGCTGGCCCCCCCCCGCGCGAAACACACAACAACACAAGGAATATCAGGGGTGGCTGCAGATGGCCGAAGCCTAGCCCAATGCAGCTTGTGTCCTTACACAGATCCGGTCAAAATGGCTGAGAGGGAAAAAAGGTCGGACCCACATGAACGGACGAAGTGGTGGCAGTCGTCATTCTCAAACAAAGTTTGCACCCCAGGAAAAAAAACATCGGGGACAGTGACACATTGGGGTCCTATGGCCCTCTAGACCTTGGCCTCACTCGGGCGGCAGAGCTTGCCCACGGTATCGCGCACGAGGGAACGGTCCCCCACATCTACAGGGCCCCAACAACGACGGAGCCGAATGTGAGGGACAATCATGCTATTGGGCCCCGCGATTGGCCCGCCGGTTCACCGCGCTCATGCCTTGAATGTCCCGCCAGATCCTCGAGTTCGCAATGAGCTTTGACCTTCCCAAGGGTCAGCCAGGCTCCACCCCCAAGACAATGGCAATATATTCCCAACCCCCTCCTAGAATGAATGGAACCCCAGGACACACAAATAAATATACACGAATAAAAACTGTCCCCATATTGTCTAACATTTTCTCTGCTTTTGTCTTCCCCCCACTTTCTATAGTTTCCCATGTTTTTCCTGGGGATCGACGATTAATTGTGTCTGTGTTGTTTCCCCTCTTGATAGAACCCTGGCAGGTCGGTTGGCCCCCAGGTACAGACACGCACAAACCACGGCGGTGGGCAGCGGATTTTCTGGGTGGGAGGGGGTGCCCTCGTCGTGCAGAGCTCCAGGCCACAGCAGCATGTCATGACTCGCCTGGGCGCTGGGTGGAATATCTCGGTGGCGGGGCTACGCGCGCCTCTCCGACATGCGCAAAACCTCGCGCATCTGAGGGGCCGCCGGACCTCCTCGCGAGATCTCATCCGAGGGCTGCAACAACAGAGAAAACATAGCCCGCGAGAAAAGAGGCGGTCGTAATCCCCATCCTTCGAATTTTAAACAACAAACAGCACGCGAAAAACTTGAGATCCTGGCCGAAGCTCTGGAAGGTCGGGGAGAACCGGCCGAGACACAAGACAAACAGACCCCCCTCAACTGCCCGGCGGCTGCTGGATGGCATCGCCCCAAAAAAATCCCGCTGTCCCGCGGGCGGCGCCGGGGAGCCCGCGCTCGGGAAAGGCGCGGCGCCAAAGTGAGTCAGGTTCGACCTGGCACAGTCGGCGCTTCAGAGGCGCGTCGCGCCCTCGCTGCTCGAGGGCCCTTCGAGCGGGAGCGGCCCCGCAACGTGTGCTCGAAGAGGCGCCCAGCCCTGCGCTGGAGGTCCCCTGCCACCCGCATGATCAACGGCAACGACAGTCTTCACTTGGCCAACTCGCTGCTGCATGCAAGTCTGCGTCGCTCTGGGTCCTTTTCTCGAACACCTAAAAAGAAAGCGCGCGCCAGGGGCAGCCGCGAAAAAAAAAAAAAAAAACAAAAAAAAACAACACACACAGCAATCGCCGCGGGCGGGGTCTCAGTGAGGATCCACTTCCTACTTGTGGGCCCCGCAACAAAAGTAGGGCCCCCCCCGGGCCAACCGCCCGCTTCTACCTGCACAAGCACGGCCGGAACACGTCCTCTGGCCCTAGCACGCCGAAGCCTACCCATGGCCCCCTCGAAGACCTCAACGCCGGCGCCGCAGGGGCCCCAGGGCTCATCGCATGCTGATGCACAGGAGGGCCGACTTCACTAGATTCTGATGGGTGCCACGATTCCCTACAATGCCTCTTGGGACGTCCCCGCGTCTTCTCCAAGGCCCCGCGTCTTCTCCAAGGCCCCCGTGTCTTCCCCAATGCCGGGCCCGTTGTCTTCTCCAAGGCCCACGCGAGGCCAGGCTGCCACCTTTCTCATTGACGCGCCGCGCTCTTCTCGCAGCCCCCCGATGGGCAAGAATTCGTCGTGGGAGACCCCTGTGCCTCCGTGCTGGATCGTCGAAAGAATGCTGGTCCGAAACAGCCATCCTTTCAATTTCTTGGATGCTTTTTCACTCCCTCAGTTTGCTTGCCCTGCATTTAGAAGACGCTCTCTTTAACTTCCTCCTGATGGCTCCCGCGAGAAGTCGGAGGGGGTGCTCGCCCGCGGTGGCCGCAACTCCTAGGTGCGCGGGGCCCCTGGCCATCTCTCCTGCCATGCTGTCGCTTTCCATCTTTCGCGCATTCCTAACAAGCGGTGGCGCTGGTGGTTGCAACCATTTTCTGCCCCGCATGCGCCGCGCGCCCCCGCCCCGCCCCCCATGGGCGAATCGCCGCATCGCAGGCGTGCAGCCCGAGCCACGCCCCTGCGTCACCTCTATACCCAACGAACGTCGGGGTGTGGGGGGGGGGGGGGAAGATTTGGCTTCGCGCGCGGCCGAGGCGCTACCTGCCACGGCTGCCACGACTCCTCTCCGAAGGGCAAGAGTGGCCCACGGTAGGCCGCGTCAAATGAAAGGCGCCCCCCCCCCACCCACCCCCACCCACACACACCCACGCACCCACGCGCCCACACCCCCACCCCCACCCCCACCCCCACCCCCACCCCCCCACCCCCACCACCACCCCCACCCCCCCACCCCCACCCCCACCCCCACCCCCACCCCCCACCCCCACCCCCACCCCCACCCCCACCCCCCCCACCCCCCCACCCCCACCCCCACCCCACCCCACCCCCACCCCCACCCACACACACACACACACACACACACACACACACACACACACACACACACACACACACACACACACACACACACACACACACACGCCCCACACCCTCGCCCCACTCCGAAAAGCAATGACAACGTGGGGAAGAATGTGGGGCGGGAGGCTGGCTGCGACACCCATGACAAGCAGTCCGCCGTGCTCCATGCGTCTGTAGAGCCGCATTGAATCCCGCAGCGGAAAAACGCAGCGCATCATGGAAACAACAGCTGCCTCGGCTGCCGCGCTCTGCCGCCAGAAGGCGCCCAGCGAGCCCCGATGCTGCCCCGTCGACGTCTGGCCGGGGACCGACAGTAGCTTGCGATTTCTCAGGGGGGCCCCCGACGGGGCTCACTGTGGAGGTTGGCTAGCCCACGCCAGTGTCCAATGGCCCCCCCGCCCCTTCGCATGGACCCCCCCCACAAGGACAACGCCAAGGCATTGAGCCCTCTCGGGCCCCCCCTGCTTGCCGCGCGCTCCGACAGACGTTCGCCCCGCAGTCCAGTCCCCCTGGTAAGGAACTAAGGGTTCTGGCACCATTCGCCACAAATTCCTCTTCTCACATGGCTCCCCGCCGGCAGCGCGCGCCGCTCCTCGCCATTCCCGCGCGCCCCGGGCCCGCCCTCCACCCGGCGCATCCGAGCCCAGACCTCCAAGGAAACAGTGGGCCCATCAATGAAGCCCATCTTCTCGTCGACTGCGCTATCAAAAGCTATTGACGAACGTGGGAGAGGGAAGCGCGCCAGAAATCTCCACCTGTCTACCAGCGCTGGGGCCCGCCCTGTTCAGGGGGCGGACCGCCGGTTCAGCTGCCGGCAGAGGTAGCAGGGCCGGCCCCCCTTCAGCACGAGACACCCAAGCTTTTCGAGCCCAGGCACGAGACACCCAAGCTTCGACGCCCGGGGAGCGCGCGCTGGCACAGCTGCGTCACCGTGGGCACTCAAAGACTCCAGCGCGAATGTGGGCGGGCAACTTCCAGGAGTTCCAGGTGGCCAATGAGCTTGTTCGAGCTCCAGATCTTCACCCCAGACCCTGGGCACCCCCATGTCACGCGTGGCGTTGAGAAGCTGATGTCCGTCCTCACGTTATCCGCCCTGCGGGGGCATGTGGGGGCCCCGTGGAAGTCCTTCCTGGGCTTTTGGAAATGCCGAAGAGTCTGCGCGGGGCCCCCGTGGCCGGGTGGTCTCCGAGCAGGCCCAACAGCTGGGTGAAGAGCCTCGCGCTGGGGGCGCCCCTGGGGAACGTGGGCGCGGGCGTCTCCGCACGCCCTCTTGAGCGCGATGGGGCACTGGCCTGCTGCGGGGGCTGAACGGGGCGGCGATGGCCGACGCCGCGCCGCCCGCGGCAACGTCGGGCAACCCCTTCAACGCAAAAGAAACGATCGTGATCTAGGCCCCTGGCGCGACGCGCGTCGGACGGAAGGGGCCCGGGCAGCGCCCGCTACGTGGCCCGCGGGACTTCCGTCGCTGAAAGACGCGGTGCTGACACTGAAAAACCACGCATTGCGATCGGTTGTTCCAGCTCGAAGGTGTCTTACGGCATAGCTGCACGATGAGCCGATGTGGTCCCTACCAGAGCCCCGCGGGGCCCTTTCAAATCGGCCGGGCAAGAGGGCGCGCGCCCCGCACGCCCGACTTCGCATAAAACACTGAAAAGCACTTCCGGCCACGGCGGTCGCTTTCATCCTGGGAAGGGGGGGATGGGGCGGCGTCGATGTATCTCTCCATGGCAAATATGGCACCTGCCCAGGTCCTCTGGTTCGCAATCTCCGACAGCGGGGCTCTCCGCCAGTGCCCGCCGCCCTTCCTGGCGCCCATAATAAGGCCTACAAGTCGACGTTCCTGATGGTGCGCTATATCACCACCTGCGTTTCTGAGCGTCACCACACAGCCAGGTGGCATTTTCTTGTCAGGGGTCTCTCCCTTGACCTCCTGGGCCTCGACTTGCTGGCTGGGTCCGCCGAGCGCTGCAATTCTCCGCAGCCCCAGGTATGCCAAGTTCTTCTTCTCTGGCGGAAGCCGTCCAATATCATATCCCAGCAAGACTGTATTCTCGCGGCGCGCATCGGGCGCCTGCAGGGGCGATGGAGTTCCCCGCAGACATGGTGGACACCGGCGGATGCATGGTAAATGCTGCAGGCGCTGCCCGTCGAAACCCGTGCAGGTATCTGCCCTTTCGCCCCGAGATGCGGGCTTCGCCAGTGGTCGGGCGTGGAAATGCCCGCCCACCAAGCAAGCGCCGGTCAGGAACACCCGCCGCGTCGCTCGGGAAGGTGAGAGCGAGGATCCTCGACGGGAGGTGCATGGTCTGTGGACCGTCACCAAACTTGCCGAATGCATGTTCCTCTGCTTCATCGGCGCCTGCGGCGCTGGTTTATGTGCGATGAAAAGGCCCACCGGCCCCAGCGCCCATGATCCCGATCTTGCTTGGAGATGGTCAGAGGCACATCGCCGCCACTCGCTCCGGATGGCAGTACTTCCCGAGCCGTGCGAGCTGCAACCGAAGTATGACAGAAATACCCACCCACCGAAACACATCCTAGCATCGCTACCAAGCTGCTCAGAAGGGGTCCCCGGGTAGAACATCACCCCCACTCCTGGGCGAAATTCCCCCAGGTCACCTGATATGTGAATCCCCACCTACCGCAACACCGGTTAGCATAGCAACCAAGTTGTTGAGAGATGGTTGAAAGATAAACCAAGCAGGGAAAATGGCCAGCGCCTTCAACGGGAAAACCTCTAGCACTGGCCCCGCTGTGAATGTCCGTGCAACCAGCAGCTGTGCCAAACCAACAGGACCAAACACACCGCCTGACAACGTCTCTACATTGCTCAGGCGTGCCCGAACGCTACTAAACCCGCTTCGCTACCAAACGCACCTCCAAACTATGCCGCTACTGGCCTCGTAGTCGGCCCAGCCGTCGGTGCTTAAACGCTTAAACTCCCGCTCAGGGCTAGGAAGTTGAAGCCTTTCGCGTGCGAGCGCTCTCCCACCTGGTTTGGTTTCCTTGAACATCGGCTTCTTGCCTGCTGCCAGGATCCCATCCATGATCAGTTTTTCTATTGCATCCGATGCACCCAGCCCGCTGCGTAATTCGACAAGGTCTGATTCATGAACCCCCATGGCTCCAACAGGGACATCGTGGCGACACGATTGTACTCCAACTAGTGGCGGAATTGGCGTTCGAAAGGCTTCGGGAAGCGCAGGGCACTTGGCTTCAAGCGTGGACTTGACTTCCGAGCGCTGCACTGAAACCAAAAAAACATATTTCTGCCAGCAACGCGATGAAAGCAGAGGAGGACAGGCGGCTGCGAGGCAGCCAAGCGAGCTACTGACTCCTTAATGCTCTCCTTCACTAGAGTGAGGCAGCCGGCTCATCCTTTGAATGCGAAGGCTCTGTTTTCTGATGCACCCCCTGAGCACGATCGGCCTGCGATTTTTCGGCACGCCTCACGCGTTGAGCCTCGTCTTGCTCGGCCTCGGAAAAAAAGCTTGCTGGGGTGAATGGCTGCCTGATGAAGGATCCCCAAACACTGGACCTTGAGGCCACGAAATCAGATGCGCCCGGGCGCACCCTCGAAAACTGCCGCACAGCGGCGGAAACCTCCAAGCTCGAGCCCCCGCGACTAGAGACTCAAGCTTGAGCCAACATGGCTACGGTCTGCCTCTCTCCTCCTCCTCCTCCTCCTCCTCCTCCTCCTCCTCCTCCTCCTCCTCCTCCTCCTCCTCCTCCTCCTCCTCCTCCTCCATCCTCCATCGCCCTCCTCAGTCCCCTCCTGCCCCCCAACTCCATTTCGAGGAAGATCGAAGATCGAAGTGCTGCGGTTATGCTTCTGACGCTGGTGAAGACCTCCAGAGGCCTTCGAGGAACACTGGAGACCGCCAACGACATCCCCATCATCCCCCGCATACGCAGCCGTAACGACTCCTCACCTTGTGCGTGCTGCCTCTTTCCTCCATCCCCCTCCTTCCTCCTTCCTAGCCTCACTTTCCTCGACACTCATTATCCCGCCTCCTCGTCAACTCAACTACTCTCGGGCCTCGTCAGGCCCCCTGTGCAGATAGACTTGCCAGAAATAACAACTGCCTCAAACGCACCGCAAGACCAGAAGTCCATAGAGGCCTTTGGAGGCGTCGGGTGGTCCAACTACTTCGATCAGCGCGGGGGGTGCTAAGGGGATAGAGGAGTTATCAATGGACATCCAGGTGGGTTTTCTTCGGCCTAAGCTAGCTTGTAAGGGTGCTACTAATACCGTAAGCGGCTTGGGGCGGAGTTACCGAATCCAATCGGCTCCAAAAGAACACTTCGACAGCCCAGCGAAGCCATCAAAACGGCCTCCGAAGGCGTCAGACGGGCCGAGAGTTCCCCAAGACGGCCTGAGCAACCCCAAGAGATCCCCCACAGGCTCCTGGAGGACCCCAAGAGACCCCAAGAGGCCCGCAGAAGACTTCCAGGAGGCCCCACCAAGAAGCCTTTTCCTCCTCGTCCTCATGTTCCCCTTCTCCTTCTCCCCCTCCTCCCTTCCGCGCGGACGAAGACGAGTCGACAATAACCCTCCCCAATTCAGACCAATCGCTGACTTGCCGCTGGCCTGGGAGCAGCATGTCACCGCTTTACACTTTGCGGTCTTGACTTTGGACGCCCGAAATGGGTACGGAAAGAACGAGGACAATGCCCAACAACAAATGTTGTCCCAAACCTTCAGCGGCCGCTGTTGGGCAGGCGGCCTTCTGTCTCAAATGTACACAGGCCGCGGCGACACCGACAGCAAGCCCTGTTCAAAATGAGCAAGAAGTGCTGTTGGGCATTGTACCCATTCTTTCCGTACCCATTTCAAACACTGGCACCCTTGAAAGTTTGCCTCACGCAAGCGGCAATATGATACCAAACAGCATCTTGAACACAACACGGAAACATAAAAAAGTGTCAAGTCGGGCCGGGCCGGGCCCCCTACAGGGATATCTTCGACGAGAAATAACAAATACCCCAACAATAATCAAAAGACAAAAAACAAAAAATTAGTCTGGGCACTATTTTGGGATCATGTTTGTTACCATTTTTGGTGCATTTTCGGGGTATTTTAATTTTTTCGTCGACAATACCCCTGTAGGGGTATTTTTTTTTTTTTTTTTTTACCTATTTGGGGTATGTTGGGGTACTTTCTATTTTTCTTCGAAAATCCCCCTGTAGGGGGACACGCCCGACGTAAGAGAAGCGGCGGGTGGGCCAGGGGCCGATCCCGCACCCGAGGACGCAGCACAAACTGCGCCCACCACAGGGACGGTCGTCGATCTCCAAAGCGGATCAAACAGTGTCCTCCGCGCAACAGCAGGAGCCCTTCCACAAGGAAACCTTCCACGAGAAACCCAACACTAAGATGAAGTCGGGCGTGTCCCCCTACAGGGGGATTTTCGACGAAAAATAAGAAATACCCAAAAAGTAATAAAAAATGCTCCAAACATAGTTGGGGACTATGCTTTTAGTATTGTTTGGCCTTTTTGGGGGATATTCTTAGGGTATGTTTCATTTTTCGTCGAAAATCCCCCTGTAGGGGGACAGGACCGACTTGACACTAAGACCCCAGGACGTCCATCGATGTTTGGCGTGGGAGCGTCACGCCTTCCGCAGCAAGACCACCGAAACCCAGGGCACACTGGAGGCAAGCAGGGTGCTTCTTGGCATGGCCCCCCTCACTGCATCAAGAACATCCGATGGGCAGTTCTTTACTTTCTGGCAAGTTTGCCTGCATGCATGGGTGGTGGGGGGCGTGGCGAGGCCCCAAAGGAAATTTGGCCGCCAGGCCAGTCAAGACCCACTTGCACGCCACTTCGGCCCAACGCTGTTTATCGGCGGTGGGCAAACCTCCCTTTAGTAAACCACCCTTTAGTGAAAACGGCCTAGGACCGAAACCGACGGACCTGGACCCGCAAAAATGACGGCCGCGACGCCCTCTCGCGAACCGAAAACGGCCAATTCGCTAATCGACGTGTCAGGGTATGAAGTCCGTTAACCCTCGAATTGAACTGGCGGCGAAGGGGACAGAGGTCGACGTGCGGCCGATGCCGGACAACCGGAATCCCAAAAAAGTTGGCACCTGCTGGGGCCGCACATTCCAGTTCCTCCGCCTTGCGCCGAGCTTCCGCCGGCGGAGCCGCCCTCGCCTCGCTTCCGCAGCCATCCGCCGCCTGTCTGCCAGCCCTCCGCCGAGGAAGGAGAGGGCAGCCCCGTCGATCCGCGGAGACGAGGCAGCGTCTGGAACACAGATATTGGCGGCCTAGAAATTGGCACTAACACCAACACGGGGGGGTGTCTCCGCAGGGGGAAGATGATCCTAGATTTCGGTGTTGGTGGTAATAGTTCGGCCACCTTGGAAGCCAGAAGATTACCACCATCGCTGAGATCGGGATCTTCTTCCCTCGGTGGAGGCAAACCGCCGAAATTGGTGTTGGTGTCAATCTCTAGGCCTGCGAAGATAGTCTTGCCAGAGTCTGAACAGCAACCACTGTCGAACCAGCGTCGCGCGCACGCCGCGGGCCCACCGCCGCCCAGAGGCGGCGCTCGTCCGCGGGGGCCTCGGGCTCGAGCCGCCCCTGCTGCGGGAGACCACCGAGAAGAAGTCCTCGTCCTCTCGCCGCGGAGGCGGCGAGGCGGCGGCGAAGAAGGCACAAAAACCGGCATAAGGCATGAGCATAAACTTTCCAGAGGTCGGCGCGGATTGCTCTTATCCGCACTGGGGCCTCTGGCGGCGCCTCCAGCGCCACCCCTGGCGCGCTCCGCGCGCCAGGGAGGGAGGTCCACGAAGCCCTGGCAGGCCTGCGAAAGTTAACGGTTTTGCGTGTTTCACTGTGGGTCCGGGGCGAGGAAGAGGCGATGGCTACCAGCCGCATTTCGACGGCACCACGAGGGCACTGCATCGGTGGACGCTCCATGTTCTGTCCCAGAGCCCCGCCTGTGGCGTCGGGCCCTCGCCAAGCGGGGCAGCTGCTGCTCGGCGCTCCACCTTCCTAGCTTCTTCATGACCCCTCTCCTCTTCTCCCTACAGCAAGCTGCGTAAGCGTCAACGTGCGGAGGTCCGCACCCGCGCGGAGTGCCGACACTTGACCGTTGTCTGTTCTTGGAGCACGCCTCTTCTGCCAAAGGGGGGCAACGGAGGTCAGAGGAGCGGCGGTCCTCTCCGTCGCTGTCCTCGTCGACCTGGGCACGTGGCAAGTGGAGGCGGAAGGTGGCGAGGAATAGACTGCGAGCGAGGGCCTTGCGGCCGCTCCCCCGTCGCCGCGTCCTCCCACTCCTCGCCCCCCCCCACCCCCCCCAGACGTTCCCCCCCCCCTCCCCAGACGTTCTCCCCCCTCTCCCTCCATGGCCCTCCTCCTTCTCACAGCTGGCAGCTCCCCCCTGCTCCACCTCCTCCTCCTCCTGCTCCTGCTCCCCCTGCGTCCACGTTTTCCTCGGCCTTGTCCTCCTCCTCCTCCTCCTCCTCCTCCCCCCTGCCTTCACCCCTTCGTGTTTCCTCCTCCTCCTCCTCCTCCTCCTCCTCCTCCTCCTCCTCCTCCCTGCCTCCTTCTCCCGGACTCCTCCTCCTCCTCCTCCTTTTCTGACGTTGCCCGAACTCACGCACATTTGTTCCTGCCTCCTCTTCTTCTACTTCCTTCTTCTTCTTCCTCCTCCTCCTCCGCCTTCTGCTTCTTCTCCTCCTCCTCCTCCTCCTCATCCTCCTCCTCCTCCGTAGCCACTTTGGCTCAAGGCTTCCGGGGGGCGCGCGCTCGCTCATGTCGCTTCGCTGCAGGGCTGCTGTGCTGTCCGGTGTGTGCCGCGGTGCTGGGCGTGTCGGCGCTCTTCCTGGAGGTGGCTGCTGGAGGCCTGCGCGGCGGATGCCGTCTGAGCAAGTGCCAGTGGAGGAATGGCGCGGCGGAGCGCCAGCAACCTCGCTCGGCGCCTGCGCAAGGAGCGGGCCATGTCGCGGGGCTCCGCTGTCGTGGCTCAGGCAGCCCAGCGAACAATAGTTGGCCTCGACCTCGGCCCTGACGCGACGCTGAGGTTACTGCCGAGCTGTCCGTGCGGCTGCAGGCGCTGGGGCACGCGCTGCTGCTGCACGGCATGGCCGATGCTGACCTGGGTCATCATGTGCATCGCCTGGGGGATGCGCTCAGGCAGCTGTCGGCCGAAGGGACGCTGCCCTCTGACGCGGCGGGGTACTGCAAGCTGGTCAAGGCGGCTGGCGACCGTGCTCGACACGAGCCCTTCCAGGTCAGGCTTACTGGAGGACTTGGCATGCAGTGCGACGACGTGATCAAGAGGGAGGGCATGCAGGTGCACTAGGTGGGCTTGGTGCAGCGGCTGCACCCCGTGCCGCCCGCCCAGCCTCGGGCGTACCAGGGGCTTCGCAGGGAGGCGGCGCCTTTCTGGCCTGCGCGCCCGCCTGGCGTGTGGTTCGGCCCCGAGGCGCAGGTCGACGGCCTGCTCGCGGCGCTGGGCTACGCTCCAGAGGAGAGGGGCCTTGAAGGCGGTCTGATTCTCCCAGGACGGGGCCCAGTGGAAGGGCAGGGAGCTGTCTCTTCTTGTTTCTTTCATTTGCGGAGGCCCACGTGGTGGGAGGAGTGGCCTGCAGGGGGGAGTCGGCCCAGGTGGTGGGGGGATGGACGGGCGCCTGCTCCGCAGACCAGTGTCACGCTGGCGGCCCAGGTGGTGGGAGGAGTGGGTAGCGACCTTGTGCCCAGGTGGATGGTGGAGTGGCCGAGGTTCGCGATGCGGCGAAGCCGCCCTCGTCCTGCGCTTCGCGCGAGGAAGTGTGGGACGGACCGAACGAGGCGGCTGCGGATGCTGGACTCGGCCTGGTTGGCAGGGAGGCTCGCGCCCCCTCCTTGCAGCCCGCCGTTCCCCTCCCAGTCCCCGTCGGTGGAAAGGGCGATGCTTGCGCTGCGGGGCACGCCATGGTCGGCCGGGATGGCGACAGGGCCTTGGTGTTGCCTGAGGTGGGACTCGAGGCGCCTATCGTGACGAGGCGTCAACAGCCGCTCGAGGAGACAAGGAGCAGAGCAGCCCATGCTGGAGGCCAAGTTGGACCCGTTCCGCTCTCGGCGGTGGCAGAAGATGGTGGAGCTCATCAATCGCCGTGCTCTATCCCTTTTTTCGCGCTGCCAGCCGCGGGAGGCCAGGACAGAGCACTACCCTGGGATGTTTCACGTCCACAAGCCTCTATGCTGCTGCAAGCGGTGCTACGTTTCCTATGAAGCGCCTGACGGCCAGTCGGGGTCGCAGCTCGTGGCTGGTGGTGGCGCTCACCGTCGCCTGGGTGGCATCATCTTCACGGGCGCCATCACGAAGTGCAGGAAGGCTTTACAAGGGGCGGGCATTCGTTCGTGGCAAGGGTGCACTCGATCGCGAGCGGCTGCCGGGGGCGAGCGGGCTGATGGCCGCAGCGCCCGCGGCGCTCCCGCCAGCAGTGCGTAGGCACGGTCGAGTTCGAGGTCTCTGGCCCGCGCTGAGCCTGCCTGGGCCTCCCCTCTCTTCTCCTTCCCCTCGCCGTGCTCCTCCTCAGGGCTGCGGTGCTGTGGTGGAGGGGGTCTCTTGGCCGCGGGGTACTAGCACACTCCTCCTCCGCCTCCGCCTCCGCCTCCGCCTCCGCCTCCTCCTCCTCCTCCTCCTCCTCCTCCTCCTCCTCCTCCTCCTCCTCCATGCCTCATCCTCCTCCTTCCCCCTGCCTCCTCTTCATCCTCCCCCTTGCCTCCTCCAACTTCTCATCCTCCCTGCCTCCTCCTACTCCCTGCGTCCTCCTCCTCCTCCTCCTCCTCCTCGTCCTCCTCAGCCTCATCCTCAGCCTCATCCTCATCCTCATCATTATCCCCATCCGCATCCTCATCCTCATCAGCATCAGCATCAACAGCAGCAGCATCATCATAACCATCAGCAGCATAATCACCATGACCATCAGCACCACGATCATCATCATCATCATCATCATCATCATCATCATCATCATCATCATCATCATCATCATCATCATCATCATCAGCATCATCATCACCATCATCACCCCACCATCATAATCATCATCATCCTCATCATCATCATCATCATCATCCTCATCCTCATCCTCGTTTTCAGCATCAGCATCAGCATCAGCATCAGCATCATCACCATCATGATCATGATCATGATGATGATCAGCATCATCATCATCATCAACCTCATGATCATCATAACCAGCATCATCAACATACATATCACCAACATCATCAACAACATCATCAGCATCATCCGCATCATCAGCATCATCAGCTTCATCATCATCAGCATCATCATCATAATCATCATCATGATCAGCATGAACAGCATGATCATCATGAACATCAGCAGTAGCAGCATCATCAGCATCATCATCAGCATCAGCAGCAGCAG
>CAUYUJ010016017.1:90000-117500 GCA_963575745.1 Prorocentrum cordatum | reverse complement strand
CGTGCAGCCATCGCGCGGCCCGAAGGAACACGTCGTTTCGGAACGAAGGGGCTCTTCTGGGCACGGCGGGCCCATGCCACAGACGGGCTCCACGACACAAGTCTCGGGAAAGGCCCGAAGACCCGAGCACTTCCTGTGAGTGTCTCGACTGCGTGATCTGAGGATGCCCTCGGCGGGTCCACGCCCCGAGTGCCATGAGCCCAGAGCGGTCTCTGGGTTTCTGGTGAGCAATGACTGCTCAGAACAATCAGATTGCTGCTCGCGGCCATGCGCCCTGTGCTCTGACGGTCGGCCTCGCTTGTCATCCCAAGCTGTGACCTGCCGTGGACAAGCGGCCCTTGTGTCGGCGTCTTGACTGCAAGGTTCGGACTTTGCCACCGAGGAGACGGGCGGCAGCGGCGAGACGGGTGGTGCGTTCCTGCACCTGCTCCTCCGCCCTGCATCGAGCCGCCCTGACCAGCCCTGGGCTTGTGCACCCCATGTCTCACGGATTCCGTTGAGGCAGAGAGTGATCGCCTCCTGGATTTTCGTGACGAAGGGTGGATGCAAGAGAACGTTCCTTTTTATGAGCTCTAATTCTAAGCGCTTCTCCTCGGTCCCCTCCATTCCTTGCTCCGGTGCTGCCATGTTTCAGCCCCCTCCTAATCAGAAGCAAAGCGAGGATGCGTATCCTTTACCCGATCCCCATCCCCAGCGGCGTGGCCTGGGCCCCGCTGGCCGATTTACCTCCCAGATAGGGGGTACAGGTCGCTCCCCTCGGGCTTCGAGGGGTGCATCCCCAACTGGGGTGGCAGCTTGCTGGGGGTCTCGAAGGGGGATGGAGATGGGGAGTGGGATCGGTGAAGCGATACCGAGAGGAGACGGGCGGCGGCGTCATGTCGGGCGTGTCCCCCTACAGGGGGGATTGTCGACGAAAAATAAAAAAATACCCCCAAAATAATCAAAACATAATGCAATGGGGTATGTTTGACCTTTTGGGGGCACTTGTTCTGTTTTTTGTCTTTCGTCGAAAATCCCCCTGTGGGGGGACATGCCCGACCTAAGGATAGGAGTAACAGGCTGCTGCAGCGTCGCGTCCGAGCGGCCTCCCCGCCCCTCGCGCAACCAGGAGGCGCCCGCGGAGCGGCCGCTGGGCCTGCGCGAGTAGGTGGCCCGCTTCGAGGCGCTGCAGGCGGAGCGGAGAGGGCGGGGGGGGGGGGCATCTCCTCGCGAGGAGGAGGAGGAGGCGGAGGAGGAGGAGGAGGAGGAGGAGGAGGAGGCGGAGGAGGAGGAGGAAGAGGTGGCGGCGAGAGCGGCCTCCCCGAAGTAGGCGTGCTCCTCCGCGTGCTCCTCGGAGGCGCCGCCCGCCTCCCACGACGGCGCCCGGGGCCGGAGGGGGCCGCCGCTGTGCTCGCGCCGACGCTCGCGGGGAAGGGCCGCCGTGCGCCGCCGTCCGCCCGACGGCGCCCGTTGCGGGAGGAGGCAAAAACGTCGTCCCGAGACGTCCTCGTCCTCGTCCTCGTCGTCGTCGTCGTCCTGTCCTGTCCTCCTCCTCCTCCTCCTCCTCCTCCCCTCCTCCTCCTCCTTCCTCCTCCCTCTCCTCCTCCTCCTCCTCCTCCTCCCCCTCCCCCTCCCCCCCTCCTCCTCCTCCTCCTCCTCCTCCTCCTCCTCCTCCTCCTCCTCCTCCTCTAGACACCAGGCCTCCTCTTCCTCCTCCGCGGGGGCTGCAGCAAGGCCTGGCTCGGGACACTTCGCCACTGCTGGTGTTCGTATTCTGTCCGGTGGAGGTCGTGAACGGGGAAGGTAGATTCAGGCCCTCCGAGAGAGCAACACATCACAGCAAACGCATATCGACACCTGAAGTAGGAAGGCGCTTGAAGTAGATTGGGATCTGGGAATCCAAAAATACTTACCTTCAGCGACCTGCGTGTAAGCTTTCGGAGATCGTGGCGGATTTCTCAGATCTTCGCTGGATGCCCCTCTCTGGCGCGCGGAACACGCCACGGGCGACGCCTTAAGCGCCGCCAGGGGGGTCCAGCGCAGATCCAAGAAATCCATGCGGAGCTCCAGGAATGTAATTATGCTCATGCCGATGTGTGTCTTCAATTGCGGCCTTAAGGCGGGAGGGTTGAGGACGCGTTCCCATGGGGTAGTATCCAACAACAACGCCTGCCGAGACGCTTCCGGGGCTCAATGGACCCCGGAAACGACAAGGCCGTGTTTAGACCGTTTTCAAAGAAAAATCTCTTGGAAATAGAAACAATAAAAAACAACTACAATAACAATACGGCTTCTGGATTGGAACCGGAACCAACACTGGACACACAACGGCGACGGAACCGGCAACAACAACGGCGCCGGAAGCGGCAGCAAAACGGAAACTGGTGGACAAATGGCCCTGCTCTGTCGTTCCCAGGGCCCGAAAAACTCTGGCCTCATGGAAGCCTCTTGGTGGGGTGGCGACGGTAGGCGACGGCGTCAACAGGCGGACGCATGCCGACGGCGGCGGAGGACGGACGACAACAACGGTGACGACGAGGGCGAGGTCAACGCCGGGTCTCAGGCGGACGTCCGGAACGATCCAAGCGCACCCTGGAACTCAATGGGCCCTGGAAAAGACATGGCCGTTTTTGTTACTGGCTCCGTTTTGCCGTTCTTGTTGCCAATTCTGGCGCCGTTTCTTTGACGGTTCCATTGACGTTGTTGTTCCGTTTCTGGCTCAGGTTCCAATCCGGGAGCCGTTTTTGTTGCCATTTCTGGTCAGTGTTGTTAGAACTGCACGGCGAAAACATCTGCCCTGCCGTTACCCAGGCCAACTGAGTGGCAGAGGCTCCCTCAGAGGCATCCAAGGGGCAACCATGCTTGCGACCAAGCCAGATTGGTGGCATGTGCCGAAGGCCACAATATGGTCGAACGCCCTCCGCACGACGCGAGGAGTCAGGAACCCCTACTGCTCGAACAATCGCTAGTTGGAAGCGCACAGTGGTGAACATCATCCTAAATTTCAGTATAACGTGCAAGTGCAGCTGGCGGCAAAAGCCATGAGCTCAAAACTCGATCTTCGTTTAAGCTGAAGATGCAGCTCGAGGAAAGAGCAACAACCAAACAAATCAGCCGACCCCTTAGGAGGTGCAACAATGACGTCACACGTCTTACCATGTACATCGTTCAAGCTGGTAGTATCGGCGTTGACGAAACCTCGCGCGGATTTCGATCACTAACAATATTCCTCATGTGTCTGCGCCACTCGGAAGAACGTGGGGATGAGCAGCAGCAGCGGCAGGAAGAGGAGGAATAGGAAGAGAGGAAAGGAATATGGGGGAAATTGGAGGAATACGTGAAGACGTGAAGACGCGAACGCCTTGTCCTTGACCCCTTAAGACCTCCGGCGGGGCGGTTGGAGGCGCGTGTGATATTATATACATGTGTATTCATACATTTATACACACCTGAAAACTTAAAAACGTCTTCAGGTATTCCCGTCTTCACGTGGTCGTCCCGACGACCAAATCGTCACGTCTTCCCGTCCCCGCGCCGTCGAGCCCCGACCTCTGGTCGTCTTACGTCTTCGCCCCACCTCGCTGGCCCCAGGCCTGGATGACGACGTACTCACCTTTTCACGCATTCACGCCGCCACGTCTTCGGCAGAGTGGTTCAACAAAGACCCAACAGGGGAGGAGGAGGAGGAGGACGTCTCTCTCGGAACGTCTCTTGAGGTGGGGGGGGCGCCCGTGGCGCCCCCCCACCTGGGGAGGAGGAGGAGGAGGAGGAGAAGGAGGAAGAGAAGGGCGCTCTGCGACTTGCGGAACATGCGGAGAAATCTCACTGCGTCGTGCCTGAGGCCTCCGCCGGCTGTGCGGTACGACCCGGGCAGCCCTGGGTCGCTCAGAGACGCGCCCAGCCGGCGCATCCCTCGCGCACAAGTCGTGCCCGTGTGGCGACCCACAGAAGCTCCCAGCGGCAGGGTTCGCATGGCTTACCAGCCTCGAACGTATCCTTTTCCCTAAGATTGACACGCCAAAAGGCGATGACAATCTTAGGGATGCGCCCTCAAAAAATGAGGGAATCCCTAAGATTGGCGTCGTGATGAGGAGGTGCCCAGCATAGGGATAGGGATATGTTCCAGGCTGGTAACGTGTGGCGATCCACCGAAGCTCCCAGCGGCAGGGTTCGCATGGCGTCGCCCCGATCATCTCGGAGCACCCTTCAGACGTTCAGCTGCCACATGGGAAGCTCCACCGACGGCCCCAATGGCAACACCCGCATGGCGTCGCCCTGTCCGCCCCTCACGTGCATCAGGGCCCCACGTGGAGCTCCACGGAGAGCCCCAGTGGCAGCGTCTGCACACCGCCGCCCTGCCCAAGTGTTGTGTCGGCACACCCCTCGCGTGCCTCGCGACCCTCGCGGCACGGCCCAGACGCCGCCGCCCAGCCCATCGCTGCACGCCCCGGCGAACGCTTCGCGCCCCCATAACTACGGGGGTCCCTTCCTTGAGTACGCCCCTTGCGCGCTTCGTGGTTCCATAGGCAACTCCACCCCGCTCGTCCATTTGAGGCGGTGCCACGGAGGAAAGGGTCGCCTGCATCGCTTACATACCAAGCAATCGGCACGTTGACGCCAGACGCTGGGAGGCCACACTCTAACAATTGCAGCGGGGCGGCGGAGGACGAGACGATACTTCATTCAGAAGTGGATGAAACGGAAGGAAAACAGGGGGGGTCCTCATGTACCTCCCTCCCCTCACAATCTCTCTTGTTTCTCTTCCTCCGCATCATCATCATCATTTTTCTTCCCCTCCTCCTCCGCCTCATATTTCGTATCCTCGCCGTGATCGTCTTGAACCACAACAGTTGTCCTGTTTCCTCTTTCTGCGTCCTGACCCTGTTCCCCCAGTGTTCCTTCCCCCTCCTCACGATGTGTTTTCCTTAATGTTGTTCCTCCTCTTGTTCCTCCTTCTCCTCCTCCTCCTCCTCCTCCTCATCATCATCCTCTTCCCCTCATCCTGCTCCGTCTTCGTTCCTCGTCGTCACCCTTCCCCCCCCGCCTTGTCTCCCCTCCTCCCTTACCACCTTGTGCGCGCCCGCCTAAACATGGCATGGCACTGCCGTGTGACATAACCAACCCATTGGCACCAAATGTCGGAAGCAGCTGGCCCAGAATTGCATGGATAACAGCGGCAGTTCGAGCGCCATCAGCTGCTGAGCGATCTGCATGGTAAGCGCGCGCTTTGAACGAGTCTCTGGGCAGCAGCACAGTGAACAAGGACGAGGAGTGACATCCCGGGCTCGACAAGGAACTGCTGGCGGGGACGAGGGGCAAGAAACGCGCGGCCGAAAAGTCAGCGCGGCAGAAGCAGAGAGAGAGAGACGGTGGAAACAGTAAGCAGACGACAACGAACGTGCCGCAAGGAGAACAACAACCTTCGTCCTCGGGCCGTGCGTTGAACACTGAAGGGGCCCCAGGACACACAAAACAAAGACACACAAATCAGAAGTATGCCCCATCTTTTCCAATATGTTCGGGGCTTCTGTCTTCCCCCCCACTTCCCATAGGTTCCCATATATGCTCTGGGGAATCGACGATGAAGTGTGTGTCTGTGTGCTTCTCTTCCTCCCGAGTAGCATGCGGCGCGGCCCTGGCAGTGTCGCGCGGCGGCGCTCCACGACAACAGCACGTCGCTCCAGCGCTTGGCACAAAGCGAGCAGGCTGGGACCCGTGCGCCCGCCCGCTTCTCCGCCCCCCTCCCTCGCCATCGCCTCGTGTATTCTTCGATGTCGTGCGTGTTTTTTGTTCGCTCAATGCTCAAGGATGGTCCTCGATGGCCGTCGCCGAGAAAAACATGCACACATCCGAGCGATGCCAAGCTCCTGCAGCCTCCCGCGCGAGGGCGACTCGACTCGCGCGCAGGCGCGCCGCGGCGCGAGCGGGCGGCCCGCGGCCCGTGGGCGCGCGCCATCGGCGACTTGTCTGAAGTCGGGCCTGTCCCCCTACAAGGGGGATGTTCGACGAATAATAAAAAATACCCCACAAAATATTCAAACAATAATCAAAAAATTAGCCAGGGGACAATTGTTTGAGCATGTGTTGTCCTTCTTGGGGTATTTGTGGGGTACTTTTTTATTCTTCGTCGACAATCCCCCCTGTAGGGGACACGCCCGACATAAGACTTGTCACACGTGGTCGCCCTGGACAAGAGAACGTGCTTGAGCCCGGCATCGGCAATGATTCCGCAGTGCGTGGTCTGGCCCTGGCAGGCCCTGGACGCCAAGGCCTCGGTGTGGGTCTGCGCAGAACGTCCCCCGCCGGACTTCGCCGCAGCCCTCGAAGGCGGCGGCAAGTTTGCAGCTCGCAGCCCCCAAGGGATGTCGGGGTCTACGTAATCTGGATGTGCGCCTGGTACCCACTATGCTTCCCCCCCCGCAGTCCAAGTGAGAGGCGACAGGTTCGCAGTTCGCCCCCCCTCCAAGGATGGTAAGGTCTAATCTGGATCTGCGCCTGGGACCACTACGCTGGCCTCCCAAAGAGCCTTCGGAAACTGCGGTAATTTTGCAGTTCGCAGCCCTGGGGGGCTGCGAGGTCTAATCTGGATCTGCTCCTGGCACCCATTTTGCTAGACACCCTGGCAATCAAGACTCGTTTTTCGCAGGACCCATGATTTTGTCCCTAACCTTCTTGCGTTGGGTTCTCGTTGTGACTAGAGCACCGCGGTCGCACACTTCCCCTTCCCTCCTCCTCCTCATCCTCCTCTTTCCTTCTCTGTTCCCTCCTGCCTCTCACCTCCTCCTCTCCTGTTCTGCCTACCAGCCTGCCTCTCCTGTCCTGCCTGCCAGCCTGGCTCTTACATCGCCGTCCAACGTGACCTCGCCAGCCCTGCGGACTGCGCACTGCGAGCCTGTCGATACTTTCGTGGGCTTCTGGTTAGGGCCAAAATGGTGGGTACTAGGCGCAGGTCCAGGTTACACCTCACCATCCGAGGGGGGCTGCAAAATGCGAATTCGTCGCCACTTTCGAGGGCTGCTGGGGGGCAGCGTAGTGGGCTTTCAAGCGCAGGTTCAGACTAGACCTGGCCAGACCTGGGAAGGGGGGCTGCAAACTGCAAGCCAGTCTCCAGTTTCTGGGCGCAGGCGCAGATTCAGATGAGACCCCCTTATTCCAGGGGGCTGCGAACTGCGAAAGTATCGCAACTTTCGTGGGCAGCAGGGGGACAGCATCGTGGGTTCCAGGCGCAGGTTCAGACTAGACCTCGCCAGCCCTGGGGGAGCTGCGGAGTGCGAAACTGCTGCCACTTTCGAGGGCCTCCTGTTCTCCTGAAGAGTCCTTTGCAAGCACGTCGTTTTCGGCACCGCCTGATCCCGAGGCTTTGCCTCCTCCTGGCCTCGCCGTGAGGCTGCGCTCCTTCTTCCCCCCTTCTTTGTAATTCAAGCTTCGCGCGGCCCGCTTAATTTCGACCGGAAGAGGTGCGCTCTCGACCCGCGAATCAAAAAGTTCTCCTGAAGAGATCAGCGTCGAGGCCGAAGACTGACACCTAAATGTTGGGGCGTTCGCCCCTGAGCCTATGCCCCCCGCGGAGTTGCCCCTGACCTTGGTCGCCCCCGATGACGCGGGCAAGATTTACACCCATTACCAGTTTGAAACATATCCCTATCCCTATGATGGGCATCGCCTCATCACGATGGCGATCTTAGGGATTTCCTCAGTTTCTGAGGGTGCATCCCTAAGATTGTCATCTCCTTTTAGCGTATCAATCTTAGGGATAGGGATAAGTTCGAGGCTGGTGAACCCATATCCGCTGCGTCTTGATCTTGCTGGGGAGGGGCACCGACAGGCTGCGGCGCAGTGGGTATGGATAAGCATGTTGCCAGTAAGGGCAAGCATTTTCCCTCATTCACTGCCCGTCTGGTTTCCGGGGAAGCTGGCGGCACGCACGTGGGGGGTAGGGAGGGAGGCTGCTTGGGAGGCTGCATCGTAGAAAACGCTGGCCTTACATCGTAGAAGACGCGGGCCTTACATCTACAGACAAGGCCCACGCCTTCTAAGAAAAGTCCTCCTTCTAAGAAGCATTTCCCCCCTGCCCCCCGTCTGCGCGTGGCCGAAGAAGGGGGCCCGCAACTGCAGGACGCAGTGGATGTGGATGCCAATCTGCGAAGGTGCCCAAGGACACACAAATAGACAGACACAAGTCCAAGGACTCCCGATACTTTCTATACTTAATGGAGTTTCGTCCTCCCCACCACTTCCCACACTTCCCCAGATTGTCCTGGGAATCGACAAGTTGGTATTTTTGTTGGATTCCCGGACTCCGATTTACTTTAAGCGCCTTCCTACTTCAATGATCTAATGATTTTTCACCGTTTCCGTCCTCCTCGGGGGGCGGACGGGCTCCCCATCTGCTTTCAACGCCTTCCTACCTCCTTCATGTACTACCTACTTCTTCCGACCGATGGGCAGTTGTGTCTTTGTGTCTGTGCCGATTCTTCCCTCGTGAATCCTGCCCCCCCGCTTGGGTTTCCGCGGGTCGCCCCCCCCGCCCCCCCGCTTGGAGGGAGAGCAGGGGAGGGGGAGGAGGAGGAGGAGGAAGGGGAGGAGGAGAAGGAGGAGGAGGAGGAGGAGACATTCCCTGGACATTCCCCTGACGACAAAGTCGAGAGTCGCCGCGCCGCCGCCCGCCCACCTCAGGGCGTCTTCGAGGCGGCGGCGACGGCATCGGCGGCCCGCGGGCGGCCTGGCCCCGCGCCTGGGGGCGCGTCGGGCCGCGCCTGCGGCGCCCGCTGTGCCCGCCCGCAGCAGGGCCCTCCTCCTCCAGCGGGCGAGGCGTGTCTCCCGCGCAGCGGCCCCTGGGCCAGCCGCCCTCCTGCGGGCGCTCCTGGCGGGGCTGGCCTCCGCGCGGGTCTCCTCGCTCCCATTGGTGGCTGGGGCGGCGGTGTGGGCCCCGCCAGGAGCTGCCTCAGCGTCGCCAGCGGCAGCACCTTGGGCTTGGGCGGGCTGCATTCCCTGGCCGTCATGGCTGGGCTGGACCTCGCTCTCTCCCTGGCGGCCTCCAGCGCCCTCCTGGCTTCCTCACTTCTCCTCTGGCTGTCGCCTGGCTCGGCCTGCTTGAGCTTCGGGATTGCCTCCTCCGGCTGGCACTGTCTGATCCCTGCTCTCGGCGCAGCCGCCACCTCCAGCAGCCGCGTCGCCCTCACCTCTGCCTCCTGCTCGCTCATCTTGGGCTTGGGCGGCCTTGGCGGGGAGCGTGTGGCGGCAGCTGCAGCCTCCTGGCTACTGGCAGCTCGCCGCTCCGCTTCACTCCGCCTCTGGCGGGGTCTGCCGTGCCTGCCCAGCGCGTCCGCCTGCTCTAGCGTGCGTCTCCCAGCGTGGGGCCCGCCCCTCCCATTATCCCTCCTCGAGGGGCCTCTGGGCACTCCTGGTCCCAGGGGTGGGGGGGGGGGTCAGCGTGCGGGGGAGCCTGGTCGCTGTCGAGCACCGCGGCGTGGTCGCCATTCTCGGTCCCTCCAGCAGCTACCTCTCGGATTCTCCTCAGGTCATCCACGGTGCTACTGTCCTCTGGCTCGGGCGAGGTCCCCCGACTATGCCGCTCGCTGTGTTCGCGGCTCACGTGGCATCCGCGGGCCAAGCCCTCCCCGTCGCGTTCAGTCTGTCGGTTTCCCAGCGTGTGGGTCCGCTCTGTTAGTTGCGAGGTCCTGTCTACCACAATGTTGGTCACGAAGTCCGCGTCATGCTCACTGGGCCCGTCAGGGACCTCCGCCTCGAGACCTTCTGTTGATTGCTGCAGCTGCTCCTCTTCGATGTGAACTTCACGATCTGCGGAGGGGTCCGCGACCGTTTCTGACCATCCTGGTGTTTCTCGAATCTCATCCTGCTTGTTCTCTGGCCACATCCTCCACTCCTCTGCGCCTGCAAGCTTGGCCCAGCTCTTCAGCAGGTATCTCCTCGACTCGCAGGTGGGGCGGAGGCGGCAGGGTGCCTGCAGCTTGTCCGAGACCATCTCCGTGGCAGAGCTCGCACAGAGCGTGCAGAACCAGCGCCTCTGTCGGCCCAGCCATCGCAGGGGGTGCGATGGGTGCGGGGCGTGGCCGTTGAACTCAATGCACCTGCCTGCCGCTGGGGGGCGGGCCTCCGCACTTCTGCTCGAACCACTCCTTGATGCTGGATAGGGCCGTCGCCGTCGTGACTGACTGGTTGCAGCACTTGCACCTCCACCCTCGTCCTCGCCTGAGCTTCACGAGGTCGTGCGTGGTGGCTGGCCGTCTGCGGGGGTCTCGCGCGAGGTAGTCTGTCTTGACCTTCATCTGCGCTCTCCTCTGCATGACCGCGTGCCTCCTCGCCAGCTTCAGCTCCTTGTTCTCCGTCGGCCCCCGCTCCATGGCGTCCTGGGTGCAGGCCGCAATTCGCGCCCTAACCAGGCTCGCCGTCGCCCGCACCCATTCGTAGCAGCCCATCTGGTTCTCAGGGATGGCGTGCTGCTTGGCTCCTGCATCGGCCAGTCTGTCTGCCTCTCGGTTGCCTTCCCATGCCTCTCTCGGGATGTGTTTCTCCGTCGCCTCCGTCTCCGCCAGGTGGCTGTTCATGTGGCACAATGTGATGATCTCCCTGCCACCTCCTCTCTCGGCGATGGCCCTCCGCACGCGGCGCCAGAGGTCGCAGTTGGCTGCCCCTTCTGGTCTCTCATCGCGGCGTGCGTGCCAGCCGACGAGGGTGATCTCGCTGTCCGTCCAGAAGGTCAGGTCTCCGCACGTCGACTCCAGGCAATTGATGAGCGCCCACAGCTCCGCCCTGTTGTTGGACTGGCGTGTGCCTGGCAGCGGTCTGAACTTCGCGGCCCAGGTCGGGAAATCTTTGGGGCGCCCTCTGGTGCCCAGCACCACCCAGCTCCATCCGCATCTCCTGTACCTCACGTCGCTGCTGTACTCGCCGCCTGAGCCGTCTCCACAGATGGTGAGCTGCCCACCCTCTGGGGCTCGCAGTCTGCCCCCCTGTAGGCACTGCCCCAACGGCGTCTCCTGCTCCTCCGTGCTGCACGGGGGTGGCACCGTCCAGGCCTTAAGCGTGAGCCCTCTGAGCCAGAAAGCTGGGGCTCCCGCCACACCTGCTTCGGCTCTCGCGACGAGTCCTGCCGTCTTCTCGACCACCTCCGAGGGCTTCCTCGCAGAGCATGCTCCCCAGATGCGGTGGAAGTCGCCCTCGAGCTGCCCGCGCTCGCAGGCCTCGTCGCCCGAGTTGAACTCCTGGCGCTTCCCGGCCTGCGTCCATGTGCCTGCGCACGCTGCCGCAAACAACGCCCCGTAGGTCTGGTGCTTGCCGCGCTTTCTGAGGGGCTCCAGGTGCTTGATCATATCCGTGCAGTCCACCCCGTGCTCCATGCCAGCGCCGTTGTGGTGCTCTGCTGCTTGACTCCACAGCTGCTTCCTCACGCTGTCCAGGAGCGCCTCGATGATCGCCTCTGGGTCTCCGTCCTCCTCGTCCCCTGGGAGTCGCCATCTGCAGCCGTCCTCGTCGATCCAGATGTCTGGCCCCTCGAGTCCCAGCCTAGCTCCCAGAGTAGCAGGATGATGCCGCCCATCACTCCTCGTCTCTGCTGCCAGCGCCGCCTCGGGTCCGTCCGCAGGAGCCTGAAGTATACCCTGGGCCAGGCCTTGCGCGCTTGCTCCCGCAGGTCCTGGCTCTTGGCCCACAGGTCGAACCAGGCTCTGAGCTGGCCCCGCGTCATGGCGACCGCTGGGTCGACCCCCTCCAGCGCCAGGAAGGTGGTGAGGCATCGCCCAGGCCACGCTCTTCTCAGCGCCTGCGCACACCTCCTTCTGGCGAGCCTGAGGGCCCACGGAGAGAGCCCGCGGGCGGCCACCCCGTACACCAGCGAGGCTGATCCGCCTTGGTGGGCCACTCCACGCCTCCTCTTCAGCTTCAGCTTGCGCAGCTTGAAGCCGACCGATCCGAACCTCTTGTGCGCATCCTTGGCCCTCTTCGCATGCGTAGGCCTCCTGGCAGTGCCTCTCGCAGCACGGTCAGCCCCGAGGTCTCTGCCCTCTGCGACCGCCTTGACCTTCATCCCGAGCTGGTTGAGCCTGGACTGCACCTGGAGCGTGGCGCCGAAGTCCGGGGTGAAGATCAGCGTCTTGTCCGCCAGGCTGAGCCCGTGCTGCTCCAGCCCCCACTTCAGCTTCCCCGTGACCATCGTGAGCTGCTCCGTGACCGCCTCCTTGCTTCCGACGACCTTGATGCTGATGTCGTCGAACCAGGCTCGCGGCATCGGCTTGGACCGCGCCGATGCGGCGTCCATCATGTGGCTGAGCACCGCGTAGACCACCGTCTTGGCCACGTTGTTGGAGTGTCTCGAACCCGCCAGGATCGATCTGTCGGCCAGCATCGGCTCCGAGTACGAGTTCTTGCACCTCAGGATTCGGGCTCCCGGGTGCTGCAGAAGCAGCATGGTGAGGAGCCTCGGGCAGAAGCGCCTCTGGGATGAGGGTGTCGATGCGCAGGCTGTCGTAGAACTTCCCGATGTCTGCCAGCGTGCACCCCTGGAAGATGCCGAGCGCGTCGCAGCACTCGTCCGAGAGGGTACGCCTCAGCGCCTCCCTCTTGCAGCTGTTGCCTGCCACCGCCGCGTCCCACTCGCGCTCCTGCTGCTTTGCCCACTCCCTCACCGCGGGCCTGTGGAGGAGCTCCCAGCAGCGCACCAGCTGCGGGAGCAGGGCCAGCGCGCGGTCGCCCTTGGCTGGCTTGGGGGTGATCATGACCAGCGCGTTCAGGAGCTGCCAGGGCCACATCAGCTTCAGCTCGCACTCGTTGAACAGGTCCACGATGGCCTGTCGCCCCGCCGTCGGTAGCCGACGGAGGTCGCTACATCAGGGCTTGTCTACTCCCTGGCCCCTGTCGGGCTCCCCCGCGAGGGCGATGTCCAGGTCGTCGACAGTCCACTGTGGCGCGTCCACGGCTGCCGCTCGCCCCCTGAGGTCTCCGAGCAGCTGCGTGTGCATGCCGTGGGCGACCTCCTCGCACCTCCAGATCTTCGCGAATGCCTCAGCCTTGGCGTCCACGATCTCCATCGGGCTGTCCGTCACGCCCGTCTCCATTGTCAGCTCCTCCTCGCGTCTGATGGGCGGTTTGGTGATCCTGTGGAGCACGCCTGGCTGCTTCTCCGTAGCGGCTAGCCACCGCCCAAAGCTCCGCGTGCTCTCCCTCAGGTCCCTGTTCACCGCAGCTCGCCTCTCCTGCTCGGCCTGCATGGCCATGCCCTCGACGATAGCCACGTCGAGGTCCTCCAGCGCCGCCAGCCTCTGCCTCCAGATGCTGCAGTGCAGGCGTGCCGTCTCCGAGGCCTCGCGGCCTGCCTGGGGCATGCCGTCGTAGGCCAGCTCTCGTCCTGCACGAGCGAGCTCCCGCTGCTGATTCGTGCCTCTGCCTCTCCTCCTCAGCTTGGCCATCATGGTTAGCAGGACCTCGGCTCTGGCCCACCAGTCGGCGCTGCGCTCGCTGTACTTTAGCCTCCTCTCACCGCACTCCCTGGAATTGGTGACCTTTAGCTCGTATGCCTTGCCGCGGCCCATGAAGTGGTGCCTGTCCACAGGGTCGATTCGGTAGGCCATGCAATAGAACCTCTCCATCGTGCCGATGGTGTTCGCGAAGCGGTCCCCGAGCTCCTTCGCCGCCTCCGCGTCCACCTGGTGGGCCGCGCAGCTGCTGATGCAGGAGGGGATCTCGGAGGACTCGCTCTGCTCCTGGTCCTGCAGGGCCTGCGCGGTCTCCCAGACGTGGCCCATGGTGGTGGTGTCCACTCCATCAGCCGCCACTCGGATTCTTCTCCTCAAGTCATCCTCGTTGCATCTGCACTCTGGCTCGGGCGAGGTCCCCCGACTTTGCCGCTCGCTGTGCTCGCGGCTCTCGTGGCATCCGCGGGCTGAACCCTCCCCCCCGCGTTCAGTCTGTCGGTTCCTCAGGGTGCGGGGCCGCTCTGTTAGTTGCGAGGTCCTGTCTACCACAAGGTTGGCCACATAGTCCGCGTCATGCCCTCTGGGCTCGTCAGGGACCTCCGCCTCGAAGCCTTCTGGGATTTGCAGTTGCAGCTCCTCTTCGAAGCGATCCTCGGGATCTGCGAAGGGGTCCGCGTCCGCATCTGTCCATCCTGGATTCGCTCGCATCCACGTCGAACCTGGGAGGCCAACCCCAAGGTTCTCATATGACTCCTTTCCGCCAATCCTTTCACAAACTGCACCCTCGGCGCCTGGGTTAGCCCCCGCGGGGATGCCCGTCCAGCCAGCCTCGGCTGGCGCCAGCGCCTCCCGCCGTGCGTTGTCCAGCGCCAGCTCGAAGTCCTGAGGCGGCGGGCGCTGCTCAAGCTCCTCCTGGCCTCCTCCTCCAGCCGCTGCTGCCCGCGCCTGCGCTGCTGCCTCCTCCCTCACTGTCCTCCTCGTCCTCTTGCTGCCTGGGCATGGCTGCTTCTTGGGTCGGGGAGGGTGAGGGAAGGGCTGAGGCATGCGCAGCGAGCGGGTCCTCGTCTCCTGGGCCTCGGCGTAGAGCGTGAACTTCAGCCCGATGTGCGGCTTCCACGGCACGTCGTAGACCGCCTCCACGCCCTTGATCAGCTTCTGCCCTTGCTCGTTCACCAGGGCGTAGTCTATCATCGACTCGTGCTCTCCCATCTGGCAGGTGAAGTCGCCGTCTGGCAGCGAGACGACGGCTGTCGCCCCCATCGCTGATGGCCAGCCTGAGTCCCACATCTCTGTCGGTGCCTTGTTGAAGGCGCCGCAGACGATCCATGCGCCGCCCAGCCCCTTCAAGAACGAGGCGAGGGCGGTCAGCTTGCGGGCGTTGATGCCCTCGTGCAGCGCCTTGCCAACGTCCAGGTAGAGGCTGATCACCGTGATTGTCGTCCCCTTCAAGTGCCACGTGACTGGTGCCCAGTCGCACAGGTCCAGGTCGGCCTTCCACTCCCCGCTCACGTCGGTCGTCGCCTTCGCGACTGTGGACTGCCTGGCCTGGCTCCGAAAACTCGAAGTCCGCAGATGCCCCCTCATGACAACCGCTGCCCCTCCGCATGTGCCCCTCTCTGAGCGTGAGCTGGGTCTCGCCGCCGCGGAGCACGCCTTGTACCCCAACTTCGCAAGTTCGCACTCCACGGAATCTAAATTCGAGCGGCCTACGTGCGTCTCCTGGAACGCGTAGGCGTCGTACCCCTGGCCAATCTTCTGCTTGGCCATCCACGGCCTGGCTGTGGGTCCCCAGCTGGTGAGGCTCGCGCAGAACAGTGTGCGCTCGCGGGGCTCGGCGGCGCCTCCTCCTTTGCGCCGAGCTCCGCGCGCCTGTCCTCAGGCCGCGGCTGCCCCCGCTGGGCTGCCTGCGCCTGTCTGCTCCCTCAGCTGTCTGAGGTACTCCTCTGCCTCTGCGTCCCCTCCTCCCGCAGCCGGTGGCGGCCCAGCCGTTGGTGCCGTGGCCGCCGTGGGGGAAACTGCTGGCTGCTGTGGCTCGGCAGCTGGTGTCGCTTGCTGCGCGGGCTCCGCTGCGCCTCCTCCCTCGGCCTTCCTCTTCTTCGCCGCCTGGTGGATCGTGGCCTGCTGCTCCGCCGCCTTCAGCTTCGCCGCCGCCAGGTGCTTCTTCAGCTGCGTCGAGAAGGTCTGGGCGTTCTCCTTCAGGTGGGCCACGACCGTTCTCTTCACCTCCTCTACTTGCTTGCGACCCTCCTCGTCCAGGTCGGCGGCGGTCAAGCTCAACTCTCTCTCTCTCTCTCTCTCTCTCTCTCTATGTCCGCTGCAAGCTGGCCCGCCGCCAGCTCCTCCACCCGGCCGCTGACCAGCTGCTCCAGGACGCCTTTCGGAAGGTCGCGGCCCTCCGCCTGGATGGCCTCGAGCTCCTTCTCCGCCTTGAGCACCGCCGCCGCCTTCACGTCTAGCTTGGCCCTCGCCTCCTGAGCGACTGCGTCTGCCCTCCTCTTGGCCGCGAACGCCGACGAGTACGCCTGGTTGGCCTCCTGCAGTGCCTTGGCCGCGATGCCTAGCCTCTGCGCCCTTGACTCGGGCGGAAGCTCTGGCACCGCGGCCTTGATCGCAGCTGCCGCGCCCTGCAGGGTCCTCGAGATGGCCTCGCCGCTGGACAAGTTTAGGTCGCCCAGCGTGTCCGTGAGCAGCTTCAGGGCCTGCGAGACCTTGTCCGCGCCCTTCTGCGTGCCCTTGGTGCTGCTCTGCTGCTGCTGCGGCCCCTTGCCGCTGTTGGCGCTTGTGCTGCTGCTGCTGCCGCCGCTGCCTCCCCAGTCCGACTTCGGCGTCTTGGGCTTCGGCAGGGCGGCTTTGCACTTGCACTGGTAGTACATCGCCTCCAGGCGCGTGCTCCACCACCACTCGCCACAGGCCTTGCACACCACGTAGGCCTTGTCGGTGCCCGCCTTGGCCCCGCCCTTGACCATCTTCGGCGCCTCGCTGCCGTGGTGCGCGTCCAGGCGCTGTGCGTCCTGCAGCTGCCGCAGCCGCCTCCTCGCGCCAGCCCGCAGGCGCCGCTCTCTGCGGTGCCAGGCTGGGGAGCGCGACCGCGCACGTCGCCCCTCCGTGGGGCTGGGGGCTATGGCTCCGCGGGCGCGCGCCCGCCGCGGGGGCAAAATGCCTGCGTCCCGCGCCGCGCTGCCAAGCCACCTGGAGGAGGAGGAGGAGGAGGAGGAGGAGGAGGAGGAGGAGGAGGAGGAGGAGGAGGAGGAGGTGCCCCCGGCCCGCGCCTGCTCCCCCTCGGCGGCCGCGGCCACGGCCACGTCCGGCGCGGCAGCCTCCGCACCTGCCCCGCTCCCGGGCTGCCCGCGGCACGGCGGGGGCGCTGGTGCGGGGATCGGGGATGGACAGACCCCCCTTTAGTAAAACGTGGTTCAGTGAAAACGACCTGAGGCCCAAACCTGGCGGGCGCAAGCCTGGAAAATAACGGCCGCGGCGCCCTCTCGAGAGCCGAAGACGGACAATTCACTAATCGACGTGTCACTGTTGGGGGTTCTGTCCGCCCCCGAGGGGAGTGCCGGCACGAGGCCGAGAGCCCACCACGGGTGAGACGTCAGGCTCGTGCTCGGGGGACTCGGGTTGGCCCGACGGGGCCCTCAGGGAAATGGCGAGGCCCGGTCTAAGATTCGACGCGAGCTCCCGCTGCACTCCCTGCACGAGAACTGGGCCGTCGAAACTCAGGCCTGGTGAAACCAAGCGGTATCGATACCGCTACTCCCCGGACCTCTTCCGGGGCGCGTTCTGACCAGAATTTCGAGGCGAATCCAACGGTGGTGACGAGGGCTTCCCGGGAGGCCGAAAAAGGAGAACACTGGGCGAGGGTAGCGGTATGGGAACCTTTTCCTCCTCTGAGTCAAAACTCAGGCCGGGCCCGTCGAAGAACGTCAGCACATCCGAATCCCAGCGAACTCGAGTCATACGTTTCCCCGACACTGCTTCCCGCCACTCGAGTGCATCCCGCGCGTGGCCTCCGGGTTTCGGTGACCACTCGTGAGGGCCTCCGACACCATCTTGTCGGCTCTTGCGAATCGATGCTGGGTCGACGCTAGTCGACGCTACATCGGCGCTAGATCGACACTAGATGTAAGTCGGGCCTGTCCCCCTACAAGGGGGATTTTCAACGAAAACTAAAAAATACCCCAAAAGTAATCAAACAATAATCAAAAAATAGCCTGGGGACTATTTGTTTAGTATTTTTTGACCTTCTCGGGGCATTTTTGGGGTATCTTTTATTTTTCGTCGAAAATCCCCCTGTAGGGGGACACGCCCGACATAACAGCTAGATCGACGCTAGCCGACGCCAACTCGGCGCTCCCTCGTCGACTCCTGGACGCTCGCCGACGCCAAAGACGGGCCGGGCTCTCCTGACGTGCTGCCGAACTAGGCGATCCACGTGCGAGCCCGGCCACGCGTATGCTTCGAGCTTCTCGGCACCACGCGTCGATTCCAGCCTCTGCAGCACCCCCTCGGGTCCGTGGGCCGTGGGAGCGTGAAGGGGCCCCAGGACACACAAATGAATGGATTCCCCTATATTTTCGGATATTTTCTGTGTGTCTGTCTTCCCCCCCCACTTCCCATATTCTCCTATGTTTTCGGGGGAATCGAAGATTCATTGTGTCTGTGTGTTTCTTTGCCTCCTGAGAATAGGAAGCTGGGCGAGGGCTGCTAAAACCGTGGCTGCTAAAGCGGCCCTCCCGGCAGGAAGAAAAAAACAGCCTCCCGGAAGGAGGCACGGCATGCGAAACAATCCACGGGCTCCTTCCCGGAAGGACGAAGACGACTTCCCGGAGGTCGAATTTTTAGCAGCCACGGATTTCCCTGACCTTCCAGAGAATTATTTTTTAGCACGGGAGGCCAATAACCTAAAAACAAAACGAAACAGCCAAAACCAAGACATAGAATAGCTCTGGGATAGGTTTTTAAGTCGCGTGTTATTTTTTAACCCTCCTGGAAGGTCAGGGAATCAACGGGCTTCTTCCCGGAAGGACGAAGACAACTTCCCGGAGGTCGATTTTAGCAGCCACGGATCTAGCAGCACTTGCCCGGCTTCCGGCCCACCCTCGGGGATGGACAGACCCCCCTTTAGTAAAACGTGGCTCAGTGAAAACGACCTGAGGTCCAAACCTGGCGGGCGCAAGCCTGGAAAATAGCGGCCACGGCGCCCTCTCGAGAGCCGAAGACGGACAATTCACTAATCGACGTGTCACTGTTGGGGGTTCTGCCCGCCCCCGACCCACCCCCTCTCTGACGCGCCGCCCGCCTCGTCCTCCGGCGGGCGGTGGCGCGAGCCCGCCACGCCCCCGTGTTGGCGGACCAGGCGGGCGCGCCCGCACCCTCGGCCACGCGCAGAGGGGGGGGGGTCCAGGGGCGGCCCAGCCGACCCCCCGCAAACCATCTTCAGGAGGGGACAAAAAAACACACACAAACGCAATGAATCGTCGATTCCCCAGAAAATATGGGAACATATGGGAAGCGGGGGGGAAGACAAGACAGAAAATACGGGAAAATTGTGAATCTTGCTATTTGTCTGTATTTATTTGTGTCCCAGGGACCTTTGACCCACCAAAAACCATCTTCAGGAGGGGAAGAAAAACACACAGACACAATGAATCGTCGATTCCCCCGAAAACGTGGGAAAATATGGCAGGTCGATTTTTAACAGCCACGGATTCAGCAGCCCTTGCCCGGCTTCCGAGGGAAGCGGGCCCTGGGCGACACGTTGCCACGGGCATGTGCGCAGCCCAGCGAGGGGGCCAGGGACGTAATGAAATAAGAAGAGGCGCCCTGAATCTGAGGAAATATCATAGCCCCCGCCATGATATCCACCCCACCCCTAGCCTCACGGGTTAAGTCGGGCCTGTCCCTCTACAATGGGAATCTTGAAAAATAGTACAGAAAACAGCCTGGGAACTATTCTTAAAGCATTGTTCGGCCATTTTGGACCTATTTTCCAACCGTTTTGGAGCCATTGCCCGGCTTCCGAAGGAAGCGGCCCCTGGGCGACACGCTGCCACGGGCCGAGACCAGCCTGGGACCGCGCGCTGGAAAGACTGCACGGCCGCCTGCCTGGGCCCCCCTTCGGCTGCAGCACAGCCTGGACCTTAAAGGGGCCCTGGAAACGACAAGGCCGATTTTGTTACTGGTTCCGCTTTGCCGTTTTTGTTGCCAATTCCGACGCCGTTTTTTTTGCCGGTTCCGTCGCCGTTTTTTGACCGGTTCTGGCTCCGGTTCCAATCCTGGAGCCGTTCTTGTTGCCGTTTCCGGTCGCCTTCTCTTGCGGTTCCCATTTTCAAGGGACACTTTTTGGGGGAGCGGTGAAAAATGGCCCTGCCGTCTCTGGGGCCCACAAAGGTCTGGACCCCCCTCGGAAGACAGTCAAAACGTATAGTAAGGACGCGTGGTAAGGACGCAAGACCCTGGGAGGCCGAAATTGGGACTTTGTTGGGCGGCGGGCGACCAGCGAAAACGGCAAAAGACGGACCACAGAGGCGAGGACGCAAGGGCACCCTGGACGAAGGCGCGCGCCCTTACTAGGCGCGTTGACTGTACCCTGCATGCGACCCCACACGAGTCGGAAGACCACGGCGCGGAGGCGAACCCGAGAGACAAACGAACGAACGACGAGGCGGCAGGGCAGGAGGGCACGGAAGTCTGCTACGGCGGAGACAGTCGCTGGGCTCTCTCGACCGCGCGCCGGCATCCTTTGAAGGGGCCCCAGGACACACAAATAAATACACACAAATAGAAGGATTCCCCATGTTTTCCAATAGTTTCTGGGCGTTTGTCTTCCCCCCCACTTCCCGCATTTGTCCCATATTTTCCTGGGGAACCGACGGTTAATTGTGTCTGTGTGTTTCTTGCCCTCCTGACAATTCGGCACCCCTGCCTGGGGCAGAAGAGCCCGGATCTCCGTCGACACGAGCGTTCTCAGGGGGCCCTGACAAACACCTACAGGGACAGGATCAGGGCCTCTGGGGCCGCGGATCGAAAAACGAATGCGGGTGGATGCCAGGGGTGAGTGCCCGTATGATTTGACTCTGGCATGTTTGCCTCCATGGAAGAAGGGGGGCCCCTGGCAAGATCCTGGCGAGGAGAACTGATATCACGCATGTCGAAAGGTATTGGCACGCCTCCTCGGCCCAGCACGGAACGAAAAGGCGGCGATAGATGTGGGAAGTGGTGTGGTGGTGGTGGTGGTGGTGGTGGTGGTGGTGGTGGTGGTGGTGGTGGTGGTGGTGGTGGTGGTGGTGGTGGGTCAAGCTAGCCAGCTCGAGCGAGTCAAGCATGGCACGCCCGTTCCCACCCGCCCTCCCACAACGTAAGAAACAGCGATGGCACATCGGACAGGCTGCTGTCTTCCCCCTCGCCGCACCCCTAAACACCCGAAATCCGTTCCGAAGGAACCCTTCGGACTCCTCCCCGGTCCAAACGCACAACTTGTCCGAGTCGCGTCCAACCGTGACTTAGAGGAGGACCCGGAGGGCCAGAAAGCCTCGAACACCGATTCTCGAGGCAACGGACAGGCTGCTGTCTTCCCCCTCGCCGTACCCCCAAACCCAGATCCGGTCCGAAGGAAGCCCTCCCGGGTCCAAACACACAATTTTTTCGAGTCGCGTCCAGCCGTGGCTTAGAAGAGGACCCCGAGGGCCAGAAAGACTGGAACACCGATGCTCGAGGCGCAAAGTTCGAGCACCTCACTGAAACACTCCCCCTCGGCGCACCGCCGACCATGACCTGTGGGCGGCGCCGGCGCCGTGCCGCCGCGACGGGCCCTCCCGGTTCGGGCTTCGAGGCTCCTCGGAAGCTCTCGCGGCTCTTGGGCCCACATCCCCGACGATGAGACTTTTTCCGTGCTGGCGTTTTTCCGTCGACTTCGCAAATTTTTCCCTCGACTTCGCCCTCCAGGGAACGGTTTTTGGGCCCCCGGACCAATAAGAAAATATCCAGGACGCAAAACTGCTCCCGAGAAAGGGGTCGAGATCTCAGAAAGGCTTGGGACAAATTCGCCGGCCCAACGGGCCAGAGGCGTGCAAAGATCTCCGGTAACTACTTAAAAATATTCTAGTTCGCGCGCGCGGGGCGACCCCTGGAAGCCCCCGGGCGACAAGTGCCCCGAGCAGGTGCCGGCCCAGCCCAACGGGCCAGAGGCGTGCTAAGATCTCTGGAAACGTTAGTTGACAATCTTCTGATTTGCGCGCGCGGGGCGGCCCCTTGGGGGCCCCCGGACGAAAAGAACCCCGAGCAGGTGCTGGGCACGTCGGCCCCAGCGATGGCTTTCTTCTTCGGCGCTGACTTCCAGGTCCCAGAGCGCCCCAGGAACGCCCCAAGAGAGCCGAGACGCCCCCGAGACGATCCGACGGGCCCTGAGTCGCCGAAAGATCGTTCCAACACGCCCAAGATGGCCTCCAGACGGCCGAAGACGCCGCCAAGAAACCGCGGGGAGCTTCAGGAGGCCCTCCAAGAGCCCGAACAAGGAAAAACCTGCCAGGCATTCGTCACCCCAGGGCCTCCTGGAACGCCCGGGCGCCCAATGAATTGGCGAGCTAAAAACGCGCGCCGAGCCACTTTGAACAAAAATTCGCTCGGCGCCCAAGCGGGAAGGTCATCTCGTTCACTTCGAGCGGGGGGGGAGGGGGGTGTGCCGCGCCCAATTCTTGCCAAGCACTTTTGCGGGGTGGACGACAAAAACAGCTATGTGGGCAAGGAAAATCAGCATGGCATTGCTTCTGACAAGTAAGGTGGCCCCTCCCGACTTGGGGTTGCCCCAAAAGTCCGCGCGCGATGTGCGCCGCGCCCCATTCCTGCCACGCATTTCGCATCGTCGACGACAAGACAGGCCATGATGAAAGGAACAACGGCAACTCTGCATTGTTTTTTACAATCAGGATGGGAAGGCCCGCGGCCCGCATGGACGTCCGCGCGCGACGTGCGCCGCGTCCTACTGCTGCCACATATTTCGCACCGTCGGCGACAAGGCAACCATGCTGAGGATGGGCGGGCCCCGATTGACGGCCGCGCGCGATGCGCGCCGCGTCCCATATGTGATTTTTTACAGTCAGGATGGGCGGGCCCACATTGACTGCCGCGCGATGTGCGCCGCGTCCCATTCCTACCACGCGTTTCGCATCGTCGACGACAAAAAAAACGATGTTGAGAAGAACGACGGCCACTTGGTATTGATTTTTTACAGTCCGGATGGGAGGTCCCGGCTCGGGTTGCTATCGGCCGGAATACGATGTAGGTGGGGGTATATAAGAATAAGGAACAAGGATATACCACCTTTTACATACACGCACCTACATGTTTACGCGTACCAGAAATGATGCATTTACCTGTGACCCACGTGGCGTTTCGCAGTTTACTGTACCGAGTGCCAAGACAGCACAGGCGCACGCGTGCTACATGTAGGTAGAGCTCATATTTGCTGTCACGCATCGGAGTAATGTGCCACATATGTCTAATAAGCCAAAGCATGATTAGATGCACCCTGAGCGCGTTAACCTTCAAACAGAAATCGGAGGTTGGGGGGGGAGTCTGATGTGAAAATGAGACCCCCCACTGGGAAATCAATTTCAGTTTCGGGTTCGTGTCGTGCGTGCCGTGCGCGCGGGCGAAGCGAAGCTGCGTGGGAAGGCGAGATGAAAGCTTCCTGTGGCTGGGCCGCGGCCGGACCAAATGATTCTCCTCCGGCGGCCGGTGGCCCGCGGCGTCCCACCGGTGGCCCGCGGTGGCCTGCGTGGCTCACTGTGGCACCGCAGCACGCACGTTCGACCACGTCGACTAGCGCTGAGGTGAGGTACGCGCGATTGATTAGCGCACGTGGGGACAGCGCTTCACGACAATGCCGAGTGCGCTTCGCCAGCATCGCCACATCACATCACGCTCACGTGCACACACTACTCACTAAGAACTCTGCCCCACAGGCATCGTCAGAAAAACAATCACCACTTTTGCCCATTGCTGCCCACCCCAACCTCCTTATGACCCGCAGGGTGGCCGTATAGGTAATGTGTTATATCCAGTGCGGTGTGGCACGCTAGCCAGGGTACGTACATGCCAGTCCGCAGGAGCCGATACCCACAGCATTTGCTAGAAACCTGAGGTGTAACTTCCAAGCAGCTGGGTGCGCGTGAGTAGGATCTCGTGATGTGTGATACGATCGTACAGAGACCCCCGTTGGTGGAGAATGGCGGTCGCCTCTCGGATGATTAACAACACTTGCCTGGGCGTGGAACTGTTTGCGCGCGTCCGCGCTACCTGACTGAGGCCCGTCTGCCAGCAAGGCAAGCGCAGGCCTTGCGTCGTCGTGCCCACTCCACTCTGATTCTCCGGTGAGGGGGTGCACAGGGACAAGCTGATTCCCTGTCACGTGATGGGCGATGTTGTAACATTTCACGTCCTTGGCGGGGTCTTTGCCTTATTCCATGATGGCAAGTGCATGTTCCAGCCTATCCATGCCTCCTCACCCGTGGATTTAAAGACCTCCCGCCCGATGTAGTTGTCCAGCGTGAATAGCAGGGTGGCCCTGCAAGTGTCCATGAGATGCTGGTGCCTGCCTGCATGCAGCCGAACCAGTTGCCTCGCGTCTCTCCTCGGCTTGGTACTTGAGCGTTCTCGTCGTGGTCCTGGGCCACCGAGAGGCTCACACTTCTGCCGTCGCACTCTTAATGGTGAAAGATGTAGAGGCTCCTGAAACACAGCAAATCTTGGCGTTGGAGGGGTGGCGGCGCGTCCTATTCACACCGCGACGTGCCATGATGTCCTGAAATGGGTGTTCTCATTCTCATAAAATTTGGCCCCCTTGCCACGGCAAGGTTTATACAGCTCGTTTCGGGGCAGCGCGAAGACTGCTTACCCCGCGCGAACAAACGAAGCTTTCTTGTCTCGAATGGGCTCAAGCCCAAGAACGGCCAGGAGGTCGATGCCACATCCTGCGGCGGCGGTCGCCGCGTAGGTGCCCTCCTGACATCGCCCTGGTAGCTGCGTGCTTGGGGGAGGACACCATGCGCGCCGCAAGGTGCCCTTCCCTAGCCCACGCCAATTACATGAACTCGTGACCTGGTCGCCTAGATCGATGGCATACCGAAGGCCTCGCGTGACCAACGGTCAAGCCCGAGCATGGCAACGTTCGCACCTACAACATGGATCTTGAAGCCAAGATCAAAATGCGTCCGTCGGCCACTCCTGTGCGTGGTGGTTGGCATGAGACTGCGAGTGCATCTGCCCGCTCGTCCTCGCTCCTCCCGGCGTCCGTCACGTTCTCGCGAGTGCTGCGATGGCGCCTCGTGTGGAAGGCGCGCGCACGTCACGCCATGCCCATGGTAGCAAGGCCCCAGATCGCCCACCAGGCGCTGCCTTGCCGGCTCCGTGATGGGGCTGCCCCCGAACAGTTGGCGCGATTACGCGGGAAGTGTGGCCAAGGCACGCTGCGCCACGCAGTTGCCGTCGTCGAGACTCCACGCAGTCTAGTCGGCCGGTGGTCGGGACCTGCGCCGCGCAGACTGTCCGCTGTGCTCGTGGCCGAGGGCCTCCGCCCAGGGCGCCCTCCGACCGCGCGCGCGCACCCGGCGCCAATAAGCCTTCTGCTGCTCGCGCCCCAGGCGGCCCAGCAGCGCGTGATTGCCAAAGGTTGCGTTGAGGAGCTGGCGTCTCCAGCGGAGCGTCGTGGGTCGATGTCCCCGGCGGTCGCGGTGGCCATGCTGGGTCAGTGCGCGGCCAGACCGGCATGGTCTTTGGGGGGTGAGCCCTATGCCGTGACGTTCTTGACATTCGCCGTCACCTGGTCAACCTTGGCTCGCATCGCACGCAACTTAATTATTGATGCATGGGCATCGAGCACTCCATCCGGGCCCATGGAACCAACATACTTGTACACAGACCCATCCAGCATACATGTCCACAGACCCGCCCAGGCCAGACCCGCGAGCGATCGCAAGCATCGGTTCCTGAAACAACTACCTGCACGGTGATTACGCGCGTGGGCAAGTCCCACAGGACCCCAGCGCTGTCCACGGGAATGGCGATGGCACTGCGGCCTTCAGACCTCGAGGCCCTGCGAGAACGGCCCCATGCAGAAAGCGCGCGTCTGGAAGCTGGCGCCCACATTGAAAAATGCATCGGCTGCCGGGCGCGTGCGTCGCTGCCCCGCCAGCGCAGAGTCATGCGGTAAGACATCAGGTGGTGGCGGGCGGCCCTCGCTCGCGGCCCCGGCGGCGTCGGCACCGCCTCTAGTTGCGTTGCCGGCGCCTGCTGCGTCGGAGGCGCGTTGAGGCGGTTGTGAGCCCTCCTCGGCCTCTGCATCTACTTGCACCTCACCTCCTCATTTCTCCTCATGATGGCCTGCTGCGCGCGGTGGATGTCGATGATGACCCGAGGGTGTCGTGGCCATTTTGATCCCGTCGGGGTGGGGCCCAAGGCCGCGCGCCTGGACGTCGGCATCAACTGGTCGTGTCTGAACTTCGACGCGTGGCAGCATACCAGGGTCAGAAACTCGCACCTGCCTCAGACGATGGGACTCTTCCGCTGCGTCTGTGGAGGCGGCCTGCACGGTCGCGTTCTGGCGGCATAGGTACGCCCGTGGGCGCTGACAGCGGTGCTTGCAGGGTGAGTCGCCCTGGATGCGCAGCGAAGGCTGGAAGGAAATAGCCGCAATCAGGAGCGTCTTGTGATGGGCTGAGCGATCAGGACCAGCGACATCACGTTGCGTGCCAATCGCCGGCCGTGATTTGCAAGTCGAATCTCGTTGATGATCAGAATGAGGGGGCCGAACGGTCATTCATTGTTCCTGGGTGTGTGGCTGAAGTGAGAATCCGAGGTGGAGATAATGCTTGTTGTGTTGATGTTGTTGCAATTGTTGTTGTTGCTGCTGATATTTTAGTTGTTTGTGTTGTTTGTGTAGTAGCTGTTGTTGTTGTTGTTGTTGCTGTTGCTGTTGCTGTTGCTGCTGTTGTTTTTGCTGTTGTTGAATTCTCATGTCTAAACCCCACCCCACTGGTGCATACTGTTTTTTCTCAATCAAAGTGCGCCCCTCGACGCTCGCACCCTGTTTTTTGATAAAGAGAATCTGCCTGCTCAAACTGCGCCCCTGGCCCCCGGGTTACAACAACAACGGCTCCCGCCTGAGACCTCCTAACAATTTAGCCAGGCCCCCCGCTCCCGCCCGAGACTTCTTCGCATTTTATTCAGGAACCGTGTTCTCGTTTTGGATTTCCTTACAATTTATTAAGGGATCGCTCTCCCGGCGCTATGGAGTCGCGCCCTCGCTGGAGATTTGCTTGCAACTTACTGAAGAATGGCCTTGCGTTGAAATTTCCTGCAATTTTCCCAAGCGCCGCGCTCCCGACGCCCAGGCACCCAGGAGTCGCGCCCGTTGTGGCCCCATGCGCATGCTTTTCGTGGCCCCGCTGTCGCCATTTGCGCCCCCCTCACTGTCCTACGTGGCCCAGTTGCTGCCCTCAGTGGCCCCGTAGTTGCCTTCTGTGGCCCCGCATTATCTGCGTTTCGTGGCCGCCGCTCGTTCGCGCTCTTCGTGGCCCCATACGCATTGCCTTCGTGTCCCCGCTGTCGCCCTTCGTGGCCTACTTCGTGCCCTTCGTGGCCCTGCTGTCGTTCTCTCTCGCTCTCGCTTTCGCTCGTCGTCGCCGTCGTCGTCATCGTCGCCGTCGTTGTCGTCGTCGTCGTCGACGTCGGCCCCCTGTCCGCCCCTCTTGGGGTCGGGTCGACGGTCCGCGGCCGCCCCGCCGATCAGCGCTGCCGCTGGCCAGGCCGATGGCCCGCGGCCGCCCCGCCGCTTGCCGGGGCCGGGCCTGCAGGGAAAATAAGTACACCCCCAAAGAGGGGTCCGATCGAAGACGAAGAGGACGGGTATCGAGGTTTTGGGAAATACGCGCGTTTGGACACTCGAGCATAGAAGGACGAACAGTATTAAAATTAGTGTTGTTGCTGTTGTTGTTGTTGAACATTATTACTTCTAAAGAATAATTATTGTTGGGGCCCCTGGTGCACGACCCCCCCGCCGCGCCTAGGCCGCAGCCTCATTTTCATCATTTTCGT
>CAUYUJ010016017.1:0-85000 GCA_963575745.1 Prorocentrum cordatum | reverse complement strand
GGTGTGCTGCGTATTCCGTCGCGCCGTCGCTGGTTCTCGATGCGCTGCCTCCATGTACAGATTGCACGATGCAGTGGGTATCCAAATCTATGGCCCGCGCCGCCGCAGCATTCCTTGCCAACCCCACCTGGCACTGCGGGTCGCGTTGGAAACTGATCCGGGTAATTGCCATAATCCAATGGCGGTAAGTCCCGGAAGCGTGCTTCCATTGCTCGCTGGATCTCCGAAAGTCGCGGCGAGTCCAAGTCCACCGTTTGCCGCTACATTGCTGCCAGCCTGGGCTGTCGTAGTGCATGTGCGGTCCTGCGAGCTATCTCATTGGCAACAGCACCTGGTGGCGCGCCGCAGCGTGGCGTCCTCGGAATGGATGCGTTGCTTGGGCATCCGAGCTCCACCAGCCTGGTATCGCGCGTTGCCAATCGTTTCTCGGTGGACGTGGTAGCTGCGCGCTGCCGCGCCGAAAGGCAGCGTCCGCCATTGCAACGACAATAATCCAGAAATCGTTTTGCTGTGGGATCTCGATCAATCTGGCCGGCTCTCCGGCGCAAAGGCTGCAATGTCTGCGGGTGTCCACATATACCAAGATCTGTCAGACTGTCCGTCGCCAGGCGTCTGCAAGTCACCATGCCACTAGTCACGATCGCGCCCGCGCACTCGTTCGACGTCTGGGAACGTTCGCCGATGCGCCGTGCTTGTAGGCTAGAGGCTTGCACGAACGCGTGCGGATGAGGCGGCGCAGTCCAGTTCCGAACGTCATTCAACTGGGCGGGGATGACCCTCCATCGTCCGATCTGCTGGCCCCATGAACTAACGGGCCTGTCTCAAACCTGTTTGTGGTGTAGAACATCTTGAGGCATACGGGGCGCGGCATGTATGAGGTGCAGATGGCGCCACTATGCGCGTCGCAAAAGAACATGTGATTTACCACCGCCCATAGCTTGTAATTGTCGTCTCGCTGGCGCGTCATGGATGCGAATATTCAGATCGCTGCATCCTGGCGTCGCGAGGCAGGCGCGGGCGCCCAAGCAAAAACTGGCGGCTATGGCAGTAGAGCGGGAAGTGATATTTCGCCGCTGCATCATAGGCCCACCTCCATAAAAATGGGGGGTCGATGCCCGCGCTTCGCCGCGCGCAAACACATTTGGGCAGCCGTCTATGTGAGCACCCGGAGGCGCCACGACTTCGCGGACCTCGCGGTACAGGCTGACCGGGGCCATGATTCCTTGCTCAGAATGCCCATTTGTAGCTCGAATGAACAACTGCGAGTCTGAATCATCGTAGACCATCTGTATGTAAAAAGCCCATTGTGCTGGCCCTCGCGGTCGACCACCCGCGAAACCCTGACCAGGACATCTGTGATATTTAATACTTTCGGGCCCATGGGCGTCCTTGGCGAGCTGCTTGCAATCTTCCTGGCCGACCCAGTGCTCCATTGCGCTGCTGACTTGCATTTATGTATCCACCTTGTCGAATGCCCTCGCGCTGGTGGCGAAACTGCGGCTGTAGCCGCCCCTATGGACTGGCTCGTGCACGCGGCACCTTGAGACCAACATCGAAATCGCCTCCTGCCGCGAGTAAGGCACGTTGCCGAAGAGCTCCCCGTGCTGAACGTCTGTCTGTGCCATGACGCGGAGTGGTTTCGACTGAGCCAGGTAGGTGCGCGCGCGCTGCCGTTCGCGCGCTTGTTCGCGTTGTGAAGCCTTCGGCGTAGAGACGGACAAGGGTTGTCGTCGTCTCGGGAGCAGCTGGCGTCAGCTGGCGATGTGGCACGCACTGGATGGCAAGTGCCCCTGTGGCGTGTGATGGTTATCGGTGCTGTTGTTAGGGGAAATGACCATCGTGTTGCTTGCGAGGCATCAACATAGCCCGTGACCGGAAGTGGGGGTGTTGCTGGGCCTGTCGGTGGCGCTGACTGCTCCTCGACTGTCGGATCCCAAGATGATCGCGAGCGTTGCATCGCTCGTCGCGAAGCCTCATATTGAACTTGCAGCTGGCTCCGTCGGATGAGGCGCTGGGCCGCCGACCTCGAAAGCTAGCGACCTGGCTTCAATGTCTACGGGCCCCTGTATCCCATGCAGCCCGACCACAAATTGTAGCGAATCTGGAGGTGGTCAACGCGGGTGGGTCGGCTCGGGGGCTCGGCCCTCTGCTAAACTCGGGATCTGCGCGGGCGGCCCCGCCCGGCGGCGTCCGCTCGCAGCTCCCCAGACATGGTCGGCTCCTTTGTCGCTCGCTGCCGAGCTGCACGCGGCGCCTCGTCGTCGCGCGACACCGACGTCAAGAGCGGCGCCTTTGAAACTGCCCTCGAATACAGCCCATCCGAGAGAGACTAAGAATACTTGGGTTGGCCTTGGCACGCCTGCCAGGCCGACCCTCACCCCCTGGGCCGCGCGGGGATTGCGATGGTCGCACCGAGTCGCGCAGGATGTCGCATCAATCGTTTCATGTAATTCATGAGCTGGCATCTCATCCAGGCATTATCTCGGGCACTTCTTCTCGGCGAGCTCAGCAATCAAGTTCGCAGCAGGACCTTTGGCATCTCGTTGGACCTGTTGCGTCTGGGCCTTCAGCCGGCGACTTATCGCCTGGCGCTCCTCCCCATGGCGAGTGTCATCGCGCTCCTCCTGGGCCCCGCGAGTCTCCTCGCGTTCTCTGTCCTCCTCCAATGTCTGATGCCCTCGCCGCGCCCCGCGGAAATTGCAGCGCTCTCGGGTTCTCGCCGACGCTGGTTGGCCGGGGAACGCGGGCGCCGCGGGCGCCGCATGCCCGACGCGCGGCGCCTGGGCGCGGGAGCTAGGGCGGGAAATGCGGCCGCCCACGACGATGCGGCCGCCCGCGACGACGCGGGGGCTAGGGCTCGAGGCACCAGACCCGGCTACCTGCTTGTTCGGCTCTGGGCTGGACTGCGTCGCGCACTGCGCACTGCCGCGCTGCTTCTCTGGGCGCGCCCGCCTCTCTGCGGGTCGTCGCCGAACGGGCGCGCGGAGCAACTGGAGGCGATGGTCATCTGGCAGTGCATTGTAATCGTCGCGGGCCTGCAACATCTCCCCCTGCGAATGCGGCGCGGCGCCGCCTCTCCCACCCGACCTGCCTGGCCTCCAACGCCATCGCCGCGCCCCGAGTTCCATGGCGCGGCGCTCCTGCATGAGCTCTTGGACGCGCTGTCCGCCGGGCAGCCGGGCCGATTGTTCGCGAGCGGTGGGCGCGCGTCAATTCGGCAGCCCCTTCGGCCATTCATTGCTTCGCGCATCGAATTGCTCCCAAAGTTAGCATCTGCCGGGCGGCGGAAAGTAGCGCAAGCAAAACTGCCTCGTGCATCTCTGCGCCCGCGCACTGCAATCCCCGCGTCGACCATCGCACGCTGCGCGCCAAAAAATTGCGGCGCTGGCACTCTGCCTGGCGCTTCGTAGATCGCGCCCCGCGCGGCCGGCGTCGGCGGCGCGCGCGGGGGAGAGCAAGTGCCAGTGGATAGGCTCTCGCAGACGTTCGACGTGAAGTGGTCGCTGTCCTCGGGCATGTCGCCGAGCCCCAGCTCGTCGCCGAGCTCGCCGGGCTGGCCATCGAAGCCCGCCCGCTGCTCGAGCGCGACGAGCCCCTCGCAAAACTCCCACGTCTAGTCCTCTATATCGTCGAATGCATCGTTGTCAACGACAGGCGTCGTTGACTGCGCTGGCTCACTTTATGCGTCGAATTGGTCGTACTCGACGTGCTCTACGTCAACGGCGCAGTCGCAATCGCAATCGCTAATTCGCCTAATAATCGGCGCGACCCTGCCAGAAGCGGCGCCCCCATCTCTCTCGCCCCGCCCCTGCCTGCGCAGCTAAGCAGAATGTTTAGTGGGGCCGAACGCATGGCACAGCCTACGACGGCTTTTTTTACCAGCGGGATTCAATGCCCCCCTTGCCACGAGGCAATAGCGCGACGACAGCGACTTGCGCCCATACCTCAATGAGGCATCTCGTCGCACGCGTCGCTGGCAAGGGGCGCGATGAATGAGGCGCGTCGCCGCGCAGTCCCCCCCCCCTCCTCCCGCCATTGCCCTTGTGGGCCATGCGTTGCGCGCGCAGTATAAATGCTGAAATTCCCCCGCGCGTCGCGCCAGTTTGAAGGGGCCCTGGGGCGCGCGAATAAATGGTCACGAGCGACGGAGTTCCCAATATGTCCTTAGTATGTTCTGGGTTTCTGTTTTCCCCCGCACTTCCCATATTTTCGCATACTTTCAGAGGGGTCGACGATTAAATGCGTCTGCGTGTGTTTCCCCCTCCCGACAGTTCCCCCCCCGCGCCGACCCCCCCCCCGCCTCTTCGCTCGCGCGACGTGTTGCGACGTGCAGAAACTCCACTTTCTACTTGTCTGCAATGGGGGGTGGCACGTTTGACTGACAGATCGTTTCCTCGCCGCCTGGCGAACCTGCGTCGGTTTCTGCGCCAGAGCTGAAAGGAGAAATTGGCTCGTCTGGGCCATTGGACCCCCGGGGGGTCGCAACTGGTTGCGCCGCGGTGGCCTCCGGATGGGATGTCCCGATGTTGTTGCCGGCCGGCTGGCTGCCAGTTGCCTGGCCGGCGAGGATGGCCGTGCCCTCTGTGGGGTTGTTTGACCGCGTGTCGCCGCTGCTTGCTGCGCTTCCACCACTGCCGAGTAGCGAACATTGCCCGGAAGCCAAGGCAATGCGCCGCGCCGCGCCGCCGCGCCCCCGCCCAACCAGTGTTGCCTGGAAGTCTCTCGGCTAGATGGCCAAAAGAATGCGTTCGTTCCGGCGGGGGGTCATTCGCCCCTGGGGTTCTGGGCGTTTGGCCTTTCAGCGGCTGCAGCGTCTGCGAAGCTCGCGCTGGCCTGTCTGCGTCCAAATGGCGGTGAAAATTTGGAAGATGAAGATGTCAAAGCCGACTGTTTGGACCTTTCGCCTGGCCATCTCGGTTTTAGCCAGCGGCGAATCGATCCGCCCCCCTACAAGGGCACCGAAGTCGCCAAGCCGGAATCCCGAGTCCAATTGGCGCTCGCGTTCCACACGTTGAAAAACAAACTATCATTTCAGACGTTCACGAGGTACGTAAAAATGAACTGTACTCACGCCGCCAGGTTTACCGCGTAGTTGATTATGTGCGGGGCGATTCGCATTGCTATGCTGCGGGCCAGGCCAACATGGCTTCTTTGCAAGGCGGCCGCCTGTTGTTCGGGTGTAGAACGGCCGCTCGTGACATTAAGCTGCGCGTTTGCCTCCTGGACATGTCCTGAAGGCATCGTCCTCACAAGGTTCCAATGAGGCCCGCTTGTTAGATTAGCGTCGTCAACGCCCAGTTGCACTCAACCTGCAGCAATTCCCAAGGCCACGCATAATATACCAAAGAAGATAATCTTGAGATGCTGGGCGAAAACCTATGGTTACTGTGGGTGGTCGGTTCTCTTTTCGTTGAACTCGGCTTGTAAGCTCCGAACAAGTTGTGGCTGCATGTTCTCGCGCGCTGCGCAATGATTTAGCGGTAGATCAACTAATGAGAAAGCGTGTTTCCAAGCTGGCAGTAGTGGTAGTGCGGAACATGAAGACGTAGAGCCGGAGTACATGAATCTAAGACTGTACCGCTAATGCTGAAAAAAATAATAACACGCACAACGGTCGAATCAAACCTGCTGCCAGGCATCGGCCCGTTGCCAAACACAGGCCAGCTGCCAGGCTGCCCGCGCCAGCTTTGTGGCCTGGCTGACCCAAAGGATGTCGGCGAATGGTCGTCCATATAAGTCAAAAAGAGCGTGCCGTAAAACATGGTGGGCAGAAGGGCCAACCACACATTTAGCAACCAACTTCGCTACCAACCTGAATACACGCCTCCACGACTGAGTCGGGCCAGGGGGTGACGATGAAAGAATCGATGTGCACCGTTGTACGTACTCACATAGTGCCATGGTAATGAACCGTATCCTGATGCCGGCAACTGAACAATGTATGGCCGCGGCTGCGTTCGTTCGTGCTTTGCACTCGCTCGCTCATGCAACTACGTCGCTCCCTTTCAAATGTACCGGATCGGAACCAAAAAACATACATTCTCAACGGCAGCCGTCACATCCGCACGGGTAAGTCGCACCACCTTGATAGCAAAGCGTGCAAGACATCGTAAGCTGAACCCTCCCTTGCCTCAGAAGGGGCCAAGAAAGGGGACTCGAACTTACACGTCGAGTCCTCTGACCAAGACACAAAAACCGCCTCGAACAAGCTCCAAGAAGGCCCCGCAAGGAATCCCCACAAGCATCCAACAAAAACCTCCGACCCATCGTGGCGGCGGGACGGGTCGAAAGACACCAAATGATTTCGCGAACATCCACCCAAGACTCGTTTTATCTAAACCATGGTGTTCACGATAACCTGGAGGGAATTGAATTGCTTCCTGCGGCAACGGGGGCAGCAACAATATCTTTGGCACGCCGCGGTGGAAAACCCGTCAGCGTGGCACTGCTGAAGGAAGCTTCAGACCTCCGTCCAAAACGAGGGAATCACGCGAACGGGCTCCCAGCGGCAGCGTGTCATCCATACTCTTCGTCCCTTCCCGAAACATTTCTCCCATGTCGTTGCCCCCGATCTTAAAGAAGGAAACGAATGCATAAACATAGCCTTTCGGAGGTCCGCACTGATTTCTTGGATCTGTGCTGAACCCCCCTCCCTAACGCGCGGAGCGCACAAAGAGCGAATCAGAAGGCGCCGCCAGGGAGATTCCAGAGCCGATCCGAGACAATCCGTGCGGAATTCCGACAACATATGCTTCTGCAGCTGTTTCCCCACATACACTTTAGCACAAGGGGCTCTTGCTTGGCCACGGGGAAGCAAAAGATCTGCGTGTGCTGGGACCTGTGCCAGCTTTGGTGATGTGATTGCTCTCGCTTCTACGGGTCGCCGTTGGGGCAATCCTTCTTCATTCAGAAGACAAGGAGAGAGGAGGAGGAGGAGAAGGAGGAGGAGGAGGAGGAGGAGGAGGAGGAGGAGCAGGAGCAGGAGCAGGAGGAGGAGGGCAAGGTGGTGGAGGAGGAGGAGGAGGAGGAGGAGGAGGAGGAGGAGGAGGGGAGAGGTAAAGGAGGGGGAGGAGGAGGGGGAGGAGGGGAGGAGGGGAGGAAGAGGAGGGGGAGGGAGGAGGAGGAGGAGGAGGAGGAGAGGAGGAGGAGCAGGCGGAGGAGGAGGAGGAGGAGGAGAAGAGGAGAGGAGGAGCAGGAGGACGAGGAGGAGGAGGAGGAGGAGGTTGAGGAGGAGGAGAAGCCTTTTGCGATCACCTGAGTGGCCGCAGTGCCTCCCCCAGTGGCAACAAGTGGTTTCCAGCGCCCCCCTGCGAGCCTCGGGCGGCCCTCCAGTGGCTCCTCAAGCGCCCCCCTGCGAGCCTCGGGCGGCCTCCGTCGGGGGCTATATGCGAACCCCCCCCTACCCCTACCCCACCCTCTCCCTCTGAAATCGTGGGGGGGGGGGGTAGGGTTCGCATGTGGCCCCCTACTCCGGTGGCCCCCTGTGGCCCCCAGTTGCGCCAGCAGCCCACTGGAGGCGCAGGGGAAAGCCAGACTACGTGACAACCAGAAGCTCCCAAGATCGTCCTGTGCATCGTCGAATCAACCAGCCCCCGTCGTTGCCCACGATCTGCCCCCCCCCCCCCCTGCCAGCGGAGGCTGGCGGCCGTTGCTGCGACACCGCCAGCGGCTGCACGCGCTGGCGCGCACGCGCGCGCGCCGAACGGGCGGGCGATCGCGGCTTGCTTCAAGCAGCCGAGGGGACAGCAATGGAGCCAATTGTTTTTTTGTTATTCGCCATCAAGCCCGTGACTGGCCCCGCCTCCCCCCCCTAAGACGAAGCCAGGGCGAAGACAACATCGAATGGGGATAGGTCGGGGATCTCTGAAACCTGCCGGTTCCGGAAAACATATCGAACGGCGCGGCCTTTTCAAAACGACTCGGATCCTAGTCCTGCCTGAAGCCCCGCCACCCCCTTTCCATCTTTCCCTTCGGTCACATCACGATTCGCGCCGGCGCCGTCGGGGATTGAACCATTCTTATAAGCAATGCCAGACGGCGCCAGCGCGAACGGCGACGTGGCGGGCCTCCATCCCCCTCGGTCCCCACCTTAATCACGCCCAGTATCACCAATGGACAAACCACGGTCTCCGACGACCGCAGAACAGCTGCCGATGAGCGTCCGCCAGATGCGGGCGAAACACGCCCAAACCCCCAGCGCAATGATGAAATTGAAGCCGCGCTGGGACACACAAATAAATACACACAAATAACAGGATTCCCAATCTTTTCATATATATATTTTTTCTGGGTTTTTGTCTTCCCCCCAAATTCCAATAGTTTTCCATATCTCCCTGGGGGTCGACGATTAATTGTGTCTGTGTGTTTTTTTCCCCTCCTGAGTCTCAGGAGGGAAAGTTGTCCCCGCTCTCTGCCTCGACAGGCCTTCGCCGCGCCGGGCCCCGAGACCGTCAGACAACTACTCGGGATGAATAGCTGGTCCTGGGAAAATGGTCGACACTGGGGGGGACCCACCTCCTCCTCCTCCTCCTCCTCCTCCTCCTCCACCTCCTCCTCCTCCTCCACCTCTTCGTCGTTCTCCTCCACTGGGGGGGACAAGGCCGGCTGACCCAAACATGGACAATTACCAACGTCGCATCCCTCCTCTTCCTCCGGCTGCCTCCTCCTCCTCCTCCTCCACCTCTTCGTCGTTCTCCTCCTCCTCATTCCTCCCCTGCGTGCGTCTGCTCCCCGCATGTCAGGCAAGTTCGCGCACCCTCACACGTATCGCGGCCCCAAAAGCAACTCCACATAAGTCCCACTGGCGACGTTCGCACGCATCCGCCCCACCCAATACAGCGCCTCGTGGCCCCATGAAGAGCTGCACCGAAGGCCCTAATGGCGAAGATCGCGCGCGCCCGCCCCAGCAGTACAGCGGTCCGTGTCCCCAAGGCGGGCTCCACCGAAGGCTCCAATAGCGACGTTCGCATGCGGCGTCCGCCACGCCCAGTACGGCGGCTCCTGCCCCCGTGGGGAACTCCGCCCAAAAGCCCAATGGCGACGTTCGCATGCGTCCACCCCACCCAATACCGGCTCCGTGGCTCCATAAGGAGCTCCACCGAAGGCCCCGAACGCGACGTTCGCGCGAGTCCGCCCCACCCAGTGTAGCGCTCTGCGTCCCCGCAGGGGGTTCCACCGAAGGTCCCACTGGCGATGTTCGCCTACGTCCGCGCCACCCAGTGCGGTGGTTCGTGCCCCCGCATGGGGCCCCCCCCGGCGGCCCCAATGGCGGCGTCCGCATGCGTCCACCCCACCCAGTGCAACGCTTCGCGGCCCCATAGGGACCCATAAGGACCCGAAGGCCCCGGTTACGACGTTCGCAAGCGTCCGCCACGCCCTGTGCAACGTTTCGTCACCCCCCTAGGGACCTCCAGTTCGCATGCGTCCGCCACGCAACCCCCAAAACAGAGCTCCGTGTCCCCGTACAGGGTTTCCGCGACGGCCCCATTGGCGAAGATCGTGCGCGCCCGACCCGCGCAATACAGCGGCTCGCGTTCTCCGAGGGAACTCCACCGAAGGCCCCAATGGCGACGTTCCCGCGCGCCCCCGCCACCCAATACTACGTTTCGTCGCGCCAGAGTGAGTTCCACCAAAGGCCACGGTGGCAACGTTCGCGCGCGTCCGCCGCACCCAGCACAGCGCGTCGTGGCCCCATAGGGAACTCCACCGAAGGCCCCAATGGCGACGTTCCCGCACGCGTCCGCCCCACCCAGTACCAGTACAGCGGTCCGTGCCTCCAGGGAGAACTCCACCGAAGGCCCCCGTGGCGACGTTCGCGCGCGCACCCGCCCCACCCAATACAACGTTTCGTGGCCCAACTGGGAGCCCCACCAGAGCCCCCGATGGCGACGTTCACAGGCGCCCACCGAACACAACACAGCAAGTCGTGGCCCCATAGAGAGGTCCACCCAAGGCCCCAAAGGCGACGTCCGCACGAGCCCGCCACACCCAATACAACGCTTCGCGTCCCTGCGGGGGAGGGAGGAGGAGGAGGAGGAGGAGGAGGAGGAGGAGGAGGAGGAGGAGGAGGAGGAGGAGGAGGAGGAGGAGGAGGAGGATGTGGTAGAGGAGGAGGAGGGAAGGAGGTGGAGGAGGAGGAGGAGGATGAGGAGGAGGGGCTCCCCCGTCGGCCCCAACGGCGACATTCGCATGCGTCCGCCCTGCCGAGTACAGCGCTCCGTGGCCCTGCGAAGAGCTGCATCGAAGGCCCCACTGACGACGTTCGCGCGTTCCCGCCCCACCCAGTGCGGCGGCCCGTGCCCCCAAAGGGACCTCCACCGAATGCCCCAATGGCGACGTTCGCATGCGTCCGCCACACCCAGCGGAGGCGGCCCGGCCAAGAGGGGGGCGTCCAAGAGGGGGGGGGGGCGCAAATCATGGCCGGCTGCATGTGCGCGGCCCAGGGGGGTGGCGGGAACGTAATGAAACAAGAGGAGGCGCCATGAAATCTGGGGAAATATCATGGCCCCCGTCATGATATCCACCCCCCCTAGTCATCACCCCTCTCTTTGCCGCCCCCGAACCCAAACTAGCGGTCCGTGCCCTTTGTGGGCCCCGGAAGCGGCAGGGCAGTGGTTTCACCGTTTCCAAAACAAATGTCCCTTGAAAAGGGAAGCGGCATAGAAACGGCTCCAGGATCGGAACCGGAGCGGGAACCTGTAAAAGAACGGCGACGGAACCAGAAAAAAAAACGGCGTCGGAACCGGCAAAAAAACTGCAAAACGGAACCGGTAAAAAACGGCCCTATCGTTTCCAGGGCCCACTAAGTCCGTGCCCCCGTAAGGGAAGGAGGAGGAGGGGGAGGAAAAGGAGGAGGAGGAGGAGGCCATACAGCGGTCCGTGCCCCCGTAAGGGGGAGCTCACCCGGCGGCCCCAATGGTGGTGCTCGCGTGCGTCCACGCAATCCGAATGCCCCAGCTGCGTCGTTCGCAGGCGCCCGCCGCGCCCTGCGCAGCGCTTCGTGTCCCCGCAGGGGGGGGCCACTGAAGGCCCCAGTAGCGACGTTCGCGCGAGCTCGCCCCACCCAGGGAGGAGGAGGAGGAGGAGGAGGAGGAGGAGGAGGAGGAGGAGGAGGGGAGGAGGAGGAGGAGGGGGAGGGGAGGGAGGAGGAGGAGGAGGAGGAGGGGAGAGGGGGAGGAGGAGGAGGAGGAGGAGGAGGATGGAGGGAGGAGGAGGAGGAGGAGGAAGGAGGAGGAGGAGGAGGAAGAGGAGGAGAACGGGTCGCCTAAGCTCTTCGGAGGAGCCCAGTACAGCGCTTCGCGTCCCCGCAGGGAGCTTCATCGATGACCCCAATGGCGGCGCGACGTTCGCACGCGTCCGCCCGAACGCCTCGTGCTTCATAAAAGGAATTCCGCCGAGAACCCCATATGCGACGTTCGCATGCGTCGGCCCCACCCAGTCCATCGCTTCGTGTCCCCGCAGGGAGGCACACCGAATGCCTCAATGGCGACGTTCGCATGCGCTCGCCCCGCCCATCAAAGCGCATCGTGACCCCGTAGGGAACTCCACCGAAGGCCACGGGGACGTTCGCATGCGTCCGCCCCACCAAACATACGCTTTCTGCCCACCCTAGTGGCCCAAGGAATGTTGACGTCGTCCGCGGCTGATACGGGCTGATGTAGCGGCGATGAAGACACTGATGGCCATAACGCTGGGGCACGATTGGCGGAAAAAAGGATGCGGAAGAACTCCTGATCTTACTGATCATGTCTCTCGTTGCAATGATACTGATAATACATATATATATATAGAGAGATATAGATATGAATAACTGAATGCATCCCCCCCGGCCCAAGGTCCCACACCTCCCCGTGACATCTCGGCTCCCCCGGCCTTTCCGGGGAGCCTCTACAGCGCTCCAGGAGGGCCCAAGACGCCTCCCATGAGCCCCCAGAATGCGAAAGGATGGCCTAAGACGCTCCCAAGCAGCCCAAGTCAGCCTTCCGACGGCTCTCGAGGCTTCCAAATGGCCTCCAAAAGATCCCAAGAGAGGTCCGAGAGGCGTCCCGGGACGGCCCGAAGAGACCAGCATCGTCGATGCTCATTTGTATTAAAAATTTGGCTTCTCGTCGCGTTTTCGAGCTTCCAACGGCCGAAGAGCGCCGAAGAGGCTCCCAAGACCGCTCCAAGACCACCCAAGAGACCCTCAGGACGGCCCCAAGACGGGCCAAGAATGCTCCAAGACTGCCGAAGAGGCGCCCAGGACGGCCCCAGAACAGGCCCAAGATGGGCCCTAGAGCGGGAGCAAGAGGCTTCCACAGACCTCCGAGGGGCCTCCGGGACAACCGATAACCCAGAAGCCCCCAACACACCCCCGATCCCTGAGAGGCCCCAAAAAGACCCCGACGAGGCTCCAAGAACAGCCCAGGAGAGCTACGAGAGCCGTCCCGAGAGAGCCCAAAGAGGGTCAGATCGTTGATTTCCAGTGGTTTTTCAAATGTTTTTCGCCTTCTCACGTTTTCCCGCTTCCAACCTTCAAAGATCGAGGATTTTGAAAGAAAAGATTTGAGAAAACCACAGGACGCCGAAGGACAGCCCATGACGATCCCAAGAAGCTCCCAGAACATAAAGAACGGCCCAAGACGCTCCCAAGCAATCCAAAACACCCTATGGACGGCTCTCCACGCTCCCAGGAGGCCTCCGAAAGGCCCCAAGAGAGGTACGAGAGGCGTCCCGGGAAAGCCCGAAGAGGCTAAAATCGTCTTACGTTGTTGTTGGACTTCTCGCGTGTTCGAGCTTCCAACGGTCCAAGACCGCCCCAAGACCGCCCAGAAGATTCCCAGGACGGGTCCACGACGGGCCAAGAAACCCCCAAAATTGCCGAAGAGGCGCCTCCAAGGGAAACCCTGGACGCAAGAAGCGACCAACATGATCTTGCATGAGTTAGCCTATGAAGCCTAGCTAGAACTTGAGCGCGCGCGAAGCGCGAGCGATGGTCCTGGTGTAGGTGTTATGTATATGCTTGTATATACTTATGTATTTGTACATAGGTATATATGTGTATATGTTTATATGTTATATATACATTGGCGCCATGTTTCCCGTGGGGTCAAATACAGATTGTGATGATCATGGTTGCTTTCCTGCTGTCGCTACACGCCGCCAGCGCTGTACGTTGCATATGGCGGTTCTTGCATCGCCCCCATCCACCATTACCCCAATCATCTTATGTTGTTGCTATTCACGTGGGCCGCCACTAATTCCAGTCCGCCGTAAAACATGATGCCAACTATGAAACGACAAGCAGGATGACGATCACTATGCATCTGAACATCGGTATTGCAAAAAAAATGCGCGCACCGTTCCAGGCTATATGGGCCCTCTGGATCGCGCAGTCTTGCAGCGCGCACCAACACCAAGAAGCACCGCACGCGCCGTCCGACCAAACCGCCCAAGACCAACATCACACTGCCACGCGCGAGTCTACCCCGCACGCAGTGCCAGCGACGCGACCGTCTGACGGGTTGGCGGCAATTAAAAGATAACTTTCTGGCGCGCACCCCGGATATTGGCACTGCTGGTCACGTGGCGGCGCATCTCCTTGCGCGGCCGACATGACACCAACGGTCGCATAATGAATGTCCTGCGTGTTTCGCAGAGCCCGCGCAGGCAGGCAGACCACCGCAGTGCCGCGGGCTGACAAACATCGTTAGAAAGGTCCCAACTGGCGCACGCGCGCGGGCGAACACGCTCCCGACGCCCCCGACGTGCGAAGCAGCAACAAGGCAAACCAGTTCTGTTGAAAACAATGTGGGGGTCATGGTCGCTTGGTTTTCACAAAGTGGCGGGCATGATGCATCTGGCGGGCAGACGCTCGCGCGCACCAGTGTGCTCCAAACACGGAGTTGCGAAACACACACACACACGCACACACACACACACACCCACACACACACCCACACAACATCCACACACACACACCCACACACACACCCACACACACCCACACACACCCACACACACCCACACACACCCACACCCACACCCACACCCACAACCACACCCACACCCAGACCCAGACCCCCCCCCCCCACACACACACACACACACACACACACACACACACACACACACACACACACACACACACACACACACACACACACACACACACACACACACACACACACGCACACGCACACGCACACGCACACACACACACAAAACACACACACACACAAAAAACAAAAAACACACACACACATCCACACACACACACGCACACACACACACACAACAAAAAAACACGTTTCGCGACCGAACCTATGCATCGACGATGCTGTGCGATGCACGGAACATAACATCTGGAAACCGAAAGGTACCGATACCGCTACTCCCACGACCTCCCCCAGGGTGCGGTCTGACCAGAATCCCACCAGCCTTCTTGGCGTAAGTGGTTGAACGAATGTTGTTTTCTCGCTGCCCAAACTCCACCTTCGCCTGCTCGGCGGAGGGGTCCATCACTGCTACCTCTTAATATATACGCCCTACCCCAGACGACCGGCAGCCAACCAGGCACCATGCCCCCCGCCACCATCCCTGTCAACAAACAATACGAAACGTACTCTGCCTCCAAATGTGGAGCATGAAAAACCAACCCGATGCGGCCCCCCCACCATCCCTGTCAAAAACATGCGAAGTACACTGTGGGACAACGTCCGGAGTGTATGCTTTTGGGGAGGACGGCGGGGGCGCCAGTCTATGAATTACCTGCTGCGCGCAGGGCTACCATCCCTGACAAAACATGATACAAATTCGTCTTGCGGCTACATTTGGTTCACGCGCGGCCACCCCGCGATCATTGTCATATGGTTTTTGACAGGGACGGCGGGGATGGTGGCGTGGCCTGCTGTGCGCAGGCCCACCAAACACACTGATGGGCATTGGTTTTCGACAAGGATGGTGGTTCTCGATGTGTGCTGTCACGTGCGTAGGCGCACCTGACACTCTCTGCACGTGCCCCGAACGTAGCGCACCTGGCGTGGCTGGAGTACGCGGCGCACCTTGTGCAGGCGGAGGCACGTGGCACATCTGGCGCAGCAGGCGTGCCTGGCACGCTCGGGCCCCAGGGGTGCCAGGCACGCGTGGCGCGCCTGGCACGCGTGGCGCACCTCGCCCAGGCGTCGCGCACATGGACTCGGGTTTGGTCCCCAGTAGCTATCCATCCAAACACGGCCGCTGAACGTGCTGAGGTTCGAGTGTTACGTTGTTTTGGGAGGGCGGGTGGGAGTGAACTAGACGGCTTGCTACCTGGAGGGTGTTTTGAACTCCTCCCCCCACCCCCCCCTCTGGGCATGGAAAGGAGGTGGGCGCGAGGCGCCACAATCCCAAAGATCGCCCAAGATGGTTCCAGGAGGGCGTCAGCAAGTCCTAGATGGCCTCCAAGATGGCTTCAGATACCTCGGCATGGCTCAATATACATCCGAAACACGCCTCAAGACGGTCCCAAGACGGTTTCAAGTGCCCTCCGAGCCCTCCAAAGACCCCCTCTGGGTGGCCAAAATGGCTACACCACCGAAAACATGTAAATTGTCGTTGTCTTATCCACTTCCGATCCAAGACGGCGCCACAACGGCCCCGAAAGCGCCCAAAAGCGCCCCAATAACGCCCCCAAACGGTCCCAGGACGCGATTTTTGAGCATCCGAAAGGGGGGGCTGAATTTCCCACTCCCCTCTTGGGAAGTCATGGAGGCCGAGATGGCCCAGAGAGGCCTCCTTGATCCCCCCAAACGAGCCCTAAGAGGGCCCGAAGAAGACCCCAAAAAGGAACGAAGGCCTCAAGAGTGCCGAAAGAGGCTCTGCGAGGACCCGCAGACGAGCCCCCAAATGGCTCCAAAAAGCCTTAGTGACAACGCTCCCAAGGCGATCTCCTTGTGGATACGATGTTTTTCTTTGGGGGGGGGCTCGCGGCGGAGTTTGGGCGAAACATTATTTTAAAGTGCCCAAAAAATGCCCCAAACAAAATTCAAAATTACTTAACACTTCGGCCCCAGATGATTATGTTGGACTATTTGTTGGTACTCCTGCTGTGGAGGGGCACGCCCGACTTAATCCCAGGCCCAGACAACCGGCGTCTCGAAACAATGGGCGCACGGCGGATTGTCAGCGTTTCCGGCCTCTCGCGTGAGGGGCAACGACAGGGGGGGCCATCGGCGATCCATGGGCGAGTGGGGGTCGATGCATCCCCCCCCTGCTCCTATCACCCCGATCGTGGCCCCTGATCGGGGCCCGTTTCGCCAGGCCTCGGGACTCGGGACCGTCAAAAAGCGACTCGAGCCTTGTGCTAGGGAAATGGTCGGGAGGTCGGGGGCCCGTGTCTCGAGGAAACCGCGGCGCTGGATGTCTGAGGAGTGATCCGACGCATGGATTAATTTGAGGGCTCCCAACACGGTGCGGTGACCCCGAACCCCCCAAAGACCTCACTGCACAGTCCTTCGCCGCACGGCGTTCGGACCATTGAGGCCCCAGTCGCCGGATACGGCCTCGGAGAACGGCACAAATCCCAAAACCGTGCGGTCAATCCGAACCCCAACTGAATCTTCTAGCCGGCCCGTGGGCAGAACACGAGGCCAAGAAATGCTGAAACAATAACGTTTCAGTCTCGTTGACTTGATCAAAGTAACGTGCTCTTTCCAATCATGATTAATGGTTGCACGCAACGTTACCATTGGCAGCTCGGCAGATCACCCCGTCGTTGATGGAACACGGCGTCTTCTTCTTTTTTTTTAGGGGGGGGCGCGCAAGCGTGGACGCAGGCAAGGGCACGGCGCGTGGGGCGCGGAAGCTTTTGCCCCGTCTGCCAGGCCAACTCGTAGCAAGCCAGCGCCGGCGAGGATACGGCAGCATGTCTGGGTATGCATCTTCCTCATCAACTCATCCATCCCCCGTCTCCCATTATATTCCAAGGAGCGGAGACATCACTGGCGCTGCTCGCTACAGCACTTGTACTCAGCAGGATCCTGCTGCAACAGGCCCTGCATGCCTCTCCAGTGGGCCGCGATCTCGCCGACGCGGTTCTGCGCGGTGGCCGGCGAGCTCAACTCAGCCTGCACCGCCTGGTCGCTGATCAGCTGCAGTTTAGACATGTCGCCCCCGGCGCAGCTCAGCGCCCGCACCTGCACCTCGCAGAGCCGCTCGAGGTAGTAAAGGTTGTCCCAGGCCTCTGCGATGCTGGAGCCGAACGTGAACACGCCGTGGTTCGCGCACAGCATCGCCCGCGGACATTTGCCGTGGTCCCGCACGAAGCGTTCCGCCACAGCCGTGGTCTGGTCGGACGTATCAGCGTCGAAGAGGCCGCCCCACGCTTCGTCGTACGCAACATGGCCGCAGAACTTGAGAATACCTTGCTGTAGCGGCAACAACCTGCCCCCGCACTCTGGCCTCAGGGCCGTCAGCGCCGTGGCGAACGGCTGGTGCGTGTGGAAGATGGCGGCGGCGTCGTTGCCGAGCGCCTTGTGCATAGCACGGTGCGAGAAAAACCCGGTCCTCTCTGGGCAGCCCGAGCCGACCAGGACGTCCCCCTCGAAGTCCACCACCTGAATGTCGGACGCCCTTGCCCGGGACCAGTGCACACCGTAGTCGATCAGGAGGAAGCGGTCCTGACCGGGCAGCTTGAAGGACAAGTGGTTGCACACACCCTCGTTGAAGCCGAAGCGCGCGCATACACGGTAGGCGAGCGCCAAGTCCACTCGGAAGCTCCACTCCGTCGACAGCCCCGCCCCCGCCGGGGCCTCCACACCGCCCGCGCCCCCCGCCCTCGGCCTCTTCGGCGGCGGGGCCGCCTCCTCGGCCTCTTCGGCCGCCGGCGCGCGGCGCGTAGCCTCGGTCCCTGCCGCTCCTGTCGCCCCGACAGCCTTGGCCATCGGCTCGACGCCCAGGCCTCCCTCGGCTTCGCGGACCTCCCACTCCAGCCAGCAGCCGCCGCGGCAGCCGCTCAAGAGCCGGCCGCTGGACTTTCGTCGCACTGGCCAAAGCAGAAAGCCAGCACGGCGGGAGGGCGCCGGTCTTGGGGCAGGAGGGGCGGAGGCGCGCCCCGCGGCGGCTGGCTGGCCCGGTCTCGAGACGAGGCTGCTTGAGCCTTCTTGCAACAATATACACCAACTGGAACCTAGCATGCCCACCGTGTTGGCACCCGTGCACGAGAGGTCACCGTACCATGTTGGCCCCCTCGGATTTTTTTTCGCTACGGGATGCCCATCTCGGAAACTTTCCCGGGACAGGCTTGGCATCCGGAGTCGCTTGGTGACGGTCCCCCAGGGGCCGAAGGGCAGCAAACGGCGATCACAAAAACAATGCCTTGATTGTTTCAATTAGTTGGGGGGCTGAAAAGGCCGCGGACGCCGCGGCCGCCGCCGCGCCCACCTGAGACTCGACGTCGCGAACATTCGTTGTAGTCACCAAGAACAACGACCGGAGACATACACCCTACTGAGGGGCAGCGATGGGGGACTGGCGCAGGGGGAGAAACATTGACCTGGCCGATAGATCAGCGATGGGCCCCCAATAGTGAATCCGCACGTTCCTGGGCAGGTTGGGGCCATCGGGCCCTCATTGGCGATCTGTGGGCGATTGGGGATTGCTGCATCCAGCCCTATGCCTGTCCACCCCATCGCTGCCTCTGGCCTAAGCCCCATCTCCATGGGGAGGAGGGAGGAGGGAGGAGGAGGAAGGAGGAGGAGGAGGAGGAGGAGGAGGAGGAGGAGGAGGAGGAGGAGGAGGAGGGAGGAGCAGGAGGAGGAGGAGGAAGAGGAGGTGGAGGAAAAGAGGAGGAGGAGGGATAGATGGAGGAGGAGGAGGATCCACCTTATCGTGGCCCCTGGGCTAAGCCCCATCTCCATGCGGCATTCCTCGAGCCAGACCGATCCCAATCCGCGATGGCCCCGAGGCCCGAAGCCGGATGGAACCGCCGGGCGTGAAACAGAACTGCACCCCCCGGGCGACGCCGCGCGCCGCCGCCGACGCCGGAGCGACGACGACGACGACGACGATTAGTTGTTTGTCCTAAACGGTTGGACCCCGCCCTCCCCAGTCGGCTTGGGTTTTCTCCTCTCCCTGCTCCTGCCTCTGCCTGCCCTTCTCTCTCCCTCTCTCCCGCTCAAGCCTTCGGGGGTCAAAGCCCTGGAGCCGACCTCAGGAGGTCTGGGCGCCCTCGGCGCCCGGAAGCGTGCGTGCCATGGCCGCCCGGCGCCCGGCGCTGGCGGGCCCTGCACGCGGGCTGATCGCGCTGACCGCCAACGCGACCGCCTACGACTGGCGCGGGCCGCTCAGCACCGCCGTTGCCCGCGCCGGATGGGGCCGCCCGGCAGTGGCCCACGAGGTCCCGTTCGGGCACACTGTGCCGTACTACGACGACTCCGAGTACGGCATGGAGATCGGCGAACACGAGGAGGAGGGCGGGGCCGCAGGCAGCCCCCAGGCGCCGCCCGACAGCGGGCCGCCGGGAGCGCCGCCCCCGCCCCACGTCCATGCCGCCGGAGGAGTCGAGAACGGCAGCCACCCCACCGACGACCCGCGTGGCGAGGAGTCCTGGGTGGGCGGCTGGGGTGTCTGGGCGCTGGGATGGAAGCCCCTGCGCGAGGGCACCTGGGCCTGGCGCCTGAGCGGCATGGGCGGGGTTGCCTACGAGAAGCTGGACAGCCTCGGGAGCGCCTTCTCAACTCATGCTGAGACGGGCTGGCTGACCAAGGACGGCGGCTGGTTCTTCTACGCCCTCGAGAAGCTGGGCCTGACGGTCTTCGGGGCCGCGTGGCCTGCCGTGGCGTGGACGTTCATCTTCTTGGCTTTCCTGGCGGTGCTTGCTTTTCTTACTCATATCTGTCGCACTCTACTGGCCCCCTGTGCAGCTGCCCTCTGGCTGATCGGTCTACTGGCGCGGTGCTTCAAGTGCCGCCGGCGAGAGCCTGGCGATGCAGCTGCCGAAAGGTACCTGCCGCCGGCTCCGCCTGCCCTTACCCAGATCAACTGGGTGGGGCCAGAGACCAGGCCAGCTACGACCACCGAGTATTACAGCAAGAAGGTGAAGGGTCGTGGAACTGGGAGGCGACCCAATGACGTGCTGGTCAAGATCGACGACCACGTCGCCCGGCTGAAGATCGACCTCGCGGAGCCCAAGCGGATCGACAGGAGGGTCCTTTGGATAGACTACCTGAGCGTGAAAGGTGCGAGCTCACGCGCGCTTCGCCAGAAGTTGGAGACGCTCGAGGGCCGCTCCATCCACCTGTGCCGCAACATGGTCTGTCGAGATCAACCTGGGGAGGTCCATTGCAAAGAGTACGCCGCGCTGGATTCCGAGGCGATCGTGGACATCGGCTCACATGCCAAGTTCACCTCCTGCCGCGGCATCTTCCTGCTCTGGCGGACCTTCGCCGATCTGGGGAGAGGTACCTGGAAGATCATTGTGTTCATCTACTGCATTCTCTCCTGCGGTTGCTCTTTCTGCCGCCGGAGACGCCGCCGTCGCAAGACAGGCGCTGCGGAGCCAGGCGTTGCAGGGAGCATCGCAGAAGTCCTCGATCAGGAGTCAGAGTCGGAGGTGGAGGCCGAGGACAAACCATGCGAGGCCGTTCGGGTGGGCATCGTACTTCGTGGTGGTGCCCGCCCCCTGGCTCCAGACGGTTGCCGCGACGCCGCGGAAGCCGAGCCGACCACCCTGCTCTTCGAGGACGGACAGGCGTCAGACCTCCCGCCACCCAGCGATGGGCGGAACTCTTTCGCCCACCTCTGCGCTCATCATGCGCAGGTCTACCGAGCCTCTCGGTATCGTGACAAATGCTCGCAAGTGACTTGTTACCGCCAGGCGGTCGGCAACGCAGAGGGCGCGCCACTTTGCCTTCTTCACTTGGGCGGGGAAGCAAGCAGAGCAGCGCAGGCAGCTGCAGCAGCTCAGGGCCGCGGGTTCCTCTCGAGCCTGGGCCTGAGGCGCCGGGCAGTCCGCAGTCGCAGTCCACGGGCGCGCGAGCAGGGCGCACCAGCCGCTGCAACTCCCCCTGCAGACGGAGTCCGAGGACCCGAGAGCCACCGCGGGCATGCAGCCCCTGGACTACACCCGCGCGACATACCAGCCTCACCACGAGGTCCACCTGCTGGTGTCCGGTTCGAAGCGTCGCCTTCTCCGAGGGTACCTCTCCCGCGGGATGCCAGCCCTGCCCCAGACGAGGAGGCCGAGCAAGGTGACCACCTCGTATTACGTGTGCGGGTGCATTGGGCCGCCGGCCCGCAGTGGGTCATATTCTTGGGGAGATCCAGACCCGGAGGAGGGCCCACTGGAGACGGCAGCATGTCCGTGGTAGACGTAAAGGAGCCGCGCTGCAAGGACCACTCTGCAGAGGGCCAGGAGAACATCTGCTTCACCCTCAAGACCGCGGGGATCGAGTATGCTCCCGTCGCTAGCGACCAGGGCAAGCTCCCCGCCGGCTATCTCGAAGAGCTATTGCATCACCCTCCACTCGGAGCAGAGGAGATGGGGATCGGCGTGCACGGCGCCGTCGTGAGCAACGCCATGTGGGAGAAGCTGCGCCCTTGGAACGGGGTCCCCGTGGGCGGGAAGACCAAGAGGATCAGCCGCCCTCAGTGGGCTCAGCTTCGGGCCCGTGGGGATTTGCTTGTATACCGACATCCAGCGGGCATTCCTGGCGACGCCCAGGGCGTGCCGCAGCCCGCCTCGGACGAGATGGACGCGCAGCTCAAGAAGCACTGGGCGAGGCTTGACCGCAGCAGCTCTCCCAAGCCCCCCTTTGGCGTCAGGTGGGGTCTGGGCGAAGAAGGTGACCAAGCCCCCATCAGCCCCCCGCCGCTCTTCCCGCAGCCCCGCAGGGAAGGCTCGCGAAGAGGAGAGCACCGGAGAGGCCATGCTGGGGCTGTACCTCGCGGCCCATGAGGAGGGGTCGGACGACGCCTCGGCGCTGCAGAGCGTGGCAGCCGGGTACGACGAAGACGTCGCCGTGGTCTTGGAGCATCTCATTTAGTACACCCAGCGCCTCATGCGCAGCAGCGGAGTCGAAGAGCGGGGCAAGTACCAGGTGCACATCGACAGGTGGGAGAAAGCGCTGGAGCGTGTTCGAGCCGAAAAAGACGAGGGTGTGAATCCGCCGCTCGCCAACAGCCTCTTGAAGCTAGACGCCGAGCGCAGGCCCGACACCAGCCAGGAGCCCAGTCAACCTGGGGCCCCCCCTGGGCTGGACGCAGCAGCGAGTGCTCCACCCCTGCCGCCGCCGGCCACCCCGCCTGGCGTGCGCGTACCGGGAGCCACTCGCCTTTCCCCCCCGGGCTTGATGCCCGGCCTCGTCCCGAACCTCGGGCAGATGTTCACCAACCGGAGCGCCTACGGACATGGGGGACTGGTCTGGGCAACCTGATCGTAGGTATGCCGCGGGAGCTGGGGAGGGCGAACCATCGGCCGCCTTCACCACCTACGCACAAGTCCTCCAGAACGGCCAAGAGCAGCAGCATCTGGACAACATGCGGCTACTGCAGGCGGTGGACAGCCTCCGCAGGTCCGGCGAGGAGGAGAAGGTGGCGCAGCGGGGCACCCTCGGCGCCATCGGGCGCGCCGAAGAGCTGGACGTGTACCTGGCACGGGGCTGCGACGCCCTCGACGTGGAGGTCTGCGGCACTTTGACAGGGCGGGAGTTGTTCCATGGCCTCAAACGCGCCTGCGAGCACGCGAAGCACGTGATGCAGGCGGTGAACTGGCCAACGACGGTGACGAACAGGATGGCGTACGGCATTGCCGCCTCCTGTTGGGGAGGACGGGACTACAAGGATCTGGCCGGGTGGTCGATCTCAGTGGCTGACTTTCCCCGTTGCAGAGCGGAGGTGTTCGACGCTTACACCATGCCCACCACGTGCAAGCTCGAACCGCGCCCCCGGCATCCAGTCGTCTTCTCCCAGTGGGTAAGGCAGGCCGAGAACGCCATCACCGTCTTCGGGCTGGTCTACGGGCGTATGCACGAGCCAGAGAGGCGCCGGGCCCTGGAGACCCTGCGCCTCGCCTACGAGGAGGACGACGTGGCCTTTCATGCTGATTACGTGCGCAGCCTTTGGGAAGAGCTCGCCGCCACCTGGTGCGAACAGCTTCGGGAGAAGCGGAGGGAGGTATGTCGCATCCTGGGCCTCGCCAGCCCGCGCCGAGAGGACATCAAGACCATCGCCCTCGCTCCTACGGGGCCGTCCGGAAGTGCGTGGCTAACGTTCCCGAACGTATACGACCTCGACGCGCCAGACGGGTACTACCAGGTGGTAGGCGTCCCACGCCAGGCCCGGCGGCTGCAGAGGTTCCTCCACCAGAATCTCCATGCTGGCCCCTCGAGGACCCCCAAGGCCGGGAAAGCCGACGAACATGCCCCAGCCGATCAAGAGGCCTCCGCAGGAGCTGGGCCAGGCACAGGAAAGGCAGGGGCCGCCGTCAAGAAGGCTGCTGCCAAGAAGCGGCCCGCCGCCCGGGCCTACCCAGCGGGCAAGGCGCTGACCTCCAGCGAGATCGGGCGCTCGGTCAAGCACGCCCCCCGTGACAAGAACGGGAAGGTCATTTGCTGGGATGCCTGCACCTGGGCCGGCTGCCCCAAGGCGGCGGGGACCTGCGCCCACTCCCACGAGGCCATCAAGGGGCTTGGCAGCCTTGACTGGACCGTGCAAGCGCAGCTCATCAGGCGCGGCGGCCTGAAGTCGGGAGCTAAGGTCGACCCCGCTTCGGTCGACGGGCGAGTAGCTCAGCTTCGAGCCCAGGCCAAGGCCGAAGCGGACAGCAAAAGGGCTGGCGGAAGTGCCGGGGAGGGCCCCGGGGCAGCTTCGGGAGGCAGCCGAGCGGGAGGCTCGCCGGCTGTCTGGCCCCCCCCTGCCGCCTTCGACGAGATCCAGACCGCCGCCCTCGAGGAGGAGCTCAGACAGGCAGTTCAGGGTCCTGAGGAGGACTGGCTGCTGGACGCCCACGCCCACGCGCCCGCGGTGGAGGGGACTGGCGAAACGACGCACCCAGCCGCCCTCGAGAGATGGAACATCATCGAGAAGATCTTGGAGGACGGGACTCTCGCGACCCTGGGCGACATCAGCGACTACCTGCACTCACACGTCCTGGCCAGGCTCGCACGCGCCAGCTCAGAAGACAGCTCCCTGAGCCTGGAGGAGATACTGCTGGAGGCAACCCGTGACGGGGGGCCGACCCTCGCCGAGGAAGCAGGACGAGCCCTCGACAAGTTAGGATCGAAGGCGGGGAGGAGCAGCACGCAGGACCTCAGCATCGGAGGTGCCGCCTGGGACGACGACGCTGGGGTGGGCCGCGGGAAGCTCACGGTGCAAGACCAGGAATGGGACTACCTCGACTTCCAGGACGAGCTCCAACCTGATGAAGAGATGCGCACCCGACTCGGCCTCAAGGAGGGTGACGCGGAGCTCAGACAGCGCCTGGTACTCCACATCGCAACCGCCCTGCTCTGGGAGGACAAGGAGCCTGACGCGCCGGCCGTGAAGGCCCTGGCTGCTCAGCTCCGCCGAGAGTTGTGGGATGGTGCCACCACCGCCTCCGCCGCGCTGGGGGGCGCGCCCCCTTTCGTCTCACCGCGTGAAGCCGAGCTCAGGATGCACTGCCACGACGTCCAACACCCGCACCACGACAAGGACTTCAGGTGTATCGCGGTCTTCCCACTGAGCGCCCTCAACACGACCACCGTCCGGGTCTGGGGGATCAACCACTGGAACCAGCTCGAGATCGACTCCGTCCTGCCGACGCAGATCAGCGAGAGGGAAGTCCACGTCATGATCCACCGAGGCCACATGAGGGTGCTCCGGCCGCCGGCCATCGGCAGCCAGGGACCCAACAAGCGGGGCCGGGCCTTTGGGGAGATCCTCAAGACCTGGACACTCGCTGGGAAGCCCGTCCGCGAGCTGCTCACGGTGGGCTGGGAGATGTACCTGGAGTCGGAGGAAGTTGCGGGGCCCGTGATACCCAGCCGGCCGCCTCCCTGCATGCACTGCAAGCGTATGCAACAGGCTCAGCTCCCAACGCGTGAAGGCGCCGTCGGGAACCAGGAGCTCGAGGAGGAGGACTTCTCCGGCTTCGCGCCCCTCCTGCGCAGGCCAGCCTTCGCGTGGGGCATCCGCGCCCGCGAGATCTTCGCGGGCACTGGGAACTGGACAGAGGCGATGCGAGACGCTGGACTCCAGACGGCCCCGTCCGTCGAGAACTTCCAGGATCCTTTGGCCCAGGCCGGGCCCCAGGAGGAGCACGACATCCTCGACCCCCAGGTGCGGGAACGGCTCCTTCTCGACGCTGGAGCCGCGCCGGGGCCCGATGAGGCGAACGTCTACCAACTGGCCCCACCATGTACGACCCATTCGGCTTGGTGCCTCAAGAACGGCGGGACTCGCACGTTCGACTACCCGGACGGCGACGGGACGGTCCAGGCGGAGATCGAGAGCAACATCATGACAGATTTCGCCGCCGACCTCTGCGAGCGCCTCGACGCCAACGATCGGGAGTGGATGCTCGCGAACACGGCCAGCGATGGGCGCTACCCGGAGATTTGGGACCGGGCCAGGATCAAGCAGCTGCAGAAGCGCACAGGGGCACGAATCATCTCCGTCGCCATGTGCGAGTGGGGACTGGGGCCCCCAGAGGAGCCCGCGAAGCGGCACCGCAAGCTGACGTTCTGGATGGCCTCGAAGGGTCTCTACCCCTGGGCGCTCTCTCTGGCGAGGCGCTGCACCAATCAGCACGAGCACGTTGCCCTGGAAGGGCCTCTCCCCTACGACCTGACCCAGACCCAGATCGACCATTACAACTCCTCCGGGCCCACGCTCAGCCCGTCTGAGCAGAAGGACATCCTGAGCCTGACCAATCGGCTGGCCCTCGCGGGCGCGCATGCCCAAGGTCTCGCCGTGGGCGCCAAAGCCATGGAGACTCCGCAGCTCGGACCCGAGCTGCTGCGCCCCCTGAACGACCTCGTTGGCAAGCTGGGGCCCGAGAACTTCCACTGGAGCCGGGTCGAACCACGCACCGGGAAGGCCTTCGAGGACCTCCCAGAGGGCACCATGGCCTTGTACTACGGGCGCGACCAGGCCAACAATTTTGCGGCCAAGATCTCGCACCGGTCCCCCCCACACCTGAACGGTGGAGGGCGCATCCCCAGCGGGGCCCCCCCTCTGGCCAAGGCCCTGCGGGAGGAGTTGAACACCCTCGGCTTCCAGGTCGGTCAGCGTGGACTACGACGCACCCGCTACGCAGGCCAGTGCCCGACGAAGCTGTGCGCTGCCTGGGCCGAGGTCGTCAAGGCTGCGGGGGCGGGGCCCCCCCCTGCGAAGCTCCTGAAGAAGGTTCGAGCCCATCGTCGCGACGAGGGCCGGGGACAAGATGGCGGCGGGGGCCGGCGACAAGGTTCACCTGGCGGACCCCCCCCCTCTTTTTCGCCTCCAGGACGTGCCAGTCATGGAGAAAGAGGCGGAGGAAGACCATCCAGCAGGGCCCAAGGGATGGCAATGCGCGAACAGGGGCAATAAGAGGGGAGGGTGGAAGCGCAACAAGGCGAGGAAGAGAGACCCCGACCGAGGAGCGCCGCCACCAGGCCCTGGAGGAGACGGTGGAGGCGACGAACCTGGGGGAGACGAAGGAGAAGAGGAGGAGGAGGAGGAGGAGGAGAAGGAACCACCCAGGAGGGTCAAGAAGTCCAGGCAAGCCGAGCAGCAAGCTGACGAGCCAGTCAAGGTGCTTCTCCCGCAGCGAGGGGACCGATGGATACCAATCCCCGGGGCCCCCATGTACACGCACGAGCTCCAGAGCGTCCTTATGACCTGCAGGTGGCTGCGCGACGACGTCCTTAGCCCCGAGGAGTTTCGCCTGTTCGTCTACACCGACGAAGGAGACACCGCAGGAGCAGAAGGACCGCCTTTGGAAGACGATGATCGAGTCGAACCCGGGGAACGCCTCATCCTTTGGATTGGGAGAGAAGAGATCGGGAACTGGGCGACCTGGGCACCGCGCTGGATCAAGAAGGCTATGGACGAGGAGCGCGAGGAGGCGCCGTGGCACCGCCATGAGGCCACCCCCGCTTCCCACCGCAGCGTCACGCTGAGGATCGCCGACCGAGCCAGCTCCCAGGGCTCTGGCAGCCCGGAGCTTGGCGTCGTCTGGAACAGGCGGACTCCCCCACCACACTCGGGAGGAAAACGTTTCCAGCTGGCCGCTGCTCAGGCCCTCCAGAGGCAGAGTCGCGAGGCCCCCGCCGGGGGGTCCAGCAGCGGCGGCAGCTCAGCCGACAGCATAAAGCTGGAGAGCATAAGGAGGAAGCTCGAAGCCGCCAGAGCCGCCGTGGTAGGTGTCTTGGAGGAGGAGGAGGAGAAGCGCATCAAGGAGCTGCAGATACAACTGGCAGAGGCAAAGGAACGCCGCCGGGCCCGTCGTGCGAGGGATGCCGGCAAGCGCGAGGCGGAGCAGGCGCGAGCCGGGCATCCCCGCCGGCCCAGCTCGGAGCCCCCCAGCGGGCAGAGCGCGGCTACCCCGCTTGACCCAGCCTGGGAGGACGAGACCCCCCTGCCCTCGGCCATCCTGGATGGGGAGAACAAGTGCCACGAAGCGGAGTGCATCCTGAACAACCTGCTCGGGGTCCCGGCCAACGATCCCACAGGACCAGATCGGAGGAGGAAAGCCCGCGAACTCCTGATCGAGGGCATCAGCTCCATGTTCGAGGATCTGCCGCGGAGCTGGACCGGCACCCCCTACGAGGAGCAGGGCGAGATCGCGAGCGAGTACGTCGACATCCTCGAAAGGCTGACCCGCAAGATGGTGAAGGCAGGGGAGCTGGGCGACATCCCCGCGAAGAAGCGCCAGAGGATCGTGCACGAAAAGGCGGAGGAACCTCCGAGCGACGACGCGGACTCCGCCGAGAGTTCGGAGGACGAGGCAGTGGAGGAGCCGTACGCGAGGACCAAGGAGGGACCAGCCCCACCCATCCCAGAGGACCCAGATCCTCTGAGCCTCTGGCCTGGGCAAGCAGAAGCAGCCAGGCAGAGCAGGGAGGAGCCCTTTCAGAGCTCCCCTGGGGCGAGCGGCAGCGGAGGCCCTGCCCCCGCCGCGGGCGCAAGGCCCCCGCCGGGCGCGCCACCGCCGCCAGAGGCCCTGGAGGCCCCCTCAGACCCAGCCCGGCATCAGAAGAGCAGACCCCCCACCACGATCCCCCAGAAGGCAGCACCTACGAGGCGAAGCCGCTCAGCAGAGACGGTCGTGGAAGCAGCCAGGCGGGCCGCAGGTAGGTCGACGACCTCCGGCGGAGACCCACCTACTGGGATGGCAGACGCCGGCAGCGCAGGAACGCCCGAGGAGGCGCCCACGCCCGGGCCCAGGCCGAGATCGTTGGGTGCCCAGCTGCGAGCCACCTCCAAGGGGAAGCCCTCGCAGCCCAGGCCTCGCCAGGACGAGCCAGCAGGGCCACTCGTGCCCCCGGCCCACGCAGTCAGGCCACTGCTGAGGCCGCCGGGATGGCGCCCGCTCCTCCCAGGGCAGATCTGCAGACCGCCAGGGATGCCGCCGCTGATGCCACCCCCCTGGCCGTCTCCCCCGCGGGGAGGCCGCTGTGGGGGGCCCCCTTTGGGGGAGGCGCCGGCGGCCCCAAGCGGAGGGAAGGCGCAGGAGGAGGCGCGCGCTTACGTCAAGTGGTGCGCGGACCACCACCTTCCAGCCCGAGAAGGTGCCAGAAGTAGTGAAGCGGGGCAACTCACTCCTCCGCCTCGCCGGCAGCATAGAGAGAGCTGCCGAGCTGCTGAAGCACGCGCGGGAGGAGATCCACGGGAACCCGTTGAGCGGTGTGCCCCAGGAAGACGTGCCGAAGTCCTTGGACCCGCATCACGCCGCCTACCTCCGGGCAATGGCCACCGAGGGGGTACCTGTGCGGCGCGCGGAGGAGCGGGCGCGCACGCAGGCCAAGTCGCACTCCTCGGCGGTGGACCACGCGCTGGAGATGTTCGAGAAAGCCTGGAAGGACAGCCGCTACGGCGTCGTCCTCTGGGCCTCGGACGAGGTCGAGGATGTGCTCACCGCCTCGGCGTTGGTCGAGTCGCCCAGCGGGAGGGCCCCCAAGATGTTGCCGGATCGGACCATCTCGAAGGAGGGCCGGCCGATCCACGACATGCGCGCGGCCAACGCCTTCTCCCCGAAGGAGCAGCACCCACCAGCTAAGCAGCCCCTCCACAGGGGGCTTGCTCGGCTCAGCCTCTGGTGGGAGGCAAGGCGGGCGTTCAGCAGGTGGTCGCAAAGCGCGACGTGGCCAGGGCCTTCAAGTGGCACCACCTGGAGCCAGCTGCAGTGCCAGAGTTCGGGACGACGCTCCCGGGCAAGGAGGTCGGGGTGCCAGGGCGAGTTATCCTGATCCACGGCGTGCTGGTCTTCGGCTGGGCCGGCAGCCCCGGCGAGCACATGGCGTTCGCCTGGGCGGCCAAGAGCGAGCACGAGAGGAGGAAGCCGCCGGCGCCCAGGATCAACGATACCGTCAAGTACGCCTCCAAGTGGCTGATGGACGACGGGGTCGTCCTCGAACCGCTGGTGGGCCTCCGACCCTGGCTCTCGGCCGAGGAGCTCGACGGGGCCATGAAGCGGGTTTGGGGCCCGAACGCAGTCAACGAGGAGAAGCTGGACGTCGAGGGGGAATTTGCCGCAGAGCAGCTGATCTGGGGCCTCCACATGAACTTCGACACGAAGGTGGTTAGGCTCCCAGAGCCCAAGTGCATCAAGGCCCAGTGCTTGCTCGCCCTCCCGGAGCTCAGGGGATCAAGGCGGGCCCCCCTGAAGGTCGCACAAGAGCTGCGAGGCTGTGCCCAGTTCTGGGCTTCAGCACAGCCCGCCCTCCGCCCCGAGCTGCCTGCCCTGGACCGGCTCCTGAGCAGCGGGACGAGCTGGGCAGAGCCGAAGGGTACGCCCGAAGAGGTCGAGCTCGCCTGGGAGGAGTGGGACGCGTCTGTGGGCTTTCTGAGGATGCTCTTCGACGTCCCCGAAGCTTGGAGCACGACTTTCCAGGCCAGCTTCACGCAGGCCCTTTCAGTGCGCGAACGCCTCGCACTGCCGGGAACAGCACGTACCACGCGGTGGACCGGTGGCGATGCCACCACTTCCTCGATTGGCGCCATCGACTGGGGGAGCGCAACCGCAGGAGGAGCCACGCCGACGCCGGAAAACATGGCCGCGGACGCCGGGCCCCTGCTCGAGGCCCTGAGTCAAGCGGTCGGGGGCGAGAGCAGCGAGGAGGACTGGATCATCGCGGTGGTCGAGCTGTTGGCGGTGGTCGCGTTGGCCACGAAGCAGGGTTCGAAGTGGGAAGGCGAGCTGGTGTTCTACGTCACAGACAACCAGAATGTGAAGGCATGGCTTACCAAGAGAAGCCCCAAGAACGCCCTCGCCCGCCACCTGATCCGCTTAGTGGAGAGGATCGAAGCCATGCACGGGTGCCGCATCGTCTCCTTCTTTGTTAGGACCTACCACAACGAAGTGGCCGACTGGCTTACCCGCGAGGAGGTCAAGAAGGTTCACGACACGCTGGCCACTTCAGGCTGGAAGCGCCTCGAGCCCCCCGCAGCCTGGGGCCAGATACTGGAGGACGCCAAGGAGCGCCTTCTCAGACTCCCAGGAGAGACGGGTCCCGTGGCCGAGGCTGCCCTTCGACACCGAGCACTTCAGCGGGGGCATGGGCTGCCGAGACCTCTCCCGCTCCGCGGGAAATTGGGCAGAGAAGTGGGAAGCCTCATCAACCCGTACACGAAAGCCCTCAAGCGCCTCGGTGGCTCAGAACCCGAGGAGAACCAGAAAGCAGGATGGCTCATGGCGTCGCTGTCTCTGGACCCCAAGGGCAGAGAGATGGAAGCCTTCCTCGTTGCAGCGACCCGTGAGAGCCCTGAAGTGGCGGTCGTGGACGCCCCGACCGGGGTGGATACGGCCAGGTTCGAGAAGGCACTCAAGCAGCTGGGCTACATGATCTCGAAGTTTGAAGTGGTCTGCACGCACCACGGGGATGCCACCACGCGGACCAGGCAGGTGCTCACGGGCGGGCGTCGGAAAGCGGGGGTGGGCCTGGCGTGCATTAACATGCCGCCGGCCTGCTCGCGAGCTGCCAGCGTCAAGCCGCTCTTGGACAAGGGAACGGACCACCTCTGGCTCGACCAGCAGGGCGAGGTGTCGTGGGACCCCCGCATCCAGTCCACCAGCGACCCCCTCCTCCTCAAGCCGGTCGGGCACCTCAAGAAGGATGGAGTGAAGCACCTGATCTACAGTGAAGAGGGGCCAGTGGGCACCATCCGTTGGCCGGGGGCAGAACCCCAAGGACCCGGAGCAACGCTCCTCCGAGTCACCGGGGGGGGCGGGGGCACGGTCCGTGCCCTGACGCCCCGGGAGGTTTGGCGAGCGCAGGGAGGGACCAACGACGAGTGGACCCACCTGCGGACCCAGGGCTCCTCGGAGGACGAGCTCTTGAAGGGCGCAGCCAGGGCGCTCCCACCGAGGACCGCGGAGGCGGTGCTGGCCGCGGTGGCGGAAGCACTCGACAATACCAGCACGCAGCGCGCCGGAGTATGCCATGATCCAGAGGAACAAGCCGCGTGGGATGCTACCAAGCGCTGGTTCCGCGCTTGGGCACAGGCACCAGATCAGCCCGCACTAGCGCCGGCAGCGGAGGACGAGGCGAGGGCAGGAGGGGCGCTCACTGATGAGATGCACAAGAATCGCCGGCGTGCCCAAGCAGTCCGCTTCAAGATGATCGATGGGGACACGCTCATCGGACCCCGCGAAGCTCCGGCCGCAGAGAAGGTCAAGCTGGACAAGAGTGTGACTCGCTCGAAGAGCCCTCGTAAAGAGAGCCCCCGACGTGCCAAAGAGATGCCAGCGACCAACCTGGTGAAGCCACAGGCGCTGGGCGTAGCGCGGAAGAGCAACTACCCCGGGAAGGAGCTCGCCCCCGCCGGCCGTGCTGAGCCAGGCGGGGCCAACTACGCCAGCTGGTTCGCGCAGCAGAAGATGGAGGCCATGCTGCAGAAACTCAGCGAAGGCACGAGGGCAGGCTACGAGGGAGGATGGCGGCTCTGGGTAGCAGTGCGCCAGGCGCAGGGGCTTAGCCCTTGGCTCCCAGGGCGCGATCGCGAGGAGCGCCTGGCCGACGAGGAGGCGCTCATCGACTTCGCCGTCCTCCTAGCGCGGGTCGTTGGGAGGACCGAGGGGACCATCAAGCAGAAGCTCTTCGCGGTGCGCTACGCCCACCTGGTGGCCGGCTACTCGGATCCATTGCTCCACAGGGGTCGCCTTTGGAGCACCCTGGCAAGGCTAAAACGCCGGCAGGGGCCCGAGACCAAGCGGAAGAAGCCCGTCACGCCAGCCATGCTCGAGTGGCTCCGCGGCTTTCTCCAGCGAGAAGCCAAGCTCCCCGAGGAGGATGCGGTGGTCATCTGGGCGGCCATTGTGAGAGCGTTCTTCTTCCTCCTGAGGGCTTCAGAGTACCTCCTCCAGGACGGGCGCGCGTGCTGCACGGGGGGGACGTAGAGCCCAGGAAGGACGGGAAGCGAGTGCCCAGCTTCCAGGACGCCGACGAGATGGTGATCTACATCAAGGGCAGCAAGACGGACCAGCTCAACGTCGGGACGGTGAGGAACCACTACCGCGCCGGCACGACGCTCTGCCCGATCGCGGCGATGGAGCGGCTCCAGGCTCACCATCCCCAGCGGATAAAGGGCGCCGAAGAACGGCTGCCCCTTTTCCGCTGGGCGTCAGGTACACCGATTCGCAGGGCCGAGGTGCAGCACTTCCTGACGGTCGCGGGGCTGGCCGCCGGCCTCTCTAGGGAGGAAATCGGCAGCCATTCCCTGAGGATCGGCGGGGCGACTGCAATGTACCACGTGACCGAGGACCTCTCCCGGGTGCGCCGGTTCGGGAGCTGGCAATCGGACGCGTTCCACGGCTACCTGTGGGAGTCGCACGAGCCGATGAGGGGCATCTCCGGCAAGATGGCCAGGGGCACCTCCTCGCTGACCAACCCGGCGAAGGACAGCGCCCCCAGCAGAGCTGCCGCCGGCGCTGAGAGCGCCAGGCGTGAGAGCCCATGAGGGGGGCCGCAGCGGGCGCCGCCGGTGCTTGCACACCTGGCGTGCGCCCAGCCCAAGCCGCCGGCCTGCCCGCCGTGCGTGCTTGAGTGCCGTAACCCGACCACCTGCGCCGCCGGCGGATCAGCCGCGCGCTCGCAGGGCACACCCACCCGTGCCTTCGGCACTGGCCAATACCTCAGCGCGAGCGTACGCGCACAGGCCTGTCCGTCGGGGCCCCACCAGTGCCTGGGATACTGTGGGTCCCCTTGCAGCCGCTGGACAAAGGCCATGCTGAAGCCTGCCTGGCACGCCGGCTCTCTTTGCCAAGCCTGGTCGTGCCGGGCGCACTGACGTCAGCTTAAGACACAGTAGCTGGCAATCTGACGGCCCAGCGTGGCCGCAGCACCAGAATTCATGCGCAGGCACAGGCCCGCACCCCAGCGCCGGCCCGGGGAACCCCCTCTGTCAGGGGCCGGACCCTGCCCGCCCCGAGCACTTGTGGAGGGGCGGGGAGCCGGGAGATCTGGAGGCCGCGGCGCGGACGGGGGTGCCAAGCACCGGCCTGTGCCGAGCGCCAGCGATGGCATCTTCGGGCCTTGGCCCGAGGTCAGGCTCCGCCGGCAATCAATGCACCGGCGCGAGCCCAAGGCCTAACCTCGCGGAGGACAGCCGCGCGCGCTGGCATCAGTTGCCTGGCGGCAGTCGGCAGACAGGAGGGCCAGTTGTGCAAGTCGTCGGCGGAAATTGCGCAGCGGTATTGATCTCTGATCTTTTATCTGAACTCCTCAAGTTCGGGCCCTGCTCACAGGGCGTCTAAACTCCCGTGCCTCTGAGCACAAGCGAGGGGGCGCTAGAGCCGAGACGGTAGCAGGCAAAATACACATGTCAAACTACACGTTCAATCACAAACTGAAACCCAGCAACAATATGGAATATGGAAACAAATATGAAACATCTGCCACCCTGCTGGACTCACTCACTCATGCTCAGGCTTGCTCACCCTCGGAATTGCACGGATAAGGGTCCTCCAAGCTGAGCATCCTTGAGTCCGCCTCCTCGTCTGAACTGTACTCGGTCATGGCCTCATATGGCGGGAAGTCTGGGCACGCAGCTGCACTGATGTGAGCCATTGTCCCGCCTGGTGTTTTGAGGATGCCCGCTCCTACTTGCTCGAACGGCTGGATTCCAGCGGCCTTCCTCCTCCGTGCACTCTTGTACTTCTCGTCGTAGACCAGCTTCCAGCGATGCCCGTTGTTGAAATACATCCGCAGCTGGCCTGGCTCGTGTCCCTTCGTCAGCGAGTTGGCGAGTTGGGCATCCCCATGTACCCAGAGCATCCAGTTGTTTGCCGCCTGCGTCCCCTCCTTCAGGGTCATGGCCTCCGCGTCGGTCCGCTTCTCCTTGCCCCGGAAGGTGTAGACCGTCGTCTGCAGCTTGTCGCACAGGCCCTTTGAATCCACAACCACTGCTCCTGGCAGTCTGCGTAGAATCCCCTCGGGCTTCCTCCAGTCGATGTTGTTGCCCAGGATCTCTAGCCACTGCAACTTGATGCCAAACAGCTCGTCCTCAGCATCCACGGCGGAGCGTGTCTCACATGCCACGGAACTGCGGCAACCACGATCGATCTTCCCGGACTTCCAGGATATGAGGCTCACGTCCGCCGCGTCTCCCCTGAGGATCCTCAAAGGTGCCAGCCCCGCCACCAGGCCCTTCGTGGACTTTCCGTCGGGACGGTTGGCCTCGGAGGAGTCGGACCACTCCACTGGCACCAGCACCTGTGCCTGAGAGTGGCTGTGTATCACCACGGGTAGATCAGCACACTCACGGACACGATCGACCAGGCGGTTGGTCTCGTGGATGGTCTGCACGGTGGACGATGGTATGGTGCTGAGCAGAAGGCTCGTGTCGGCCGAGTGCATGGGGCCTGACTGCTCGGATCTCCACCCGATGGCCCCTAAGATAGCCCTCAGCTGGCCCTTCTCCTTGTCGGTGGTCGGCATGTCCTTGGCCTTCTTGCGCTCCGGGGTGAGGTACGCCTTCTCGATGGTCTTCACATACTCGCTCTGGTCCATGCGGAAGCTCCTGTCGGGCTGCTGCTTGATCCGCACCCCCGTCTGCATGAACTCCTCCGACTCCCAGGCTTTCCACTTGAAGCGCTTCTCAATCTGTTCCCGGGCGGTGATCCACCGGGGGTCCGTGTCGTTGCCACCGAGCAGGAAGTCGCCCACGTGCGACCCCGCAATGGCTATGATGTCCATGTCCCCCTTCGCCGCGATCAGGTCCCCGAGCACCTCTGGGTTCGTGAAGTCCTTCAGCGCCTCCTTGGTGAAGCCGTTATCCCTGCCGTGGCCGTCACCGTAGAGCACCCACACGCAGGGGTCCATCTTCATCTGGGTCCAGCCGAACTCCTCCAGTGCCTCGCTCACGGTCATGAACCACTCGATCGCTGCTTCCACGAGCCCGTAGACCGCCTTCCTGAGCCGCATCGCAACGCCCTCGGGCATCCCCAGCGCCGCCGCGAGCTCCTTCACAGGCATCACGAACAGGTCATGCTGGATCTCTCTGTTCTGCGTGAAAGCCCCCGTCACGTCCGCTTTGTAGCCTTTGAAGCCCAACCACGCCATCGTCTGCAGCACCAGGTGCCTCGAAGTTCTCGTCATGGTTGGGGCGGTGGTCGGACGGTGCTCGTACTCGGGGTCCATATAACCCAGGACCACAATCCTCGCCTTCGGCTTCTTCGTGCCCGTGTTCTCGCCCACCTTCCACTCGAGGATTCACCTCATGCGCATGACGTCCTCGGGAGGCGGAGTCACGCCTGGTGGGGGCGTCTCCAGCACCGAAGACACAATGTAGTTGTTCACCTCCGTGGCCTTTGCCTGGCCGAACTTCGCCACCTCGTCCGGGGTCAACGTTCTTTCCGAGATCTCGCGCTTGCCCTTTCGCAGCTGGCTCGCCATGTAGGCACTCATGTGCCGCGTGGCCTGCTTGAGCGGCTTCCCCTCCAGGGGAACCTCAACGGAGACCTCCAGCGACGTGCCCTGACGAGCCCAAAAGGCCCGGGCGTCTGGAGTGGACTTCGCCATGAGGGCCACGTTCTCCTTCATCTGCTCCTCCGCCAGGGCTGCTCGAGACGCTCGGGCTTGGTCGGCTGTTCCTCCTGGGTGGTATCCTTTCTTGAGTATTTTCTTCCGCGCTGGTGGTGTTGAACTGCCCCCTGAGGCCTGGTTTCCTTATGTGGCTTGTCCTGTGCGGGCCTTCTTCAGTGGAGGGGCTGGTTCAGGTAGTCCCTCCCAGGTCGAGACCTCCATGTCGTCCTCGGTGGGGTCGTGGCCCGTGAAGTCCAGGTATTCGTGCTCCATCGTCTGGTTCATGAAGGTGTGGACTGTCCAGGGCGTGTCTGTGCCTCCCATCAGCTCTGCGTAGGCGATCTCCCGTGAGGAGGCCGCCCGGATCTGGCAGAGGTCCACCTTGATGATACGCCCGGCTCGTACAAGCCATACCACGGATCCTGCACGCCCAGGGTGCAGGGCCCGTCCTTCGCCAAGGTCCCCGTCCACCGGCCGCGCCGTCTCTGTGGCCAGGACCCTCGCGAGCCCTTTGAATCGGCCCTTGGCATCACCCTTCTCCTTCCGGAAGTAGCGCGCCCACATGCCTGGCACCGCGGACTTCACCGCCTGATTATTCGCGTTCTCTGCCCTGCTGATGCGTCGCATGTAGACTTGCCTCAGGTACTCCTGCTCGGCAGCATGCATCCTGGTGTAGTTCTCCCCGAACTCCTTGTCGACCCTCTGGGCCTCCACGTAGGGCAGTTCGTCGAAGTCGCTCTCAAAGAAGTGTCCGCCCAGGTCTGGTGCTCGCCCGAGGGCATGTTGAAGGGGTGAGTATCCTCGAACATCTTCTCGTGAGTTCCCAGCTGCGGTCGCTCTGGCCAGGGCTTCCTCCGTCGTCATCTCGGGGTTCTCCGTCACCAACTTGTCCATGGTCCCCTTGGTGGCCTGGATGGCCTCCTCGGCGAGGGAGATGTGCCAGTGGGCCTGGCCAGGTATGGGTTCGTACGCGATGGAGTCGGAATAAAAGTACTCAGCCGCCTGCTTGGACATCCAGGAGCCCCCGGGGTCCACCTTCACCCTCTGTGGCTTGCCGAAGTAGGGCATCCAGCGCTCCTCATAGAACTGCTCGAGGTCGGCCCACACGGGATTCCTGTGCCGGTCCTCGCCAACCATGTGGTACAGTAGCTTGCTGACGCGCACCCGGCAGTTCTCGTCTATGATCAGGGAGATCTTGGACTTAACCTTCGTCTGCGGGTGCTCCCATTCAAACTGGTCCGCCTGGATGTGCTTCCACTTCGGCGGGATGGTTTCTAAGCTGACCGGCGGATGTGCGGGCTTGAACTTGTGCGCCTCTTCGCAAGCGTCACAGTGGAAGTCCTCAGCCACCTGTAGCACCTGTGGGCTGGCGCCCTTCCTCCGAAGTGCGTTCAGCATGGAGGCCTTCGAGCTGTGACCTGAGCCACGGTGGATTGAGGTGAGCCACCTCATGATCTGCTGGTACTCCTTCGAGCTCAAGTCTGAGTTCATCTTTGTCTCCTCTTGGTTGGCTGCCATCGCCTGGTCGGCCGCCTCCCCGGGCTCCACCACGCACCTCATGAACTCGTGGTAGTCGGGCGCGGCCTCCTCGGTCATCGCGCGCACAGCTCGTCTGGCAAACTCGTCCGGGTAATAGCTGGTGGCCGCTGTCAGACTGCCTCCTGTGAGCTCCCCATGTCGGTGATCCCCTGGGCATTCCAGGGACATCCGGGCTGCCATCTTTGGAGACGTCGTAGCGATAAGCCACTCCTTCAACAGCGGCAGGCCCTTCCCGTCCTTCACGCCGAGCTGGCAGCCTGCCACCTTCACCGCCGTCATGGAGCAGTCCTCCACCATCTTCCTGATCATCGTGTGGCCCCAGCCCTCGCACTTGATGGGCCACTCCCAGTGTACATGCTTGCCTTGAGCCGCCTGGTCATAATCCAACTGCACCGCGCCCTTGTACTCCTTGATGGCCTGCAACCTGCGCTTCCTGGTGGCCTCGGCCCTGATAGGGTTGGAGCCGTTGAAGCCAAGGGCGAGGGTAGACAGGGGGCCGCACCTCGTACTGATCCACAGGTGGTCTGGTTCAGCCTCATCACGTGCCTCCCGAGCCCTCTGGTTGCCGCCAGGTGTCCCCAGCTTGAAACCGTTCCACGCACTGATGCGGCATACAGCGTCCTCGCCGAACTTCTCCGCCATCTTAGTGCTCAGGATGGACGTCGGGCTGCACGCGACCTCCATCAACTTGGTACTGCCGTGGGCCATCAGCCCCGAGTAGTCCTCAAAGTGGCCGTTCTCCTGGATGCACTTGGCAAGCCAGCGCTGCTTCCTGGGGTCCAGCTCCTTCGTGCAGTTCAAACCTCTGCCAGACCACTCGGACTGGAACCCACTTGTGCGAAGCTCCCGGCGTTGGAACTGGCTGAGCTCGCCTGGCCCTCCAGCTGGCCGATCCTCTGGTTGAGCTGGTTCAGTGCCGTCAGCATCTGCTCCTGGACCAAGCGGTTGGACTCCTTCTCCTCCTTCTGCACCTTGATCGCAGCCTCGAGCTTCTCCTGCTCCTCGATCTCGTCCTCCATGATCGCGTCTACCGTTCTCCTGCGGGATGACCTCGCGCCCCCTCGAGCCTTGTCCGGCTCTCTCGGGGCCTCCTTCGGATCCCTGGTCACCCCGGCCTTCTTGTCGATGATCTCCTGCTCGTTGAGCCATGAGGCAAACCGGGCCAGCTCCCAGCTGCTCTCCTGGTTCGCCTCTTTCTGGCACCAGGCTGCGTAGGATGGGTACTGGCTCCGAACCTGCTGGTAGGTCATGGCTCCGTGCTTCCCGAAGCCCATGTAGTCGGTCGGCTCCGGGGTATGCTTCATGAGGATGGCCTTGCGGATCGAGAGCTTGAGTGACGGATTCGTCATGCCCTGTGTCACGTGGGCGCCTACCTCCTCTGCCTTCGCCAAGAGCTGGGACTTCTTCATCGAGCTGAGACCCTTCATGGCCATCTGCACTGGCGTCTCGTCCTTCCGAAACATGTGCTCCTTGAGGACCTGCTTCAGCTCGTCCACGCCCCAGGCCGGACTGCACGGTAGGCCAAGCTCCTGAAGTAAGTGCAGCACCTCCGCTTTGTAGAGGCCCTGTACTGCACTGCGAGACGTTGGCATCTGGAGTGGTCGCACCGCACGAGCATGCGATCCTGGCGCAGGTGAGCTGGACCGCTCCGCGGATGATGCTACCCCAGCGCATCTCTTTGCTGACATCGACGGCCTTCGGCCTGGAATATGGAATATATGGAAGATCTGGTGGATCTGGAACTGCGGGTGGCTGGATGCCGTCGGTCGCTGTCGACTCGAGTGAACTTGCCTGGCTCGGGCCCGAACGGCTATGGATCTGCAGCGGGACCCCCTGGTTCACCTGGGATGCCCGGTTCAGCTGGAACTGAGACTGGACACTGGGACGGTCGCTGCCTTCAACTGCGGGACCCTTCTGAGGCTGTGGCCAACTGTTGTGATGAATGCTGCGGGCTTGGCCACACGACTGGCCTCTGCACGCACCTGCTGAAGCAACTGGAGACGCATCGGTGACAATGCTGCGATCGGATTGAGATGGGTACATGTAGCGCTCCAACTGCTCAGCCCGGTCATCCGAGCTGCTGTCCCGCCCCTGGCACACTGCGGCCACGGGCTGGCGGCCCCACTCACGCATGCTCTCGCAGATGGTCTTGAAGTTCCGCAGCTGGCTCTGGTCCTTGACGCGCTGCCCCAGCAAGTCGTCGACCAGGCTCAGGTAGTAGTGGCCTCCGTCAGGTGACTCCTCCAGCTGCACGGGGATGTCCGGTGCGAGCCTCACGAACGCGGCCACCCCAGTCTCACAGTCCACGACGGCCCCGAGCTTCTTCAGCACCTTCTTGGACACCAGGATCGGGACATCCTTCGAGAAACCGTTGATGGCGATGTCGCCTTCCACGCCCGCGCCCGCGATGCCGAACTTCACCTGTCCGTAGGCGCGCTCCTTCTCGCCATTCCCGAAGCTGTAGACTGGCCTGTAGTCCAGGTTCACGTCCAGCAGCCTGGTGTCGCCATACTTCTCCAAGTTCTTGCGGGCCACGATGTCCAGGGCGCGCTCGCCACCCATGGCGTCCGTGCACCCTAAGTCGACGATGCCCTTGCCCTCGAGGATGGCCTGGTCCGCAAACATCGCCTCGCACTCCGACTCCCGGGGCTCCTGCTCGGCGACCAGCGAGGCCACAAGGTTGAACTTCAGCTCCTTCCTGCACTCTGCCACCTTCGCGCTCGCGTCTGGCGCGCCTGCAGCTCCCGGCCGTAGACGTGGGCCATGACGGCCCGGGCAGTCCTGAGCCCAGTGGGGTCCTCCACACTTCGCGCACTTCTTCTGCCCCTTGTTTGGTGGCAAGATCTTGCCTTTGCCTCCTACCTGGGGAGGAAGTGGTCGGCGTGATCCCGCTGGGAACCCCTTGCCTGACCCCTTCGGCGCTGGCCGACCTCCCCTGTAGAAGCCCCTGCTCAGCCTGCTGTCTGCCTGAGCTCCACGAGCCTGGCGGAGGGTGCGCTGGGCGGCGTGGATCGCCGCGAGCGCCTCCGCCTCTTCCTGCTGGGCCGCCAAGTAGCTCTCGATGTCGTCATCGTTCGCCTCCTCTGGGCCTGGTTCTTCCTCCTGCCACTCGCTGTTCTCCATGTCGGCTGCGAAGCTGCTCGCCTCTTTGCCTCATCTCCGTCAAGCCATGTGCGATCATCTTCTCCGAGCTGGGCCGTGTGCGCCTTCGGGCACCGTGAGTGCCCATCACGCTCCGCCAGGTCATCGTCCTCCCAGCTCGAGATCAGCTTCTCCCGGATGGCGCTGACCTCCAGCGAGCCGCCAGTTGCCGTCACGATGGCCGCCCGCTCGCGCGAGTCGAGCCCTGACCGCACGAGCATCAGCCAGCCCAGGACCAGGCTCGGGAACACTTCTGGCATGTCCCCGAGCTCCTCCTCGGCGTCCGCATCCTGGTCAGCAGCGCTCCAGAGGTGTAAGTCCTCTTTCTCGTCGTCTGGCAGGCCGTCCGTGCACTCCCATGTCCATTCGCTACCCTCGAATGGCCAGCCACGTTCGACCTCGACCCAGCGGCATGGTCGCCCTGTCCACTTCCATGCTGGAGGGACCTGGACCGGGACTGTGTGTCCCAGCGCGCGTGCCAGCGCGCGTCTGAGGTACTGGTACCCTGTCTCGAAGCGGTCCGTCCACTGCTGCATTGGCTCGAGCTTGCGGCGCTTCGTCTTGATCAAGAACGTCTCGAGCTCCTGGCCTACGTCTGGCACGGCTTTTAGAGCATCTGCGCTCCAGCCACGCCAGGAGCCGCTCCACGCCATCTGGTCTGGAGAGCCACCCAGCCTTGCAGCGCTCGACCGCGATCTCGGCCCGGCCCGTGAGCTTCGCCTCCAGCCGCGGGCCGCACAGGCACCGGTCCTCCCTCTTGGTGCCCTCCTGGTACTGGAGGGCCTTCCGCCTGTATGTCCGCCAAGTCTTGGGATCCCCATCCCAGCTTGGCACCTTGCCTCGATGATCCTCGGTCATCGTAATTCCTCTCCGTGTCAACCACGTGCTCCTGCTACCATGCGAGTCGTCGGCGGAAATTGCGCAGCGGTATTGATCTCTGATCTTTTATCTGAACTCCTCAAGTTCGGGCCCTGCTCACAGGGCGTCTAAACTCCCGCGCCTCTGAGCACAAGCGAGGGGGCGCTAGAGCCGAGACGGTAGCAGGCAAAAAACACATGTCAAACTACACGTTCAATCACAAACTGAAACCCAGCAACAATATGGAATATGGAAACAAATATGAAACATCTGCCACCCTGCTGGACTCACTCACTCATGCTCAGGCTTGCTCAACCTCGGAATTGCAAGTTGGGCCCCACGCGCACGCCGGCGCATGCGCCAGGCGGTGCGCGACTCAGAGTATAGACGGTGCCGGCGGCACAGAGCCTGGCACCCAATTTTGGTGACGCCCATCAGGGCGCCCACACAGCACGCCGGCGTGCAGAATCCGCCAGGCGGCCAGTGTGCAGGGTCACTGGCAGCAGCACCAGTATCATTAGAACAAAGGCGGCGAGGCCCGCTTCGCGTGGCGGAAGGAGGGACCCGCCCGGCGCTACAAGCGCCGGCGGGACGAGCGTGCGGCCAGCGCAGCAGCAAAATGGGGGGGGCTGCACCGCTGCCGCCATCGTCATCGTCTCCTGAGGGCCCGCTTCTGACCGCTTCGCGGCTGGCACGTCCCGCGGCCTTACAGTAGGCCGCGCTTTCGCTGGCGCCGTACTGTGGGGGCGGGGTCTTAGTTGTTTGTCCTAAACGGTTGGACCCCGCCCTCCCCAGTCGGCTTGGGTTTTCTCCTCTCCCTGCTCCTGCCTCTGCCTGCCCTTCTCTCTCCCTCTCTCCCGCTCAAGCCTTCGGGGCTCAAAGCCCTCCCAGGGCCCGAAGGGGCCCTCTTTTGCCCGCCCACCGTGGGCTTTGCCTTGGTGTCTAACGGCACCGCGGCGAGGCCCGCTTCGCGTGGCGGAAGGAGGGACCCGCCCGGCGCTACAAGCGCCGGCGGGACGAGCGTGCGGCCAGCGCAGCAGCAAAATGGGGGGGGCTGCACCGCTGCCGCCATCGCCATCGTCTCCTGAGGGCCCGCTTCTGACCGCTTCGCGGCTGGCACGTCCCGCGGCCTTACAGTAGGCCGCGCTTTCGCTAGCGCCGTACTGTGGGGGCGGGGTCCGACGACGACAGGGGCGACGACAACGCCGACGACGCCGACGCCGACGACGACGACGGCAAAGAGGACGACGCCGACGCGCCCGCACGGCCCGCCTCCTGCATCTGCGGGGAGGAGCCCGCGGCCCGCTCGGCCGCTGAGGGGCCGCCCGCCGGCAGCACCAGCGGCGCCGGGGGCGCCCCCGGCGCAGGCGCGGCCACGGGCAAGGCCTGTGGGGGGGGGGGCGCCGTCGGAGCCGACGACGGCCAGTGGGCGGGCCTTCCGGCCAGTGCCGCCGACCCTGGGCGCTATAGGATGCGGAGGAGGAGGCGGAGGAGGAGGAGGAGGAGGAGCAGGAGGAGGAGGAGGAGGAGAAGGAGGAGGGGGAGGAGGGGGAGGAGGAGGAGGGGGAGGCGGAGGAGGAGGGAGAGGGGGGGGAGGACGTGGAGGATGGGGAAGGCAGAGCGCGCTTCTCCAGGCTCTGGCAGGCTGCCCCTCGACGTTGCCCGGGGGCTGGGCGGGGCAGAGGTGCAGATCGGAGGGTATCCGGTCGAGGCAGTTGGCCGTCGGGGAGTTACCTCGTAGCCAAGGCTGGACGGATGCAGCAGACTGGCGCGCGTGTGGACACCAGGAGGGGGGCGGGGACAGATCTGAGGTGCTGGTGTCTCGGCTCGCCAGGCGTAGGTCGGGCATGTCCCGTGGGGGGCTCTCCGTTCCATCTCGATTTCACCCCGCAACCTCCGACCCACGGCCTTGCGGGCCTGGCCCCTAGGCTGCAGCTCCGTAGATACGGGGCGTTTCTGTCGCTGTTCCCCTGTGCGGAACGTACCCATGCGACCGTGCATACATGGGATCGCACGGGTACATATACGAGGTGCTGGTGTCTCAGCTCGCCAGGCTCAGGTCGGGCAGCTCAGGCCCCGCCAAACAATGAAAAATTATCAAAACATATAAACATCGTTCCGGGACTACCGTTGCACCATTTTTGAGTACGCCTCCTGTAGAGGGACGTGCCCGACCTAACGCCAGGCCGCCAGGCCCTTAGTTCCCCCAGTTCCCCCCAAACCAAGACTGGCCGCTCTGAGAAGAGAGTGCGTGTTCTTTCTATTTCGGGCCTGACCAGTGCCTGCCAAGTGCACGTGCGTCGCACTTCGCGCCCCCCCCCCACCATCTAAGGCAGCGTTGGGCCGAAACGGAGGCGCGCAAGTGAGTCCAGACTCTGCGTTCCACGTTTATTTTCGGGCCTCGAAGCTCACCGAAATATGAAAACCCTTCTTGTACCCCACGCATCAAAAAAACATCGAGGTGAATGTGTTTCACAATGTTTGGCCCCTCGGGGGACCCGCTGGGTCCCGAAACTATCAAAAAACGACTGGGGATGAAAACCCGCTCCCGGGGAAGGGGACACACGGAGGAAAAGGAGGCGGAGGAGGGGGAGGAGACAAGCTAGGTGCGCTCGCGTCATATCTGACATCCTGCCCCTTCCTCCCATCCCTTACCATGGCGTAGATACCCTCTCTACTCGCACAGTCGGATGTCGAGCAGGGCAATGAGCACGGAAGGGTATGTGATGCATTGTAGAGCACGGCATGGCATGGCGTAGAAGAGCACCGCAAAGCTTAGTATATATATGTGACAGCATGGCGTGGCGTGGCGTAGTGAAGAATTGCATCACAAAGCTTTGCAACGCAAAGCATGGCATCGCACAGCGGCCCCGAACATAACATTGCATAGCATGGCGGTGAAGATCAAAGCGTAGCATGGCATAGCACGACGTGGCACTTAAGCACTGCATATCACAGCTTCAGCTGAAGGCATGGCATCGCGCAGCGGAATGCAACCTAGCATTGCATTGCATGCCGTGGCATGGCACGGGAAATGACGCCAGCGCTGCAGCGGGAGCACGATTCGGAACGAGCGGAAGCGCGGAAATGAGGCCAACGCTGCAGCGGGAGCACGAGTCGGCGAGCACGGAAATGAGGCCAGCGCTGCAGCGGGAGCACGATTCGGAACGAGCGGGGCCCGAAAAAGCGAGAGCAGCATTTTGTGCAAGCGAAAACCCAACTCCGGGGAATCCTGTGTAAAAAAACAGTACGCGGGGGGGGGGGGGGGGCGAACACGTCCAACCCGTCATCAGGGGAAGGAGGAGAGTAGTATTCATATTGAGTAATTGTAGAGGAGGAGATGAGGACGACGACGAGGACGACAACGACGTCTGGACGTTCCGGCCGCACCGTGGCTGTCGAGGCAGGCGACGGCGCCGCAGGCGGAGAAAAGGAAGATGCCCCTCGTCATCTTCATAATCCTGCCTGCCGCGCCTCGCCATATTCTCCTCCTCCACGTTTTTCCTCTCCTCGTCCTCGTCCTCCAACCTCTTTGATATGCATCCTTCTCTTCGGGCCTCGCCCCATTCTCACGGAGGAAGAAAGGAAACATGGCACGAGACAGGAAAGTCTTTCAAGACTGCCGATCGCAGAAACAAGTAAGGGCCAAAACGGCCATGCCTTAACATGGGTGTCAACGCGTGGGATTAGCCCCAAATGCGCTGCCGAATGACGGGCGCGTCACTCGTGGGCCGAACCTGAACGCGAGTTACCCAAGCCAAGCTGGCACTCGACAGACTGCAGAAACCCCTATGGCCAACTGAGCTTATCCCCTCCGTGATCCTCGTCGTTTGGTTTACGGGTCATAGCCACAGTCTCTGGCGGCCGTTCGACACGATCCGGACATCCCCGGACGCTTTTCGGCGAGGCGCACCTGCAGAAACGCATCACGCAGAGAAGCGTCCAGGAACCGACGAAAACGTCCGAACACCCACCCTCCCTCGGACCCTATCACCCCCTAGCGTTGCACCTGCGGCTGTGGCAATCGACGGGCGAGCGGGGCCCCCCGTGGGCGAAAAATATACCCGCATCTGTTTTTGATCCGAACTTCCACACGATCTGCGTAACAGCCCGGCCAATGTGATGTATCTCCTCGATCGCATTCTGGCTTTAGGTCGGGCATGTCCCACTACAGGCGCATTTTGTACGCAAAGTAAAACATGCGCACCCCCAAACAAAAATCCCAGATGGTCAAGAATAGTAAAAAAACATCGTCCCCAGACTATGTTTTACTATTTCGGAATATCCCCCCTGTAGAGGGACCCTCTGCGGGGCACCCTCTGCGGGCGATGCCGCACACGGCCATCCGCTGCCCCGCTCCCTCCGCTGGGCCCGACGCCCGCCTCCCCGCGTCCATCCCGGGGCTGCGGGGGCGCCCCGGGAGCACCCCCGAAGCGTGGCGAAAGCACTGCAGCGGCGAAACTGGACGGGTCTTACAGGGCAGTTTTCAATAATGGGATATTTTAAAACAGTAATATTTTAATACATGATTAGTGTCTGGATAAATCTACACATGAACCCATGGTTGCGGTTAAGACTAAATCCCTGCACCTTTAATACATGATCCGCACGCGGAGCATGTATTAAAAACGGCACTGCACGCACGATGGCAAAATGACCTTTTTGGAGTCCCGAAACGGTGCGGTGACAGGCCGTGCGGCGACCTCGGAGTCCCCAAGAGACCTCACCGCACGGTCCGTCACCGCACGGTCTTGGGACCCTGGAGGCCCCCGTCGCCTGAGACATCCTCGGACAGGAGCTCGAGTCCCGAAACCGTGCGGTGACCCCGCATCCAAAGGCCCTAAAGTGGCAACTTTCGGCAACATTTCAAAGCTCCCGTTAGTAAATACCCGTTACGGTGCCGTCCCCCCCTTTCGTCTGGCCCGGCAGCGTCGGTGCAGACGCGCACGCGGGCACACTCTGCCGCAGCTCGTCGCCCTCCTCGGGTGTCGCTCTCGGGCCCCAGGGGCCATCGAACAGGGGGGCCGGGACGAAGCACGCTACCCTGAAGTCGGGGCTGTCCCCCCACAGGGGGCTTTCGACGAAAAATTACAAAACATACTCCCAAAAAGGCCCCCCCAAGGTAAACAAATACTCAAGAGATAGTCCCCAGACCATTTTTGTAGTATTTACCTAACAGCGAAGACTGATAGGTTTCTAGTGGGCTCAAAAAAAAACATCATGACTACCTAGGGGGGTCTGGGCAGATGCCGGACGGGTGCCGGGGAAAACCGGGGACTCCTTTTTTAGCCAACAGTAACGCACTTCGTGGTCTTCGAGTTTCCAGAACTCCATTCCTGGGCGTGATTTTGAATGCCTGGAGCCAACTGTAGGCCACTTCGTGGTCTTCGAGTTCCCATAACTCCATTCCTGGGCATGATTTTGAATGCCCGGAGCCAACTGTAGGCCACGTCGTGGTCTTCCGGTTCCCAGAACTCCATTCCTGCGCATGATTTTGAATGCCCGGAGCCAACTGTAGGCCACTTCGTGTCCTTCGAGTTCCCAGAACTCCATTCTCGGGCCACATTTTGAATGCTGAGGCAGGCTGATGCTGAGGCTGAGGCAGGCTGAGGCTGAGGCAGGCTGAGGCTGAGGCCGAGGCTCAAGGCAGACTGAGGCTGAGGCTGAAGCAGGCTGAGGCTGAGGCTGAGGCAGGCTGAGGCAGGCGGAGGCTGAGGCTGAGGCTGATGCAGGCTGATGCTGAGGCTGAGGCTGGCTGAGGCTAAAGGCAGCTGAGGCTGAAGCAGGCTGCTGAGGCTGAGGCTGAGGTGAGGCTGAGGCTGAGGCAGGCTGAGGCTGAGGCTGAGGCTGAGGCTGAGGCTGAGGCTGAGGCTGAGGCTGAGGCTGAGGCAGGCTGAGGCTGAGGCAGGCTGAGGCTGAGGCTGAGGCTGATGCAGGCTGAGGCTGAGGCAGGCTGAGGCTGAGGCGAGGCTGAAGGCAGACTGAGGCTGAGGCTGAAGCAGGCTGAGGCTGAGGCTGAGGCAGGCTGAGGCTGAGGCTGAGGCAGGCTGATGCTGAGGCAGGCTGAGGCTGAGGCTGAGGCTGATGCAGCTGAGGCTGAGGCAGGCTGAGGCTGAGGCCGAGGCTGAAGGCAGACTGAGGCTGAGGCTGAAGCAGGCTGAGGAGGCTGAGGCTGAGGCTGAGGCTGAGGCAGGCTGAGGCTGAGGCTGAGGCTGAGGCTGAGGCTGAGGCTGAGGCAGGCTGAGGCTGCAGGCTGAGGCTGAGGCTGAGGCTGAGGCTGAGGCAGGCTGATGAGGCAGGCTGGCTGAGGCTGAGGCTGAGGCAGGCTGAGGCAGGCTGAGGCTGAGGCCGAGGCTGAAGGCAGACTGAGGCTGAGGCTGAAGCAGGCTGAGGCTGAGGCTGAGGCAGGCTGAGGCTGAGGCTGAGGCAGGCTGATGCTGAGGCAGGCTGAGGCTGAGGCTGAGGCTGATGCAGGCTGAGGCTGAGGCAGGCTGAGGCTGAGGCCGAGGCTGACTGAGGCAGGCTGAGGCTGAGGCTGAGGCAGGCTGAGGCTGAGGCTGAGGCAGGCTGAGGCTGAGGCTGAGGCTGATGCAGGCTGAGGCTGAGGCAGGCTGAGGCTGAGGCCGAGGCTGAAGGCAGACTGAGGCTGAGGCTGAAGCAGGCTGAGGCTGAGGCTGAGGCAGGCTGAGGCTGAGGCAGGCTGAGGCTGAGGCTGAGGCTGATGCAGGCTGAGGCTGAGGCAGGCTGAGGCTGAGGCCGAGGCTGAAGGCAGACTGAGGCTGAGGCTGAAGCAGGCTGAGGCTGAGGCTGAGGCAGGCTGAGGCTGAGGCAGGCTGAGGCTGAGGCTGAGGCAGGCTGAGGCTGAGGCTGTGACTGCGACTGCCGTTGCCACTGCGACTGTCATCGCGAATGCGACTACGACTGCGAGAACAGCAGAATTCTACAACTGGATTCTCATCTGAATCTTAAAGGGAATGCTTCCAAATATGCTCCTACACATCGCTGTTAAGCTGCTTTGCCGGGATAATGTTTGACTATTTCAGGGGTATGCTCTATCTTTCGTCGAAAATCCCCCTGTAGGGGGACATGCCCGACTTGACACTACCCCCATGAAGCGGTCGGGACCTCTTGTGGCTGCCGGTTGACAGAAACATGCCTGCGGACGTGGAGGCCTCCCGGGCGCTCGCCCGAGCCGATCTCTGGGCACGTCGGGGGGCGCGCGGGCGGCCAGAACTCCACCTGCGACCACGGGGGGGTGCCTGGGGAGGTCCGAGACCGCCGGCAGCAAGCCCTCTTCGTCTCTGTAGCCTCGAGCCACGGGCCGCGACTTCCAACCCTCGACGAGAGGCCGACTAGAGGGGGTCCGAATGGATGGGGTCAGAAGATCGCACAGCATCCCCGAGGCACTGACGATGCATCGGCGACGCCAGTGGAGAAAATCCGGTTCCACATCGCGCCGCATCGGAGATGCGGGCTGATAGTCAGACACCATCTGCTCAGACCCCATCTGTGCGACAAATATAACGCATCTTACGATAGCAACCTTCGAAGCCTTACTGGAGCCGCAGGTGCGGGACGCCATATTGAAAATGGATGCGCAAACGTGCGACCTTACGCGGGACGCTTGCGCGCTAGTGTCAACGAAGGCGACCCCGTCGTCCTGCCCAGGGTCCCAAAGAATCGTATGACAGACCGCGTGGCGACCTCGGAGTCCCAAAATACCTCGCCCAGCGGTCCGTCACCGCACGCAGCTGGGACCTTGGACGACCCAATCGGCCGAGGCATCCTCGGAGAGCGGCCCGCACCCCAAAACCGCGCGGCGACCCCGAATCCCAGCTGGCTCACCACGCGGTGAAATCACCACATCACTTGAGCGACGACCAACACGGGGTCTTACGCGGTGGCTCACGCGGGCCGCTGGCGCGGCACGCTGCACTGGAAGCAGGGGCGCTTACGCGCGACCTCCCGCGGACAGTCTACGCGTCCACGTCGGCGCGGACGACCCCGTTGTTCTGCGTCGCACACTTGGTGACCCCCGATATCTGGAAACATCCACATCGGGGATCTTCTGGCCCGGGTCAATCCAGACCCGGGTCAGCAGAAAACCAATTACGCTACCGAGGAACCCCACATACTGATTTTGAATCTTATGTGTTTGCTTGTCATTATCATCTTTGCGCAATCCTGCGTTCTAAACCCTCGTCGCGAATCGTCGTCGTACTTGTCGTACTCGTCGTCGTACTCGTCGTACTCGTCGTCGTACTCGTTGCCGTTCTATCGTCTTACTCGTCATCGTACTCGTCGTCGTACCTCGCCATCGTACTCGTCTTCGCATTCGTCGTCGTGCTCGTCGCACTCGTCGTCGCACTCGTCGTCGTCCTACTCGTTGTGCTCGTAGTGCTCGTCGTACTCGTCGCCGCACTCGTGGTCATCGTCGTCGTCCTCCTCCTCCTCCTCCTCCTCCTCCTCCTCCTCGCCCCACCCAATCCTCTCAACTCCTCCGCACTCCTCTCAATTCCTCCGCACTTCCCTCAACTCCTCCGCACCCCTCTCAACTCATCCTCTCACCTCCTTCTGTACTCATCTTTCTGCACTCCTCCGCACTCCTCTCAACTCCTCTTCCCAACTCCTCCACACTCGTTTCATTCACCTCGGCGCCCATCTCGAGCATTGATTTCTTGAGCTGCTCGCACGGCGGTGGCAACGCGGCCATGGCGCATTTGGGCGCCATGACGGGGGCCGTGCTTTTGACGGAAAGTCACTAGCAGTCGCCCGCGATCACATATCGCGCGGTCTGAGCCGACATGAGCCAGGGTGACTACAATTCTTGATGATGATAATGCTGATGATGTTGATGATGATGATGATGATGATGATGATGATGATGATGATGGCGCCCCCCCCTGCTTGCGTACCCCTGTGGCCTCAAGAACAAGTGACGCGCGCTACGCCCTGGTAGACTCCACCCCCTGCGCACCCCCCACGGTGTCGAGAAACTGCCACGCCTGCTATGCCTGGACGACTGCTATGCCTGGACGACTGGGGCGTATAGAGACCGCGGTGAGAGACCACCCCCTGCGCACCCCTTATAATGTCGAGACAGTCCCACGCATGCTGTGCCCGGGACGACATAGGCGCATAGCGGTCGCGCTGAGGGACAACCCCCTATGGTGTCGAGGAAGTGCCACGCCTGCTGTGCGTGGACGACTGGGGCGTATACAGGCCGCGGTGAGAGACCACCCCCTGCGCACCCCCTATGGTGTCGAGAAAGTGCCACGCCTGCAGTGCCTGGGCGACTGGGGCGTATAGAAACCGCGGTGAGAGACCACCCCTTGCGCACCCCCTTTGGTGTCGAGAAAGTGCCACGCCTGCTGTGCCTGGACGACCGGGGCGTATAGAAACCGCGGTGAAAGACCACCCCCTGCGCACCCCCTACGGTGTCCAGAAAGTGCCACGCCTGCTATGCCTGGACGACTGGGGCGTATAGAGACCGCGGTCAGAGACCAGCCCTTGCGCACCCCCTATGGTGTCGAGAAAGTGCCACGCCTGCTGTGCCAGACGACCGGGGCGTATAGAAACCGCGGTGAGAGACCACCCCCTGCGCACCCCTACGGTGTCGAGAAAGTGCCACGCCTGCTGTGCCTGGACGACGGGGCGTATAGAAACCGCGGTGAGAGACCACCCCCTGCGCACCCCCTACGGTGTCCAGAAAGTGCCACGCCTGCTGTGCCTGGACGACTGGGGCGTATAGAGACCGCGGTGAGAGACCAGCCCTTGCGCACCCCTTATGGTGTCGAGAAAGTGCCACGCCTGCTGTGCCTGGACGACCGGGGCGTATAGAGACCGCGGTGAGAGACCAGCCCCTGCGCACCCCCTACGGTGTCGAGAAAGTGGCACGCCTGTTGTGCCTGGACGACCGGGGCGTATAGAGGCCGCGGTGAGAAACCACCCCCTGCGCACCCCCTATGGTGTCAACAAAATCCGGGGCGTATAGAGACCGCGGTGAATAACCACCCCCTGCGCACCCCCTATGGTGTCAAGAATATGCCATGCCTGGTGTGCCCTGGAAGATTGGCGCGTATATAGGCCGCGGTGAGAGACCAGCCCCTGCGCACCCCCTACGGTGTCCAGAAAGTGCCACGCCTGCTGTGCCTGGACGACTGGGGCGTATAGAGACCGCGGTGAGAGACCAGCCCTTGCGCACCCCTTATGGTGTCGAGAAAGTGCCACGCCTGCTGTGCCTGGACGACCGGGGCGTATAGAAACCGCGGTGAGAGACCACCCCCTGCGCACCACCTACGGTGTCGAGAAAGTGCCACGCCTGCTGTGCCTGGACGACTGGGGCGTATAGAGACCGCGGTGAGAGACCAGTCCTTGCGCACCCCCTATGGTGTCGAGAAAATTATACGCCTGCTATGCCCGGACGACTGGGGCGTATAGAGACCGCGGTGAGAGACCACCCCCTGCGCACCCCCTTTGGTGTTGAGAATATGCCATGCCTGGTGTGCCCTGGAAGACTGGCGCGTATATAGAGACCGCGGCGAGAGACCACCCCCTGCGCACCCCCTATGGCGTCGAGAAAGTGCAACGCTTGCTACGCCTGGACGACTGGCGCGGCAGGGAAGAAAACCAGAACCCCACGAAACATGTGGGGAAGAAAACCACGAGCTGTGCTGTGCTGAGCTGAGCTGTGCTGAGCTGTGCTGTGCTGTGCTGCGCTGTGCTGTGTGCTGAGCTGAGCTGAGCTGTGTGCTGTGCTGAGCTGAGCTGTGCTGTGCTGTGCTGTGATGTGCTGTGCTGTGCTGTGCTGTGCTGTACGAAGAGTGCGGTGTGTGTGTGTGTGTGTGTGTGTGTGTGTGTGTGTGTCGCGGGTGCGGCGCGGCAGGGAAGAAAACCAGAACCCCACGAAGCATGTGGGGAAAAAACTGCAATGCAAGAAAAAAACACTGCAACGCAGGTCTTCGCAAACCCGGGTCAGCCAATATGCGCGGCCGCCTCGCGGCCACGAGCGGCTCGCTAACCCGGGTCAGCCAAAGGGGGTCTTCGCAGGATCCTGCAGGATCTGGTGCCCTGGCTGACCCCCGCGGCCCCGACCGACCGATCCCCCCTCGGGCCGGCCGGGGCGGCGCGGCCGGAGAGACGCACGCGGAGGAGGCCGCTGGCACGGGCGAGGCGGGCACCGCGTGGTCATCGCCGCCTCGGGGCGGCCACGAGGCGCAGCGGCCCCGTCGTCGCCGTCCTCGTCGTCGACCTCGTCGTCGTCGCCGTCGCCGTCGCTGGCGTCGTCGTCGTCGTCGTCGTCCGTCGTAACCGTCGCCGTCGTCGCCGCTGTCTTCACCGCCGCAGTTGTCGTCGCCAGCGTAGTCGTGATCGTCGCCGAAACCATCGTCGTCGTCGCCCTCGCCGTCGACATCGTCGTCGTCGTCGCCGTCGCCATCGTATTCGTCGCGGTCATCGTCGCAGTCGTCGTCGCCGTCGTCGTCGTCGTCGCCATCGTCGTCGTCGCCCTCGCTATCGCCGTCGTCGTCGTCGTCGTCGTCGCAATCGTCATCATCTTCGTTGTCGTCGCCGTCGCCGTCGCCCTCGTCGTCACCATCGTCGCTGTCGTCGTCGCCATCGTCGCCGCTGTCGTCGTCACCGTCGTCGCTGTCGTCGCAGTCGTCGTCGCCGACGTCAACGCCATCGCCTTCTGGTCTCAGTCGTCGTTTTCGTCGACGTCGACGTCGTGATCGCCCTGGTCGTCGTCGAAGTCGTCGTGGTCGTCGACGCCGTCGTCGTCGCTGTCGCCATCGTCGACGTCGTCGCCATCATGATCGTCGTCGTTGTCGTGGTCCTCGACATCGTCATCGCCGACGTGGCCAAAAGGCCGTCGTTCGTCGCCGTCGCTGTCGCAGTCACCGTCGTCAACGTCGTCGTCGCCGTTGCCATCGTTGTCGTCATCTTCGTCGCCGTCGTCGTCGTCGTCGCAGTCGTCGTCATCTTTGTCGGCGCCATCGTTGTCGTCATCGTCTTCGACGTCGCCATCGTCATCGTCATCGTTGTCTTCGTCATCGTTGCCATCGTCGTCGTCATCGTCGTCGTAGTCGTCACCGTCATCGTCGTCGCAGTCGTGGTCGTCGCGGTCGTCGTCGCAACCGTCGCCGTGGTCGTCGTCACCGTCGTCGTCGGCATGGTCGCCGCCGCGGTCGCCGTCGCCCGTGTAGTCGTTGTCGTCGCCGACACCGTCGTTGTCATCACCGTCGTCGTCGTCGACGTCGTCGTCTCCGCCGCGGTAGTCGTCTCCTGTGTAGTCGTTGTCGTCGCCGACACAGTCGCCGTCGTCACCGTCGACGTCGTCGTCGTCGTCGTCAGCGCGGTTGTCGACGTCGTCGCCGTTATCATCATCGTCGTCGTGGTCGACATCGAAGTAGTCGTACAAGCGGTCGCCATCGTTGTCGTCGTCGCTCTCGTCGCCGTCGGCATCGTCATCGACGACGTTGTCGTCGTCGTCGCGGTGGTCGACGTCGTCGCCATCGCACACGCCGTCGTCGTCGTCGTCGTCGTCGCTGTCGTCGTCACCATCGTCGTCGCCGCCACCGACCCCGTGGCCGTGCCCGTGGCCTTCCCTGACGTGGTCGCCGCAGCCGTCGCCATCGTCGTCGTCGCCGCCGTCGTCGTCGTCGGCATCGTCGTCGTCGACGTCGACGTCATCGTCGTCGTCGCAGTCGCCATCGTCGTTGCCATCGTCGTCGTCGCAGTCGTCGTCGTCGCCGCCGTCGTCGTCGTCGCAGCAATTGACATCGTCGTCGTCGTCGCCATCGTCGTTGACATCATCGTCGCTGTCGTGGTCATCGTCGTCGTTGTCGTCGTCGTCGTCGTCGCCATCGTCGTTTCCGCCTTCGTCGTCGCCGCCGTCGTCGTCGCAGCAATTGACATCGTCGTCGTCGTCGCCATCGTCGTTGACATCGCCGTCGTCGCCGTCGTGGTCATCGTCGTCGTTGTCGTCGTCGTCGCCATCGTCGTCGCCGCCTCGTCGTCGTCGCAGTCGTCGTGCTCGTCGTCGCCGCCGTCGGCGTCGTCCACGTCGTTGTCGTCGCAGTCGCAATCGTCGTCGTCGTGTTCGTCGTCGTCGTCGGCATCGCCATCATCGTCGTCGTCGTCGGCATCGTCGTCGTCGTGATCGTCGCCATCGTTGTCGTCGTCGCAATAGTCAGCGTCGTCGTTATCGTCGTCGTCTCCGTTCTTGTCGTCGCTGGCGTCACTGCCGTCGTCGTCGTGGTTGACGTCGCTGTCGTCGTCGCCGTCCCCTTGACAATCGTCGCTCTCGCCGTCGACGTCGCCGTCGTCGTCGCCGCCTTCGTCGTCGTCGTCGTCGCTGTCGCCGTCGACGTCGCCGTCGCCATCGCCGTCGCCATCGGCGTCGCCATCGTCACCGTCGTCGTTGTTGTCGTCGACGTCGCCGTCGTCGTCACCGCCATCGTTGTCGTCGCCGTCATCGTCGTCGTCACCATCGTCACGGTCGCCGTCGTCGTCGTCGCTATCATCATCACAGTGTCGTCGTCGTCGATATCGTTGTCGTCGCCGTCGTTGTCGTCGTCGCCGCCGTCGTCGCCGCCGTCGTCGTCGTCGTCGTAACCGTCGCCGGCGGCATCGTCGCCGTCGTCATCAATATTGTCGTCGACATCGCCGTCGTCGCCATTTTCGTCATTGTCGTCGCTGTCGTCGTCATCGTCGTCGTCGTCGCCATCGTCGTCGGCATCGTTGCCGTTGAAGTCGTCGTCGCCATCGTGACCGCCGCCGTCATCGTCTCCGTCGCCATCACCGTCGCCGTCGCCGCCGTCGTCGTCGTCTTCGTCGCTATCTTCAGCGTCGTCGCCGCCATCGTCATCATCTTCGTTGTCGTAGCCGTCGTCGCCGCCGCCATCGTCGTCGCCGTCGTCGGTGTCGTCGTCGCCGTCGTCGTCGCCGTCTTCGTCGCCGTCGTCGTCGCAACCGTCGTCGTCGTCGCCCTCCATCGTCGGCGTCGTCGCTGTCGTCGTCGTGATAGCAGTTGCCGTGGTCGAAGTCGTTGTCGTCAACGACGCCGCCGTCGTCGTCGTCGCCAACGTCGACGTCGTCGCAGTCGTCATCGTCGTCGTTGCCGTCGTCGTCGTCGACGTCGCCATCGCCGAAGTCGCCACGGCCATCGTCGTCGTCGCAGTCGCCGTCGCCGTCGTCACTGTCGTCGTCGCCGACGTCGTCGCCCTCGACGTCGCCGTGGCCGTCGTCGTCGTTGCCAACGTCGTCGTCGTCGTCGCGCTCGACGTCATCAACGTCGGCGCCATCGTTGTCGTCGCCATCGTCATTGACGTCACCGTCGTCATCGTCATCGTTGTAGTCGTCACCGTGGCCATTGTCCTCGTGGTCGTCGTCGTCGTCGCCACCGTCGTCGCTGTCACCGTCGTCGTCGTCGTCGTTGTCGCCGTGACTGTAGCCGTCGTCGAACTCGTCGTCGTCGCAGTCGCCGTCGCCATCGTCGCCGCAGCGGTCGTCGTCGCCAATGTAGGTCGTTAGCGTCGCCAGCACCGTCGTCGTCGTCACCGTGGTTGTCGCCGCCGTCCTCGCCGCGGTCGTCGTCGCCAGTGTAGTCGTTGCCGTCGCCGACACCGTCGTTGTCGCTACCGTCGTCGTCGTCGACGTGGTCGTCGTCGTCGGCGCAATGGTCGACGTCGTCGTCGTCATCGTCGTCGCGATCGTGGTCACAATCGTCGTCGCCGTCGTTAAGGTGGCCGCTATCGTCTCGCCATCGTCATTGTCGACATTGTCGTCGTCGTCGCCAGCGTCGCCGTTGCCGTCGTCGTCGACGTCTTTGTCGCCGACATCGTCGGCATCGTCGTCGCCGTCGTCGTCGCCGTTGCAGCCGCCGTCGCCGTCATCGTCGTCGCCGTCGCCGTCGTCGTCGCAGCCGTCGTCATCGTATTCGTCTTCATCGCCATCGCCGTCGTCGTCGAGGCCGTCGTCATCGTCGTCGTTGTTGTCGTCGCCGTCGCCATCGTCGTCGTCGTCGCTCGCCGTCGCCGTCCTCGTCGCCATCCATCTTCGATGTCACCGTCGCCGTTGCCGTTCGCGGCGTCGTCCTCGTCATCGTCGTCGTAATCGCAATCGTCGTCGTCAACGCTGTCGCCTTCGTCGTCGCCGACGCCATCGTCGTCATCGTCGTCGTCGTCGCAGTCGCAGTCGCCGTCGACGTCGCCGTCATCGCCGTCGTCGTCGTCGTCGACGTTGTCGTCGTCGCCATCGCTGTCGTCGTCGTCGTCGCCGACGCCATCGTCATTGTCGTCGTCGTCGTCGTCGCCATCATCGTCGCCATGTCGTCGTGGTGGTCCATATCGTTGTCGTTGTCGTCGCCGTCGCCAACGTCGCCATCGTCGATGTCGTCATCGACGTCGTCGTCGTCGTGGTCGTCGTCGTCGTCACCATCGTCGCCGCCGACGCCATCGTCACGGTCGTCGTGGTTGTCGCCATCATCGTCGCCATGTCGTCGTCGTGGTGGTCGATATCGTTGTCGTTGTCGTCGCTGTCGCCGTCGTCGCCCTCGGCAAATTCGTCGTCGCCGTCGTCGTCGCCGTCATTGTCGTCGTCGCCATCATCGTCGCCGACACCAACGTCACGGGAACAGTTTCCATCGCCATCATCGTCGCAATGTCGTCGTCGTGGTCGTGGTCGTCGGTATCGTTGGTCGTCGCGGTCGTCGTTGGCGTCATCGTCACCGCCGTGGACGTCGTCGTCGTCGTCACCGTCGCCGGCGACGTCGTCGTCGTCGTCGACATTGTCGTCGTCGTCGTCAACGCCGTCGTCGCCGTCGTCGTCGCAGTCGTCGTCATCGTCGTCGTCCTCGTCGACGCCATCACCGTTGCCAACATCGTCGTTGCGCCATCGTCGTCGTCGTTGTCGTCGCCATCGTTGCCGTCGAAGTTGTCGTCGCTATCGTCACCGCCGCCATCGTGGCCGTCGCCTTCAACGTCGCCGTCGTCGCAGTCGTCGTCGTCGTTATCGTCGCCATTGCTGTCGTCAGCGTCGTCGTCGTCGCCGTCGTCGCGGTCGTCGTCCGTCGTCATTGTCATTGTCGTCGTCGTCGTGGTCGCCGACATCGTCGTCGTCGTTGTCGTCTTCGTCGTCGTCACCGCAACTGTCGTCGCCGTGATCGTGGCCGCCGCCGGCGACGTCGTCGTCACCGTCGTCGTCGTCGCCGTTGCCGTCGTCGTCGTAGTCGTAGCCGTCGTCGCCGTCGTAATTGTCTTCGTCGTCGTCGTGGTCGTCGTCGCAGTCGTCTTCGTCGTCGTTGTCGTCGTCGTCGTCGTCGACGCCGTCGCCAACGATGTCGCCGACACCGTCGTCGTCGTCGTCGCCGACGTCGTCGCTGTCGCAGTCGTCGCCGTCGTCGCGGTCGCCGCTCTCGTCGTTGCATCCGTCGTTGTCGTCGTCGCCGTCGTGGTCGCCATCGTCGTCGTCATCGTCACTGTCGTTGTCGTCGCCATCGTCGTCGTCGTCGCAGTCGCCGTCGTCGACGCCATCGTCGTCGATGTCGGCGTCGTCGCTGTCGTGTTCGTCGCCGATGTCGCCGCCGCCGTTGTCGTCGTCGTCGCCGCCGTCGTCGTTGCCGACGTCGTCGCCGACGCCTTCGCCGTGTCCGTCGCTGACGTCGCCGTCGTCGCCGGCGTCGTCGTCATCGTCGCCGTCATCGCCACCGTCATCGTCGCCGTCGTCGTGATCGTCGTCGGAGTCGTCGTCAACGGCGTCAGCGTCGCCATCTTCGTCGCTGTCGTCGGCGTCGTCGTTGTCGCCAGGGTCGTCGTCGCAGTCATCATCGCCGTCGTCGTGAACGTCGTCGTCGCCGTCGTCGTCGCAGTGGCCGTCGCCGCTGCCGTCGCCATCGCCGCCGTCGCCGATGCCATCGTCGTCGTGGCCATCGTCCAGGTCGTCGTCGCCGTCGTCGTTGTTGTCACCATCGTCTTCGTCTTCGTGGTGGTCGTCGTCACCGTCGCCAACGTCGTCGCCGTCACCGTCGTTGTCGTCGTCGCCGCCGTTGCCGTCGTCGTCGCCGTCGTCGGTACCGTCGTCGTCGCCGCCGCCGTGGCCATCGCAATCGACGCCGTCGTCGGCGCCGTGGTCGTCGAGGTCGTCGTCGTCGTCGTCGTCCTCACCATCGTCGTAGCCATCGTCCTCGTTGTGGTCGACGCCATCGTCGTCGTCGTCGATGTCGGCGTCGTCGCTGTCGTCGGTGTCGTCGCCGTCGACATTGTCGCCGTCGCCGTCGCCGTCGTCGTCATCGTCATCGTCGCCATCGCCGTCGCAGTCGTCGCAGTCGTCGCCGTCGTCGTCGAAATAATTGTCGTTATCGCCCTCGTCGTCGCGATCGTCGTCTTCGTCGCCACCCCTGTCGCTGTCGTCAACGTCGCAGTCCTCGTCGTCGTCGACGTCGTCGTCATCGTCGTCGCCGTCGCATTCGCCGTCGTCGCCGTTGTCATCTCAATCGTCGGTAACGTCGTCGTCGTCACTGTCGTCGTCCTCGTCACCATCGTCGTCGTCGTCGCCATCGTCATCGACGTCGTTGTCATCGTCATCGTCGCCACCGTCACTGGCGTCAGCGTCGTCGTCATCGATGCCGTCGTCGTCGTCGTCGCCGCGAACGACGCGGTACTCGTCATCGTCACACTCGTCGTCGTTGTTGCTAACGCCGTCGTCGCTATCGTCGTCGTCGCCATCGTCATCATCGTCGATGCCGTCGTCGCCGCCGCCGTTGTCGTCGTCGTCGTCGCCGCCGCCGTTGTCGTCGTCGTCGTCGCCGTCGCCGCCGTCGTCGTCGTTGTGACGATCGGGGTCGCCGTCGCCGCCGTCGTCGTCACCATGGCAATCGCCGTCATTGTCGGCGTCGTCGCCATCTTCAACGTCGTCTTTGTCGCAATCGTCGTTGTCCTCGCCGTCGTGATTGTCGTTGTCGTCGTCGTGGTCGTCAAAACCGTTGTCGAAGTCGCCGTCGTCGTTGTTGCCCGCCAACGTCGGCGTCCTCGTCGCGGACATCACCATTTTCATCGTCTTCTTTGTCGCCGGCGCCGTCGCAGTCGTCGCCGTCGCCATCATCGTCGTCGTCAGAATCGTCGTCATCGTCGTCGCCGGCATCGTCGTCGTCGTTGCCAACCTCGTCGTCGTCGTCGTCGTTGTCGTCCTCGTCGCGGCAGTCGCCGTCGCCATCTTCGCCGTCGTCGTCGCCGTCGCCATCGTCGTCGTCGCCGTCGTCGTCGTCGGTATCGTCGTCGCCGTAGCCGTCGCCGTCGTCGCAATCATAGTTGTCGTCGTCGTCGTTGCCATCGTCGTCGTCGTGGTCGTCGCCATCGCAGTCATCGACGCCATCGTCAACATCGGCATTGTCAATGTCGTCAACATCGTCGTCGTGGTCGTCGCCAACGCCGTCGTCCGTGTCGCACCCGTCGTTGCAATCGTTGTTGCCGTCGACGGCATCGTCGTCGTTGTCGCCGTCGCCATCGTCATCGTCGCCGTTGTCGTCGTCGACGTCGTCGCCGTCATCGTCGTCGTGGTCGTCGCCGTCGCAGTCGTCGACGTCGTCGCCGTTGTCATCGTCGCCGTTGTCGTCAGCGCCGTCGTCGCCGCCATCCAACGCCGTCGTCGTCGTCGTCGTCACCGCGGTGGGCGCCGCGGCCGACCCCGTCGCCGTCGCCGTCGTCGTCGCCGTCGTCGTCGCGGTCGCCGTCGCAGTCGCAACCACCACCGTCGCCGTCGCTGTTGCTGTCGTCGCCGTCGTCGTTGCCGTCGTCGTCGTCGTCGTCCTAGTCGTCTTCATCGTCTTCATCGTCGTCGTCATCGCCAACGCCGTCGTCAGAAAAAGCGTCGTCGTTGCCGCCGTCGTCGCCGTCATCGCCATCATCGTCGTCGTCGCAGTCGTCGTCGCCGTCGTCGTCGTCGTCCCCGTCGTCGTCATCATCGTCATCGGCATCGCCATGGTTTTCTCCCTGGCCGTCGCCGTGGTTGTCGTTGCCATCGTCGTCGTCGTCGCTGTTGTCGTCACCACCGCTGTCGTCGTCACCATCATTATCGTCGCCGTTGTGGTCCTCGTCGTCGTTGACGTCGTCCTCGTCGGCGTCGTCGCCGACACCACTTCCGTTGCCGTCGTCGCCGTCTGTCATCGTCGTCGTCATCGTGGTCGTCGTCGCCATCGTCGTCGTCGCCGTCGCCATCGATGCCGTCGTCGTCGTCGCCGCCGCCGTCGTCGTCGCCGTCGCCGTCGATGCTGTCGTCGTCGTCGTCACCATCGTCGTCGTCGCCGTCGCCGTCGATGCGTTCGTCGTCGTCGTCGCCGTCGCCGTCGTCATCGCCGTGGGCGTCGTCGCTGCCGTCTTCGTCGTCGCCATCGCCGCCTCGACGACGTCGGCGATGCATCGGCAACATCGGCGTGGAGAACATCACGCTCCACATGGAGCCGCACCGGCGATGCATCGGCGATGCGACGCGATCCCCTGACCCAATCTGCCCTGACCCCATCTGGGAGGCCTAGGCCTACGCTATCGGCGGTGAGTGGGCTTTCGGCGGTCGGGGGCCGGCGCGCCCCCCCCCCCCTCCGGAGCTGGTGCCCCCCACTTCACGTTGCCCTGGAGGTATCCAGGCCGCGAGAGCGCAGATCCCGCCCGCCGCTCGTGAACGACCACGAAAGCTGTCGGAAACCAAGAAGCACCGGCACCGCGGCACCCTGGACGTCTCCCAGGGTGCGCTCCGACGGAAATCTGGAGGCGAATCGAGCCGTGGCGACGAGGATCTCCCAGGAGACCGGAACGGGCGAAAACGATGGAAGTTTAGCGTACTTGTCCTCCAACGATGGGCATTGCGTCCCCAACCCTCGACTTCTGGGGCTTCTTCCGTGGACCCGTACTCTGCGCCGAATCTGGGGGTACGGTATAGTTACGACCGAGGGCGTCCATCTTCGATACAAGTGCGTTCCAAAAGCCCGCTGGGGGTGTATCCCCGAGATTTCTACCGTTTTTGACCAAACTTTTTGGGGATCGGTGCGGGCAAGATTGATATCCATATCTACTGCGTATTGGACTCTCTGGGAATGGGCGCCCGAAGGCCTAGGCGCAGTGGATATGGACAAAAAGCTAGCCTCCAGGGGCCAGACGTTTGCCCACATCCACTGCGCCCGAAACACCAAGAGCGGCTATGGGAACTTCTTTCAGTCCACGGGCGCCACGTGGTCCAAAAGGGTCAGACGCCAGTGAGCAAACGGTGGGGTGCACCAGAAGGGAATGGAAGCACGACGACGAAACGGGAAAAACGCGAGCGGGAAAGAAGAAGGAGCGACCCGGCTATGGATAAACATGCTACCCGTCATTGGGGGCAAGCCATCACCTACGATTCTCTGACGACTGCGCCCGCGGCGGCAACAATCCACCCGTGAGAAAACCAAACAATAACAATACCGCTACTCCCCGTATCTCTCCCAGAGTGCGTTCTGACAGGATTTCGAAGCGAATCCATCGGTGGCGACGAGGGCTGCCCAAAAGGCCCCAGAACGCAAGAACGGCCGCAGGGTAGCGGTACAGTCAACCCGTATCATTAAGGCGCGCGGTAAAGATGCCAGGGCAGTTGAGGCCCATGTGAACGCTTTCCGAATGAGGTTGGCCAGCGAAGGTCGCTGAGGATGTGCCGAGGAAGCAGGGTGGCAAGGGTACCCTCGGGAAGGTTGCCCCTCCTTACTATGCGTGTTGATCGTAACTGCGAACCTTTTTTGTCCCCCCTCTGATTCGGCGGTGGACAAACCTCCCTTTAGTAAACCTCCCCCTAGTGAAACCGGCCTGGGGCCGAAACCGACGCACCTGGACCCGCGAAAAGGACGGCCGCGACGCCCCCTCGCGCACCGAAAACGGCCAATACCTCAATCGACGTGTCAGGGCAGGAGGCCTGTCCAGCCCCGACGGATCCTGGGACGACTGCGCCCGCGGCGGCGGCGGCCCGCGCGCGCGCGCTGAGCGGTGCCACTGTCTGGCAGGTCCACCGGGTGGAAGCCCGACGCGGGCCTCGCCCGGGCAAAGGCGGCGAAGAGGTGCCGACACCGCCGACCGGGGAGGCGGAGAGGCCAGCAGCATCACGACGACGCCCGCCGCCACCGACGAGAGCGACGACGACGGGCAAGACAAACGACGAGCACGGCGACGACGAAGATCACGACGACGACGACGACGACGACTGCGAGCACGACGACGACCAAGACGACGAAGAGCACGACGGCGTGTTTCGTGGCCATTTGGGAAGACGAGGGGCAAGGAGGGCCTGGGTGCAGCGGCACATGCCCCCCCTCCCCGACTGAGGCAACAGAGGAACGAAAAAACTTTCGTGACGACAACGAACCTCGGTCTTCGGGGATCTGCTGGCCCGGGCCAGTCCAAACCGGGGTCAACCAGGCCTTGCAAGAATCTGCAAGATTCTGCAGGATCCTGCGTGATCCTGCGCCCAAGCCCGGGTCAATGCACCCTTGGCTCTGCAGGATCCAAAATCCAGCGCCATGACTGACCTCCGTTTGTATGGACCCCCGCCCTTTGAGCGCGGAGACCTGAATCCACGGAGCGGCCCAGGAAAACTTCGGTGGCAACTCATGGGAGCCTTCCGTACCATCTTGTCGGATCTGGCAAATCGACGCTACTCGACGCTAAATCGACGCTAATCGACTGCTGTCGACGCTAATGGCCGCTAGCCGACGCTGAGTCGGCGCCATCCCATCGACTCCCGAACCCCAATCGACGCTACAACGAGAGATTTAAGCAGCAAAACAAGCTCTCATGGCTTGCTACCGAATGAGCTCCTCTCCCAAGACCAGATGTTCATCCTGACTCGTGTTTGTTGACGATCCCAGAAGCCCCTGTGAGGGCCGCAGGAGGCCGAAAATTACAACCCTGTGAGGGCCGCAGGAGGCCGAACATTACTATCAAAGGATTCTGCTTCGAGCGATCCCCACCGAAACCTTCTGCGTTGTTTTTTCCCGACGGCGCGCGGCCACCGAATTGGTCGACAACTGCCGTTCCTGGAGTCCCGAAGCGATTCAGCCATGTTCCATGTAATCACGCTCATTCATGTTGTGTTCCATTATGCCTTATTATATTTTCGACGGGCCGGCGTGGCTGACGTCGTGGCGCCTGTGACATCAAATGCTTCGTATGTACGGTGTTCCTTTTCACGTAGTTTTCCCGTCTGACCGGATACATTATGCCATGTTCATGTCACATCCAGTTTGAAATGTCATGGTACGATATGTTCTGCGACACTCTGATGGGACATGATATTCCATGTCAACATATGTTGTCATATGATGTGTTCCGCGATGCTCTGTTCAGTTCGGCTCAGCGCTGTATACGATGACCTGCTCAGCTAGTATGTTTGGCTGTGCTTAGCTGTTATGGTATGATATGCTATGCGATGCTGTCATGGTATGGCCTGGTATGGTTTGCCATGGTGTGTAATGAAATGATTGGGTATGTTATGTTATGTTATGTTGTGTCATGATACGACCTGTTCTGTCAAGGTGTGCTATGTTATGGAGGGCGCGCCGCTGGATGACCCCAAGGGGGGGGGGGACCCGCGCCCCCTTTCCCCCATCCATCGTCGGGCCCCCCCCCCTCCCCCCCTTTCCTGATCCGTCGTCGGGGACCTCCCCCTTCCTCCCTTTCCCGGTCCGTCGTCGGGACCCCCCCCCCCTCCCCCCCTTTTCACTAGGGGGGGGGAGGTGGTTCCGACCCCCCCCCTCTCCCCCCCTTTGGCAGCCTTATTCCCCCCCCCTCCCCTTTTTTCGCCACGGCGCCCCCGGTCTCCAGAACCCCACCCCGACCACCCCGAACACGAACCCCCACCTTTACCCTAACCCCCAACCTAACCCAAACCCAAACCCTAGCCCCAAACAGCACTCACCACTCATTAGGCACTGCTCACTACCCACAAGTCACTATTCGCTACTCACTACTCACTTCTGCCTATTTATTACTCACTACTCACGACGCACTACTCACGACCCACGACTCACTACCCACTACCCATTACTCACTACCCCCTACTCCCTACTCCCTACTCAGTACTTACTACAAACTACTCAATACTCACTACCCACTACTCAGCACTCAGTACTCACAACTCACAATCCACAACTCACGAATCACAAATCACTACTCACTACCCACTACCTACCCGCTAACCACTACGCACTACTCACACTCCACTACTCACTACTCACTGCCCGCAACCCACTACTCACGATCCACTACTCGCTATTTGCTACTCCCTACTTCCTACTCCCCACACAGTACTCACGAGTCACTACTCGCTGATCCCAACGCCCTGCTCGCTACCCGATACTCACACATCCTTACCCACTACTCAGTACCCACTACGCTCCCACTACTCACAAGTCACTACTTCCTACTCCCTACCCACTACTCACTACCCAGTACTCCATACTCACTACTCACGAACAGTACTCACTGCCCACGACTCGCTACTCACTCAGCACTACTCACTACCCACGAACCACTACGCTCCCACTACTCACAACTCACTACTTCCTACTCCCCACCCACTACTCACTACCCAGTATTCCATACTCACTACGCACTAAACTCGCTACTCACTCAGCACTACTCACTACTCACTACTCACGAACCACTATCCACTACTTACTACTGAGTTCTCACCATTCACTAATCACTACGCACGGCCCACAACTCACTAGTCACTATCCGCTACTCGCTACCGAATACGAAATATTCACTACCCACTACGCACTACTCGCTACTCACTACTCCTTACTCACTTGTCGCAAGTCGCCACTCACTACTCACTAGTAACTACTCACGACTCACGACTCACTGCTCACTACTTTCTACTCGCAACTCTCGACTCATTACCCTTTACTCAAAACCCACTTCTCGCTTCTCACTACTCACGACTCCCTACTCCCTACTCCCTACTCGCTACTCCCTACTCGCTACGCACTCCCTACTCACTATTCATTACTGACTCCTGATTACCCCCTCCTCACTACTCACTACTCACAAGGCCCTGCTCGCTACTCAATAGTCACTTGTCGCTACTCACTACTCGCTACTCCCTACTCGCTACTCACCACTAACTACTAACTGCTCTCCACTCGCTGCGCACTACTCACTACTCACTTCTCGCCCCTCGCTATTCGCTACTGTCTACTCCGTCATCCCTACTCCCTGCATACTACTCACTATGCACCTCTCTCTGCACACTACTCACTCCTCACTACTCATAGCTCTTTACTCTGTACTTCCTTCCCACTACTCACTACCCACTACCCACTAATGTATACGCACCACTCACTACTGCCAAGACCCAATACCCACAACTCACTACCCACTACTCAAAAAAAGTCCTGGGACACACAAGTAAATACACACAAATAACAGGATCCCCCATGGTGTCGCATATGTTATGGGTTTTTGTCTTCCTCACTTCCCATATGTTCCCAATATTTTCTTGGGAATCGACGATTCATTGTGTCTGTGTGTCGATGTCCCTCCTGATACTCACGACTCACTGCGCACTACTCACCATCAAATACCCACTACTCACCAATCGCTACTCAAAACACTCTACTCTCTGCTCACTACCCGAGAGGTTCCCTCCCCAGCCCCCTGTTCGACGCAAAGGGGGAAAGGGGGGGGGTTCGAACCCTCCCCCCCTTCCAGCGCCAAGAGGGGGAGGGGTGGGGGTCTGGAACCCCCCCCCCTTCAAGAGGGGGGAGGGGGGTGGGCGGTTCGGACCCCCCCCATAAGGGGGAGGAGGGGGGGGGTCGAAAATCTTCCCCCCTTTGGAGGGGGGTGAGGGGGGGGGGTTCTGCGAGCCCCCCCCCCCTTTTGTGTATCAGGGCCATCCACTGGCGCGTTTTCTATGTTATGCTGCGCTCGGTTATGATACGTTGTGTTGTGTTCTGTCGTGTTCGTAGAGGGCGCGAGGCGGGACACTCGGGAAAATTTAGGGTCTGGCGGCCGCGGCTTGCAAAGAGGGGTTGGCCGGGCGCGGGGCGGGACACCCGGGATACTTGGAATACTCGGGACAACTTGGGTCTGGCGGCCGCGGTATGCAGGGTGATGTTGGCTGGGCGGGAGGCGGGACACCGGGGATACTCGGGACAACTTGGGATCTTGTGGCCGCGGTATGCATGGTGGGGTTGGCTGGGGGGGCCTGTTCTTAAAATTTACAGCCCCAACCTGCGGGTTGGGGACAAACCTCCCCTCGCGCTTTCATCACGACGAAACGATGTGGGGCAACCTCCGCCGCCCAGCCCGCAACGCGCGCGAACCCAGCGGGGGTCACCTCCGCGCCCCCGGCGGGTGACTGGAGAGAAACTACACGGCCAGCTGGCCAACCGGAGGGGCTCGGGTAGCCTCAGGGGGCACTACACCGCCGACCCTGCCAGGAAGTCGCCCGAGACATCCTCTGAGAACGACACAGGTCCCAAAATCGTGCGGTCACTCCGAATCCCCACTGCCTCACCACATGGTGTGGTCAACGCACGGGGCCCGAGTATGATCCAAATCGACTGCGTGCCGAAGTCCTCGATGATATCGATCCCCCACGCGGTGGTTGTGGACCCAAAATCCCGACGTCATGTTTTCTTGATGACGTCGACCTCCAGAGGCCTCGACCCATTCTCCATGACTGGCTTTTCATCCTGAATTTATTTCTGATTGTCCTGTGGCCCGGCGAAAGGCCCCCGAGGCCGAAAATATAAAAGACGTCTCGCCGTGTTTTTGTCACGACCCGAGGGGGTCTGGGAATAGATCCCAGACTCTGGCCACGAGGACGACGATGCCCACGATGTCTGCGGTGCAGGCGCCGTGGACACAGTGCCGGCGAGCTAAGAATCGAGTCGATCAGTCAGATCGGCGATCGAAATGAATCCCGCCGTCTGCATTCGGCAGCCGAGCCGGGGGAAGCCGACTCGGCGGAGCTCGGCAGGCTAGTAATGGCCCTCCGCCGAGAAATCGGAGTGCAGATCGGAATCTGGGGTCGAACCGCAGCGGAGTCGGAAGCGTTCGAGCTCGAATCGAGGCGGGCGAAGCGGAACGCCTCGACGTTGAGGAGATCGGAGGGTAGGACACCGGAAGCGTTCGAGCTCGAATCGAGGCGGGCGAAGCGGAACGCCTCGACGTTGAGGAGATCGGAGGGTAGGACACCGATGAGGAAGGGGGGAGGAGGAGGAGGGGGAGGAGGGAGGAGGAGGAGGAGGAGGAGGAGGATGAGGAGGAGGAGGAGGAGGAGGAGGAGGGAGGAGGAGGAGGAGGAGGAAGAGGAGGAGGAGGGGGAGGAGGAGGAGGAGGAGGAGGGGGAGGAGGAGGAGGAGGAGGGGGAAGAGGAGGAGGAGGAGGAGGAGGAGGAGGAGGAGGGGGGAGGAGGAGGGGGAGCAGGAGGAGGGGGAGGAGGAGAAGGAGGAGGAGGAGAAGGAGGAGGAGAGCCCTGCCGTGGGCCCGGCGGCCTCGCCGCCTGCCGCAGCCGGGAGGGCCTCCGCGGCGGGCGCGGGTCCACCGCCGCCTCGCACGCCATGTTTCTCCGAGTATCGTTTCGCCCATGCCCATAAGTTGGAGGGGGAGGGGGTCCTCCTCCTCCTCCTCCTCCTCCTCCTCCTCGTCCTACTCCTCGTCCTCGTCCTCGTCCTCGTACTCCTCCTCCTCGTCCTCCACCTCCTTCCCCCCTCCAACTTTTGGTGGTGGTGGTGGTGGTGGAAAACAGGCCCATCAATCAAACCCTCAGGGACCCGCCAGCGCACCCTCCCCATCCCCAGCGGCGTGGCCTGGGCTCCACTGGCCGATCTACCCCCCCGTAGATGGGGACACAGGTCGCTCCCTGCGGGTTTCGAGGGGTGCATCCCCAACTGGGGGGTACTTTGGTGGGGGTCTCGAAGGGGATGGGGATGGGGATGGGGGTCGATTAAGCGATACTGTTTCTCCTGGCAGAACATCGATGGTGACCCTACCACATCGCGATTCAAAACGTCGCTCGGCGACCTGGGGAGCACCGCGCAAGCTGACCTGCAACAAGCAAACCCATGCTATGAACCGTGGCCTGGGCAGCACGTCGGCAATGTAGTTGCTCTGCATGCATGTGGATCTCCCCCGCGGCCCGAACGGCCAGCGATACCCCCTGCACACAGCGCCGAAAGTGGGCAAGAAACAAGAGGAGGACGAGGAGGAAGAGAGGAGGGGAAGGAGAGAAAGCACGCGATGTCCACCCAACGCGTACCTAACGCGGACTCAGAGGCTCGGCAGTGTTGGCGTTACTGCAAGAAGCTCTATGAACCACAACGCAGACTGCACGCAATAGACGAAACGAACCGCCCAATCGCATCAACAGCTGAACATGGCGACAGCCTGGACTAAAAGCGAAGTGGCACGAGCCACGACGCAGTGCCAAGGATGCGAGACAAGAAATACCTCACACCAACCCCGCACTGACGCAACGACAGTTGAGGCGGAGTAGCAGCAGGAGAGCAGCAGAGCAGAGAAAGTGCTGAGACTATGCCACGTCCGACGCGCCAACAAAAACCACGGAAGGCATGCGTTGGCAATTCTAAACGGCCACCCGCACAGCGCCCAGAGAGAGCAGAGAGAGCATGAGGCAAGACAACTAGCCGCCAGCCGAGCGGCGCCTGCTGGACGGGGGCAGGAGAAGGACGGAGGAAGAAAGGGAGGGGAGGCGAGCGCGGGAGGAAAGAGAAGACAGGGGGGATGGGACTCCATCAAAGTTTCAGCCAGCCCGAGGCCTCCACCATTCCAAGTACGTTGTGCCTCGGGCCGGGACCCCGGCAGCGAATCCCAGGTGGCAACAGTGCGGTGCGGACTGGCCGCTGGTCACTGAAAGAGAACACGACACTATACAATTCGCGCAAGATGTCGGGCGTTCAACGACAAGCTGGCCGTAGCAGTTAGCGCATTCGGTCGAAGGCTTCTCTGGGGATTCAGCTCGAACATTCGTCGGCCCTGCGTGCCGGCCAGGCTCGAGGCTGTGTGAGACACTGCTGGAGGTGAAACCGGCGAGGTGGCGACGAGAAGCTCCCCCGGGCCATCACAGATCGATCTGGCTCGGCAGATGCCGCAGAAAGGCGGGGTTTGACGACGTTGGTTTTGGCTTCGAAGCGCGCGCCGGGCCGGATCTCAGGGCCCATGGCCGAGCCAGCAGGGCGCATGCACCGCTCCTGGCGCCAGGATGGGCCTGGTCAGGGGCAGCGGATGCGTACGCGTACCGCCAGGGCCCTGGGGCTCGAACCGCCCGGGCAGGACGGCCAGTAGCGTTTTTCGAACCGACGCCCAGCAGCCGAAGCCAGCAAAAACCTGCAAGCAATACACCCTCAGGCCACTGAGGCTAGAAACGTTTACCGCGCTCGGCCTACTACGTGGAAAACGAATCATATGGCCCTGCACGACCGCGGACTGTCCAGCTGGCCTGGGCACTTGCGCACAGAGCGGCGCCTCCAGAGGAGAGGAAGGGGGTGGAGAGGAGGAGGGTGAAGCGGGGGGGCGAAGCACAACTGCGTCAACTGCAGACCTGGCCGTGTGGCCGACGCACCAGGGGCGAAAGTCCGCAATGGCCACAGATCCGGGTGCACCTGCACGCGGGGGTAAGAGGAGGCGGGGAGGAGGGGGAGGAGGAGGAGGAGGAGGAGGAGGAGGAGGAGGAGGAGGAGGACGAGGAGGAGGAGGAGGACGGCCAGTGTAAACACATGACTCATCAACGGTATTGGAATAAACTCTCCCTCCAGGCTCCCTCCTCATAAGCCCCTACATTCATTTCCGCTGGGGGACGTGCACTTCGGGAAAACAGCATTATGAGAAGCTCAAAGAGCGACAACATTCACGGGACTTCAGCGCCACGAGTCAACATGAGTGTTGGACGACCCTGAGCCGTGGCAGAAAGCTGTTCCTACGACCTGAGCACTGCGAATCAACATACCTGTTGCGCCCGAGCGGCCTTGAATCGCTCCAAAAAACATCCCTGTTATGTGACCATGAGATGCCGTGTAACTCTTGTTGCGACATTTGAATGCAAACATGCGCGGCGCTGACGCGAGATCCACATTTTAAGAAGGAACCGTCAACAATCCGGGACACTCTTGCTAAAGAGTTCTATGCACGGATGTGCGCGGCGTTGCGGCGACAGCAACATTTTCAGAACGACCCGCCCTGACTCTTTGAAGCTCGTGCGTCTGTCAAAAACGAACGCGCGCGGCGTTAATGTGAGAGGCGCATGCTGACACGGCCCGCTCTCCATCTGCGCAGCTGCTGCCAATCTTGAAGCCTCAGAATCACAGCTGGTGAGGAGGTCTCAGGCGACACGCCCCGCCCGCCCTTCCGATTGGCCTCGGTGTGCGTCAGTGGAGGAGGAGGAGGCCCGAGCGGGCTGTCCTGCGAGCGCGGCCGAAACATTATCCTGGCTTCGCCGGCGGGTCCTCGAGCGCTGGCGCAAACGGCTGAGCGTTTCGCTCGTGCACGCCTCCTGGAGCGCAGCTGCGAAAACAGAGCCCGCATCCGAACTCGTGACGACGCGGTGCCGAACCGCCAAAACAATCCCTTGTCTGACGCGCAAACGCAGCACGCGCGAAGCAAGTCCAGATCCGCACTTGTGCGTGCATCGAATCAGCGAGAACCAGTGAGCTGGTCAGACAACGTGCCGCCACCGGGCCAGCAAGAGCACATAGCTCCGCGCATCATCTGTCTGTCGCAAGGACCACGTTGGGCGTGTCTACTGCAATCGCTGCCCGACGTGCAACTAAAGGCGCAAGGCCCCTGTAATTGGAATCGCCTGGCCAACAACCGGCCACCGAAAGAAGTGCGCAAGGAAGCGGCCAGCACGAACGGGAGCTCTCGTTGAGCACCTCGACGGGCCAGAGGTCCAGCGCTCGGCAGATCAGCGCGTCGGCCGGGGCCCGTGGGCGGTCCGCCAGCAGCGCCCGCGCGCGTGGCCTCCCAAGACGATTTGGCCCTGGGTCTGTTCGGCGTCAAAGCCGGGCGGGTTGGAGGAAGACCGTGACGACGCTCTGCTTCGTGGGCGTGCTCCTCTGCCGACCGCAGGACAAAAGTGGTCTCCACCCAGGCGCCCACTCTGGGCGGCAGCGCCTCTCTCTCATGTCGCCGAGCACGAGCTCCCGGAGGCGCCGCGCCCGTTCCCGCGAGGAGGAGGAGGAGGAGAAGGAGGACGAAGGAGGAGGGAGGAGGAGGAGGAGGAGAGGAGGAGGAGGAGGAGGAGGAGGGAGGAGAAGGAGGGAGACGGAGGGAGGAGGGAGGAGGAGGAGGAGGAGGGAGGAGGAGGAGGAGGAGGAGGGGAGGGGAGGAGGAGGAGGAGGAGGAGGAGGAGGAGGAGGAGGCGGAGGAGGAAGGAGGAGGAGGAGGGGGAGGAGGAGGGAGGAGGAGGAGGGAGGAGGAGGAGGAGGAGGAGGAGGAGGAGGAGGAGGAGGAGGAGGAGGAGGAGGAGGAGGAGGAGGAGGAGGAGGAGGGAGGAGGAGGGAGGAGGGAGGAGGAGAAGGGAGGAGGAGGGAGGAGGAGGAGGAGGGAGGGGGGGGAGGAGGAGGAGGAGGAGGAGGAGGAGGAGGAGGAGGAGGAGGAGGAGGAGGAGGAGGAGGAGGAGGAGGAGGAGGAGGAGGAGGTAGGTCCTCGACGTGCGTGTCCCTGGCCTGCGCGGCGACCGCGGCGCAGCGGATGTCCAGCGGCTCGCACCGGGAGCCGCTGCCCGGCGGGCTGGGCTGTGAATGCAGGAGCTGCCCACGAGCTCGGTCAGCCAGAGGCACGGGGAGCGCATGGCGTTGGTGGCGGCCGAGCCGAGGGTCGACCCGTGAGGGGCGGGGGCCATAGCGGGCGCTCCGAAAGAAATTCTAGACGCTTCGCGTATCCCCACCAGCCCGTCCAGAAACGACGCCCAGGCGAATAGAGGGTCGTCCTGAGGGGCTTTTCGGCGTCTTGGGTGCCCCGGGGGGGGGCGACAATCGCTCGGGGGCGCGCAAACGTGGACTAGCGATCCACGGACCGCGCGCGCGGTCACCAAATCCATGGGATCGGGGGAGGTGCCCTCCCCCCAATGCGGCCGGTGCCGCCTCGCTCGGCGGCGGAAAGCAGCGACTTCCCGTGGGAACGGGACCCGTCGCTAATCCACGCCCCCTTGATCCATGTTTGCGATCGCCTGACAACCCCCTGTGAAGGGCTTTTGTCCCACCGCTACCACCACGACCATAAGAAGGAGGGAGGAAGGAGGTGGAGGACGAGGAGGGGGAGGAGGAGGAGGGCCCCCTTAATCCATGTTTGCGATCGCCTGACTCGGGCAGGCCGGGACTTCGGCGGCTCCGAAAGCCCTTGGCGGAGGGCGGAGCTGGGCGGCGAAAGCGACAACCGAGGCAACGAAGACGCGAAAAGGGGAGCGATAGGGGGGGTACCGGGTTGGGCCTCCTCCTCTTCCTCATCCTCCTTCTCCTCCTCCTCCTCCTTCCTCCTCATCCTCATCCACCTCCTCCTCACCCTCCCCATCCTCCCCCTCCCCCTCCTCCTGCTGCTGGCTCGGGGGAGGGGGGGAGGAGGACATCTATTTGGGCGACCTAAACGCACTGGTCTCAGGCGAGACGACATAGCGACCTTGCGCGGCCACTCACGCGGGCCGCTTGCGCGGCATGCTACACTGGAAACGACGGCGCATACGCGCGACCTTACGCAGACAGATGACGCGGGAGTGCCGGTGAACACGGACCCGTTTTCTTCCGCCGCTTACCTGCAATCGGCGATGCATCGCCGATAGATCGGCGATGGACCCTCGACAGCGAAACCCCACGGCCCTGGGCGGGGTGGCGGGGTGGGCCATCGAGCCCCCATCGGCGATCAATTGACGACTGGGGGTCGATGCGCCCCCCCCTCGGGCGGGCGGTAGTGGGGGGTGGCCCAACTGGGGGGTGAAGACAGAAGCCCTGAAGAGGCCCTTCTCTCTACTCCCAGTGTGGTCACCCCCATCACAACCCGCCCGACCACCCCCCTCCCACGAGCCTCAGATCCCCTACCGGCGCCGCGAACACAGCGGTTCCGTGGGGCCGAGGGAGGGCGGCGAGGGAGTCGGCACCAGGGGGCACTCGGGCGGCCTCTTCTTGCTGGGCTCTGGCGTGACCAGCTTCCAGAAGCTCGAGGTTCCTTCTGCGCGTGGCAAGGGATGCGAGGGCGAGAGAGGAAGGAGGAGGAAGGCGAACCCTACCCCTACCCCCCACGATTTCTGAGGGGGAGGCTGGGGTTCACTTCGTTCGGGAGGAACCCCACCCTTCCTCTCAGAAATCGCCGGGGGCAGGGGTAGGGTTCGCAGGTGGTCCCCCAGGACAGGCGACACCAACACCACCAGGGCGAGGAGATGCGAGGAGCAAGGGGAGTCTCCCTGGTGGTGTGGTCCCCCCCTCTCGCTGTAGACATCCCAGCCTCCGGTTCGGGGAGGTATCGTGGACATCCTCTCCGGAGGTGGCCCCCCGCGTGGTGTCGGTGTCGCCTCTCCTCCCTCTGATTAAGGAAGCAACTCCTGGGGGGGCTCTCGGAAGAACAGCAGTAAAGGAGTACTACGCCGGATCAACCCAAATGAATTCCAAAGCCCGACGAGAGCATATTAGCCGTGATTCAGCGGTTAGGCGGGAACTGGATTATGCCAGATGAGGCCGGTTTCCGAACACGGATATGCCAACGCCGATGCTGAGGTTAAGCCCCTGGGGTTGTATCCTAGGGAATGGGAGAGCGCAACAAGGACTCGGGTGGGAGCGGGGCGGGTGGAGGCGAGGGGGTGGGGGCAGACTGGAGCAAGAGGGAGGCGGTAAGAACGTGCGGAAGAGGGAAAGGAGGCAGGAGGAGGGAGTAAGAGGAGGATGAGAGAGAAAGGAAGATGGAGAAAGAGGACGAGGGAGGAAGAGAGACGGGGGGGAAGGGGAGACACCGTGCCGGCATGGGGGAAATCTCCAGAGACCGCCGCCGCCGCCGAGGCCACCTCTACCGCAGCCCATGAACAAGATCCCCTCACAAAAGATCGTCAGACCCCTCCCGGGGACCTCTGAGTGGATGCTGACACCACAGCTTCCTGGACCTCTCCTGGGGTGCGTTCTGACGAGGGAGTTCCGAAGCGACTCCAGCCGTTGCTGCCGAGATCCTCCTGGGAGGCCCCAGAGAGAGGAAGACGAGGCATGAGAAGCGGCATCGGTCGCTTTACCTCATCTGAGTGTGCGGTGGCGACGAGGGCGCTCCCCGAAAGTGACCACCCACCAGACCACCCCAAACCCACGCGAAGCCCCGAATTCCGGGTTGCGGGGAGTACGGGCTCCAGATGTGATTTGTTTTGGTGATCCCCGCCCCCCCCCCACTGGAAAGGGAGGGCTCGTTGAGGCCCTCGGGTTGGATTGGGGCTATTTGGTGGGCGGTGAGAGGTGGGTTGGGTCGCTATTTGGTGGGTTGGGGCTATTTGGCTTTTGGTGGGTGGCCTGGCGGGAGCTCCCCGAAAGGGCCGAACGCCAGAGGAAACCCGCCCAGCGGCCTCCCAGACGGAGACTTCCGCACAGGACGCCTCCGTCTCTCCGTCGCCCGCGGGTCGGGCCCCGACCCCCCGGCCTTGTGCATGAGCAGGGCAAGTCTGTGAGCGTTCTCCTACTCGGCGCTTCGCCATTGTCGGGAGCGGCCAGGAGGGGGGTGTCCAAGAGGGGGGTGCAAATCATGACCGGCGGCATGTGCGCGGCCAGGCTGGGGGGCCAGGGACGTAATGAAATAAGAAGAGGCGCCATGAAACCTCGGGGAATATCATGGCCCCCGCCATGATATCCACCCCCTGAGTCATCACCCCCTTCGCCGCCCCCGACATTGGGAGGAAGGGGAGGGGGAAGGGGGGTCTGGCTCTGCACCTCTGCTTAGTGCGGCCGTGTGAAGCAGTGCGTCCCATGGGGAAAGACTCCACCTGCTCGAAACAGGAAAGGCCCTACCTGCTCGAAACAGGCGCCCGAAACAGCCAAGATCTACATGGGGGGGGGAGGGGGGGGTTGGGGCCCGCGCCGATCGGCAAGACAATGAATAAAAAACGTTCGGTATACATGCGTAGACGTAAACTGAGGGAGATCCTTGCGGTTTTCTTGGATCGGCGCTGGACACCCTCCCTGGCACGCAGAGTGCGCCAGGGGGCGTCCAGCGCAAATCCACGGAGTCCGCGCGGGCCTTCGGAAATGTATGCTTATGCCTTTGCGTCTTCCTCGAATGTCAAGCTTCACTGCAATTTTGGAAGGAAGTGCTCGAACTCGTCGCGTGGCGTGACCAGCTGTATCACCGCCTGCTGGCCGGTGGCCCTCCATGCTTCCGTACCCCGAGGTCCCACCAATTACTATTCTAAACGCTTCGCAGAACCCCACCAGCCCATTGAGAAACGATGTCCAGGCGAGTTGCGTTGACCAGGGCTGTGGGACCTCGTGGAGCATCTTGGGGGCACCTTTTTGTTTCTCCTCGCGCTTTGAACGCGGGTCCCCCCACAACCGGAATCGCCAGCGTGCCTGCGGGCCAAACGCCCTGTGACATGCAATCAAACACCTCGAATGAAGACTCTGCAGCGGGTAAAGCACTTGTTCTCCTAAGCAGTGGCGAAAACTAGGGGCAAACATTCAGTGAACGCTCCGCTGCGGGTAAAGCATTTGTTCTCCTAAGCAGTGGCGAAAAGTACGGGCAAACATTCACACTGCCTATGTAAGCACAGATGTTCACGGGATTACTGTCCATGAGTATGGCGGTATAGTTTGTGGACGAGGTCAGAAAGTTCTTCTTTTTCTCTTGGGAGACTCTTGGGGGCGTCTTGGGAGCCTCTTGGGGCCGCTTGGGCGACTCTTGGGGTCCTCTTGGGGCTCTCTTGGGGGCCTTCTTGGGAACGTTCTGGGACGGCCCTGAATTAGCACCCCCCTCTGGACGCCAGATAATCGCCTCTTTCGGCCCTCTTGGGACAAGCTTGGGGCGTTCGTGGGCGCTCTTGGGGCCATCTTGGGGTCATCTTGAGGCCTCGGGTGCCTACCGGAAGAGAATGGGCGAGTGCAAAATCATGGATGGCCTTAGGGTTTGGACGGATGTTGGTCCCCTGGAGGCCTCCTTGCGAGGTCTCCGTGGCAAATTAGAAGCATATTGGGGCTTATTGGAGGTATATTGGAAGTCATCGCGGGCAAACTTGGACCACATTGCGGCATCTTGGAGACCATCTTGAAAAGACTGGGTCCAGCATGGAATCCCCATGGGCCAAAAACATCCGGAGGATACCCCCGACAGGCGAGAATCGCTAAAAAACTCGTTCGTGTGTGTGTGTGTGTGCGTGTGTGTTCCACTGTGTTGGTTGATCGAGGAGGGTGTTTACTCAATCAGCGCCCACCCTCTGGAGCCCCCAGAGTCCGCTCCTAGGGCCCTCCCGAGGCGCTCTTTGCCTCTCTTGAGGCCGCCTTGGGGCAATCTTGCTTGGGCCCCTCGTGGGGACATCTTGGGCCCTCTTGGAGCCACCTTGAGGCCTCTGGTGGCCATCGGAAGCCAAAGGGCGAGAGTGCCAACATCATAGATTGTCCCCAGGTGTTTGAAGGAATTTGACTTCTCGGAGGGCCTCCTTGGAGGCACCGAGGCCACTTGGACCTGTCTGGGACTGGTCTTGGGGTCTCTTGGAGCAGCTTGGAAGCCACCTTGAGCGATCTTGCACTATCTTGGGCAATCTTGGAGGTCATCTTGGGCCTACCCTCGACGCTCCAACGACCCGCGGGCCGCGGCGCCCCGTCCAGATCCAGGGGGAGGGGGCTAGGAAGAGGGGTCAAGCTACCCTCCTAGAGAGCAGGCCGTCTAGATCACTCCCACCCGCCCTCCAAACACATGAGCAACACCCGAGTGTCAGCAGATAGCTTAGGAACGCCACACTTGTCATGTGCGCCACGGGTCTAAGGTGCACCAGGCACCCTAGAGGCCCAAGCGTGTCAGGCGCGGCACATGCTCCACGTGCGCCAGCTGTGCCACGTGCTCCTGCTGCGCCAGGTGCGCCATCTATGGGGAATTACTAGGGACCCCAGGTGCCTGGGGCCCAAGCCCCAAGGAGTTCAGGATTTTGAATCCCTCTGAAACGAAGTGCCGAGCATTATGTGAGAAGGGCTACTCTTCCAGGGAGCGCAAAGCACCGGCACAGATGGACAAATTGTGACATCGTGAGGAGTCGCGAAACAAATGGGAGCTCAGAGAAAAGAAGGCCCTGCGCATGCTCCAAATTTGAAGCCAACAAATATATTTGAACTATTGTTTGAGATAGATAACTGGCCTGCGCGCAGCGAGCAATGTGCCGTCACCACGGCCGTCTCTGCCAAAAACCCACGCAAAGTTGTCGCGGGACGCCCGCGCATGCGCAAGATTTGGAGGCAAAAAGCACTTTGTATTGTTTGTTACAAGGGATGGTAGGTCGGGGAGCTCATTGGTCCCGGTTGGCTGCCGGTCGCCTGGGGGAGAATGTTTACGAATAGAGAAAAAGAGATACCCCTCTTTCCGAAGGGGAAGAAGGGGGCTGGAAGAGGAAACGCTCCAAACCCCTCGCGCCCTAAAAGGCTGGTGGGATATGGAGCGTCATGTTCTGTGGCACCTCATGGGCGCCTCCCATGCCATCTTGCTGTCTCTTTCGGATCGATGCCAATCGACGCTAAATGGACGCCATCTTATCGCTTACCAGACGCTAGAATACGCTGGTGCACTCTAGAGATGGACTTGCGAAGACAGACAAGGCGCCCGTGATATGCTGCAGAAGTGTTACTTCCGAGCTTCTGGTTAGACTGCTATTTTTGACGGTAGATGGGAATGTGGCCGAAGCCAGCCACAGGCCAAGCAGAACAACCAGCTGCGGCCACCGTAGCTGTAGCTGCTTTCTTGGCGCCAGGAGGGTGGGAGGATGAGGAGGACGAGAAGAACGATGATCGAGGGAGATGATCGAGGGGGAGCGAGTCCCCAAGGGCTTGATGACTTTTCGCCCGTCGACTTGCGGAGAGGGGAGGGGGGGAGGGAGGGCGAGGAGGGTCGACAAGGAGGCCTGGAGGATTGCCACCGCCGCAGCCGCCGCCGCCGCAGCCACGACAGCCGCCATCGTCGTCGGCCTCGTCGTCGCCGCCGCCGCCGTCGCCAGAGATCCAGCGACTTGCCTTTTACAGTGCCGGGCCCCTGGAAGTCTCGAGCCCTGCCCTGGGACAGTGAATGGAGCCCTGGGACACACAAATAAACAGGCACAAATAACCGGTTTCCCCCTCTTTTCCCATGTTTTCTGGCTTCTCGTCTCCCCCCCACTGCCCATATTTTTCAATATTTTCCTGGGAGGCGACGATCAATTGTGTCTGTGTTTTTTTTTCCCGTCCTGGGACAGGGCTCTCCTCCCGAGCTATCTTTGCCGGCGCCGCCTTTGGCAGGGCGGCGGCCTCTCGAGGCCGACAACAGCTGCTTGTTCCACTGCCCTGGTCGGGGTCGCTGCCGCCGACGCTGGAGTCTGAGGGGCAACGATCTGGGCGCACTGGCATTACAAAGGGCGGCAACATCGACCTGGAATCGGCGATACATCGCAGATATCGGGCAGACGTAAGACTCGGGCACGGGGGAAACGGGCTGGCCTGACGGGGCCAGCATGAAAATGACGAGGCCCAATCTGAAATCTGACGCGAGCTCCTGGTCCAATCATCCCACGAAAACTGGACCGTCAAAATACAGAAAACTCTCGTCAAAAAACGTCGGCAAACCCGAGTTATTTCTTACTCGAGTCTTACGTCTCCCCGGAGATAGATCGACGATAGGCCCCATGTAGTGAATCCGCAGGTTCCTGGGCAGGTTCGGTTGGGGCTCCAGGGCCCCTCTCGGCGACCAACGAGCGATGGGGGGTCGATGCAAGTTGGTGCTATTGGGCCACCCTCGGCGATCATCAGTGGGCGATTGGGGGGCGATGCCTCCCCTCTTATGCCTATCCTCCCCTATCGTTGCCCGTGAGAGTCGGAGTCATGGGCGCGAATTCCCTGACCTTCCAGGAGGGCAACAAAAATAGCACGCGACTAAAAAACAATCCCAGAGCTATTCTATGTCTTGGTTTTCGGCTGTTTCGTTTCGTGCTTTAGGTTTTTAGGCCTCCCGTGCTAAAAAATAGCTCTCTGGAAAGTCAGGGTATGCCTATCCTCCCCTATCGTTGCCCGTGTGAGTCGGCGCCTTGGGCGCGAAGTACTGGGGGGCGATACATGCGGGAGGGGGAAGGTGCCCTGCTCCGGCCCCCCTCTCGGGCCTCGAAGGGGCCCCCCCCTTCAGGGGCCCGAAAGGGCACCTTTGCGGCAGCCTTCGCTGCCCCCCCTCCCCAGTTACACAGGCAACCCGCTTCGCAAGCATGGGCACCCATCTCAAGAGTACCCTCACATCCTCGCCTCCTCGGTCCATAGGAGGAGGAGGAGGAGGAGGAGGAGGAGGAGGAGGAGGAGGAGGAGGAGGAGGAGTTCACCACTCTCGTGGACCGCGCCCCGCTCGGAGAACTTTGACATGGGCGTCCAGGGCCCCTGCATACTTACTATACGTGTCACTGCATCGCCCCCCATTACGCGCAGTCCCAAGCGTCAGGCGGCGCAGCCGAGCCGGGTCCCGCCGACAGGCCGGACGCCAGGGAGGTGGCCAGGCTCTCCGCAGTGGGCGGCTTGCCGCGGCTCTCCGCGGTGGCCCTGGCCGGGCCCCCACGGCGCGGGAGGGGAAGACTTCTCCCCGCCCCTTCTCCCTCTCCTCGACTACACGCAAGAGTGATTGAAGGGGCCCTGGGACACACAAATAAATACACACAAATAAACTGATTCCCCACATTTTCCCATATTTTCTGGATGTCTGTCTTCCCCCCCACTTCCCATAGTTTCCCATATTTTCTGGGGAATCGAGAATTAATTGTGTCTGTGTGTGGTTTCTCCTCCTGAGTGATGCCAGGCAAGAGTGACCTTTGCTGCGCGAATCTCGGGGGGGGCGCGGGGGGACCGAACACAAGCGCGCAAGACGCTGCTGTCGCATCGCGCTCGGCGACCCAATCGGGCCCGCACCAGAGGTCACTCCAGCGAAAGGTCACTCTTACGTTTAGTCGGTCTTCTTCTGCCTCCTGCACGCTGGTCCTTTTCCTCCTCCTCCTCCTCCTCTTCCCACCTCCTCCTCCTCCTCCTCCTCTTCCCACCTCCTCCCACCTCTCGGCGGCGAGCGAGGGGGTAAATGAGAAGGAGAACGCCTTCTCAAAGGCGGCGGGGCTTCTCAGAAGACATCTGGCCTTCTGAGCGAGAAGGCCCAGGGGCATCCGAGCCTTTTGAGAAGGCCTCCTCCTTCTCACTTCCCTCGCTCGCTCGCCGCCGAACCTCTCCCCTTCCTCGAGTGAGGGAGGGGGCGATGCGGAGGACGGATGAGGGAAGGGGAAAGAGGCAAGGCTGGATCAAGGACGGCGAGAAGGTCTGGTGCAAGAAGGGTGACTTCGACGGCTGCTGGGGCGCCTCAGGTCGTGCTGGAGTGCCTAAGGCCGGGCTGGAGGGACCTCGAGTCACGCGAGACCAACCTTTAGGGGGCCGGTGGAACGGTGGCTGCGCCGGCTGACCGAGCAACGCACGCGCCCGAGCCTCCGCCGAGCCGCCTCTCATCGTGCGTCGGCCAGCAGCCCCACTGGGAACAGTTGCGATTTCGACTCTGCCTCGGACTTTCCCTGGGGCCTGCCTTTTCGTACACGACCGGCTGCCGAGAAATGCCTCCGACCGTACCCAGCCTGACATGTACCCGCTGCTCCGACAGACTCCCAGCCGAAATCGGACGGACGTGCACTGTCTGGTGCGAGAGGCGTGCTGGCCTGCTGGGTGAGGCCTCCGAGCGTCCTGGCTTTGTTCTCAGACCGTTTGTCCTGCTTGGGAGGCATACGTGCTCGGCCGGACTGCGGCTGTTGTGCGAAGTGCTGCGCGTTGAAGGACCGTCAAGCCATAGGCGTCTGTCCAGATCCCCGCCCCGATCCACGAGACCCCGTCATATTCATCGGATACCAGCATCATCGCCAACATCAAGATAATCATCAACAGCATCGGAACCACCATAATCATCATGATCATGTTCAACATCATGATGACAACCATCATCAACAATCACAGCATCAGCATGATCAACACCATCATACTCACGATCATTCACATCAACAGCATCGTTATCATCACTATTACCATCACCATCTGCAGCACGATCACCATCTTCACCATCATCAGCACCGTCAATACCACCATCATCATCATCATCATCACCAGTATCGTCATTCTCATCACATCTACCATCTCCATCATAAGCATCAGCATCATGATCATCATGATCATCATGATCATCATGATCATGATCATGATCAGGATCATCATCATCATCATCATCATCATCATCAGCATCAGCATCATCATTATCATCATCATCAGCATCATCATCATCATAAGCAGTATCAGCATAAGCATCATTATCATCATCAGCATCCTAAGTAGCATCCTCGCAATCGCCCTCGTCTTCGTTATCGTCGTCATCATCATCATCATCATCTTCATAATCATCATCGTCCTCGTCATCGTCGTCGTCCATACCATGACCCCCATCATCCTCACCGTCATCAATGACCAATCGAGTCACTACACGGGCACGGGTGTTCAGTACATCGGCTTGCCACGGCTCATGGAGCAAACAAATGGAGCGACATCGTTCAGTGGCAAACCTGTGTACTAGTGTGCTTTGTTGCGTCGCAACAAACTGAACAACACATACCTTCAAATGGCGCGGCCCGTGAACACAACACTTGGCTGGTGAAGACCTCATTGGCAATTGCAGACACGACTTCGCCGGTGCAGACACCACCTAGCCGGTGTAGACCCCTAGACTGGGCCTGTTGCACGTGCTGTGCTGGCCAGGGCTGGCCAAACACATGCTGCAGAGGTGCCACGCGCCCGGCCCTACTTCAGTGCCGAACTCCCACTGAAGGCGTTGCGCTCCTCCTGCGCGAGGGAGCGGTACACCTCGCCGAGGGAGAGCTTCACATTATAAATGTGTCTGCATCGGCGCAGGAGTGAGCGGCAATACTGAACCGTGGGATCAGAATCTTTTTGCTTCGATTCCAGAGCAAGTCTGGCAAGACAACAACAACTGGCGCCCTTTCCCGTGCCAGCAGCCGTGTTCGGGGATTCCCTGAAGGGCGCCCTGGCGGCGCAAGAAGTCCGAAAACCCAGCAGTCAGAAAGCGCAAAACTGCTAGCGAGAAGACCAACAAACGGCACAAACACACATGTTCGGAGCCCGCGTGGATTCGAACATGAACCACACGCTGCATAAACATACAAACAAACATGCGGAATTCTAGGAGCGCTCCAGGGGCGGCGCTGGAGGCGCCGCCAGGGAGGTCCAGCGCCGATCAAGATAGTCCGCACGGAGCTCCGAAAGTTCATGTTTATGCGTTGCGTCCTGTTCGTCGAATGCGGGCGTGTTGCTACCTACAGTCTCCGAGGGGAAAGCTCGAACGCGTGGCGTTTCGGGACCAGTTGCGGTAGCACCGCCTGCTGGCCAGGGCGTCCAACGCCGAAACAATAAATCCGCGTGGAGCTCCAGGTGTACGTTTATGCTCATGCCGTTACTCTCGATCGGAGTGAGAAAAGGCAACTTTGGGGCGAAGCGGGCTCTGAAGTCGATCCCCTACTCGATTGTTCGTCGACTGAAGCTGCCAAGTGTTTACTTCCGTGCGATGCTCGGCCACCGTCCGACACCCCTCGCGCCCTCGACGACTCCTGGCCGTCCGCCCGCCGAGCTTCTCGAGACCGCGCCAGGGGGAAAGAGTTCTGCCACCGCGCCCTCAACGAGCATGACAGATCTGAATAGAGCAGCGCATGACTCAACCTAACATGACAGAACATAAGTCAACTCTACGTGGCAGAACAGAGCGTCACAAAAAAAGCATGACACAACAACACATAACATACCAAACAAGAACATAAACGGAAAACCAACAAGTACCGATACCGCTACTCCCCAGATCTCTCCCGGGGTGCGTTCTGACAAGGATTTCGAGGCGAATCCAGCGGTGGCGACGAGGGCCTCCGAAGAGGCCCGAAACGAGGGAAACGGGCGAGGGGGTAGAGGCATGGGCACCCTTTCCTCCTCTGAATACACGTCGGTCGGAAAAAGTACGTAAAAACAGAAAGTAGGAAGGCGGACGCAGTGGATTGGGTCCAGGCCCTCCCAGGGAACAACAGAACACAGCAAAAGCATGCCGATTCTTGAAGTAGGAAGGCGCTTGAAGTAGATTGGGATCTGGGAGTCCGAAAAACACGTACTGTCGACGACCGGCGTGCAACAGAGCACAGCAAACGCATTCCCCCTCCGACAGGCTGGGGTCGTTCGCACAAGGGGCCGGCACGGGCAACTGGGACCCCCGTGGGGGGGGGGGGGCGGCACGCCGCGCGGAGGGGGGCAGGCCTGCGCGACCGCGGTCTGCGGCCATCGCTCAGTGAGAGGTTGCTTCGGGCTCGGTCGTCGTCGTCGTCGTCGTCGTCGTCGCCGTCGCCGTCGTCGTCGTCGTCGTCGTCGTCGTCGTCGCCGTCGTCGCCGTCGTCGTCGTCGTCGTCGTCGTCGTCGTCGTCGTCGTCGTCGTCGTCGTCGCTCCTCCACGCCCCGTCCCGCTGCGCCCGCCCGCCTCCGCGTCGCCGCCGCCGCCGGTCGTCGGCGGCAGGGGGAGGAGGAGGAGGAGGAGGAGGAGGAGGAGGAGGAGGAGGAGGAGGAGGAGACACGCAGGAAGAGGAGAAGGAGGATGAGGTGGAGGAGGACGGATGGAGGAGGAAGGATAGAGGAAGGGGAAGAGAGTAGGAGGAGAAGGAAGAGGAGGAGGACAGGCGCCGAAGGATTCTGTGGGGACCCCTCGAAGCAACATTGTTTAGATCCATCGGCGCATAACGGCCGTTACCCAGACCATCCCCCCCAAGGAAACGAAAACGATCCTGAGTAGGGGGGACCTCAACAGTCTGCTGGTGCTCGCGCGCAAACTATGGCGATAGCAACTTGTCGGCGCGAACGAGAGTGGAAGGGGAGGGGGAGGGCATCTTGCCAGGAAGCTGCTTCTTGGAAGGAGCGGGCCTGACATTTACAGAGTCTTCTACGAAGCAACCTTCTTGTGAGAAACCTTCCCCCCTCTGCGCGTGGCCGAGCAACGCAACCCCGCCCCGACGTGCCCCCCCCCCCCCCCCCCCCCCCCCCCCCCCCC